>JARHVA010008116.1:0-347500 GCA_037957365.1 Torreya grandis
ATATTCTCAAATATCATTGTCAAACCAGATTAGTAAAGCCATATATCCTTATATCATCATCTATCAATAATATATCAAAAAATAAAGCCATTTAATTCAATATCTCATCCAAAGAAGTAATACATTCAACCAAAACAAATGTTAAGCTCATTTAGCTTCTTGAAACAAATATGCATAAATTTAAATAGATAATTTCATGAAAACATATCAACATGTAGACCAAAAATCATATTATTTATATGCAACCTAAAAACTAATTGAAATAACTAAAAAACATTCTTCAAAACTTGTTCATTTTATTTGTAGCATAAATATATACACTTTTATGCAACCTTTCTATACACAAATCCCATTTGCAACTCCAAAATCCAAATCGATAGAGTGATGCTTCCATGATAAAGCTTTGAAAAAATTGTCAAATAAATTAAAATTATGTTACCTTTAATCTAATTCCATCAATCTAACTACCTTACTTACATGTCTAATTTCCATTGGCTTCATCAAATCGAGGATATTAATTTAGTAATCTACCAACTAGCTAATGAAGCCACCAAACTTATCAATAACCAAGATACCTAAAAGCTCTTACTAATATCTAAAAATTAAGGCATGAAAGCCTAACTTTAAATCCCTATACCTCCTAAAATATTATTAATATATTGAAGCCTCTTCAAATATTCTTTACAATAACTCACCTTACCAGATCAATGTGCCATGAGGTTTGTCAATTTTTATGCCACAAAAACTACCAAATTAACTTGGTAGTTGATTAATCTATTTAATATGCCTACGAAATTATCAATCATGTTATAAATCCTTCATTATCATACCAAATTTTATGCCTCGAATATAACCTTAGTTCATAACTTTGAAAATAATAAGTCTTGAGTGATTATTATGGCCATCAAACTAGATAATATTAGGACTTAGGATATTAAAATAGGACCTTAACATCATTAAGTATTAGAAAAGTATAACCCTTTAGGATGCTTAATTTCTTTAGGAGATAATTTATCTAATATCAAACCACCATAAATCATGCCAACATTTTAAAAATGCTAACTATATTTACAACTGATCACTGTATGAAACTGATAAATCCATATAGGCCCAAAGTCAAAATTTGAAATACATGATAAATCAAATAATGTATTTGATTTAATAATCCATAAAATTCATTACTTTTAAAACTATTATAATGGTGAGAATCCATTTATATACTTGAAATTGAAAATAAACTAATAGAAAAATGTTATTGCCAAACAATATGTCTTTTCATCTAAATCAATCCAAGTTGTATATTGCTATGAAAATATGAAATAGATTACCATAAACTACTCAAGCTATAAAAATTGAAAACTTCATCCAAAAATTATTATGATAAATCTACACTCAGCTAAAGATTAATGTAGATATCTAAATACATCATGACAATCATATAATGCTTCAAATTTTGATAAACTATATAAAGTGTCCCTATTTCAAACTAAAAATATTGTATTTGTCATCTTACTAATGAACTAAAAAAATAAAATGATTGATCACAACTATTCAAAAATGATAAATACATATGCATATTTTATTCATTCATCCATTTGTGCTTTTCAAAACCACTTATAATATAAATACACATTCATAATGAAATCATCATCAACTTATATAATTGGAAATATACATCTAAATATACTACTAATTGACTAGGTCCCTGACATAGTTTTAACATTTATGACTGGGTCATCTCTATGGTAGAAAAGTACTAGTTTTAGAGAAATAAATGGGGTGTGAAAATAGACATAACACTAGCGAACCTATTAGTAACACTCATTCTTCATCCAATATCCTCACATTCTTCCTTATAATATCTAAAAATAACACTCAATCTTCCTGGCATTCTTCCTTCATAATGTGAAACTCATCCATTTGTAACACTCGTTGATATTTTAAAATTAAAGCAAGCTACAATAGAAGACAAATAAACAAACAATAATAATAAACAATAATAAAAGATAGAAAAGGAAATAAAACACAACACAAAGGAAAACAAGAAAACAAAGAAACAAAACAAACTAAAAAGGAGCTAATCATGAAACAATTTCAAACAATGTCTGTTAACTAAGTAATGCAACCAATTTCCTTTAAGATCTTTTAAATGAAAATCATTATTTCGAAGTATAATGGCAATTCTATAATTACCAATCCATAATGAATTAAATTTATGATGTTTACCATAACTTTTGTGATCTTTGTCCTAGTATAAAACTAAATCACCAACTTTAAAAAATTTATTAAAAACTTCCTTATCAATTTATTTATTTATTTTTTATTTTTACTTTTTTTTTTTTTTTTAAGGCCTTTCTAATTTTTACAATTTTGTTGCTTTAGATTCATCAAGATCTATTAGATTATGCAATATTTATTCAATCAAATTTGTATCTTCAACAACATATTGTAAAGCAGTTTTAGCTGAAGAAATTTAAATTTCTATTGGTAAGGTGGCCTCAAATCTACATGCTAACATGAAAGGTGAATAATTAGTTGATACGTTAACAATAGTTCTATCAGCCCATAAAGCTTCAAAAAATTTAAGATTCCAATTCCTTTTTATTTTCACAAACTAATTCCTTCATGATTGAAATCAGTTATTTATTTATTTATTCATTATGACCATTTCCTTGAGGATAATATTTTGATGAATTACTAGATATAATTGAATACTTTCCTAAAAAATTTATAAATTCATTTGAAATAAAATAAGGCCCATTATCAAAAATTATTTGATAAGGAACTCTAAATTTAGAAAAAATCTAATTTTCTAAAAATGAGATTACTTCACCTATTATAAAACTTTTAAGTGCTTTGGCCTCAGGCCATTTAATGAAATATTTTATTGTTATTAATATATACCTATGAGAAGTAGATGAAGGAAGGTGTATATCTAAAATAAAGTCAATGCCCCATTTCATAAATAGTTTTTCAAAAATTACAAGATTTAAAGGCATTATAGGAAGCTTATCTCTACCAACAAATAATTGACATGGAATACAAGAATGAACTAACTTATAAGCATTTTGAAATAGAGTAGGAAAATAATAATCTGCTCTTAAAATCTTATAAGTAGTGGCTTTTGTATCATTATTTCCACCACAATTTCCTTCATGACAACCTCTAAGGATTTTTTGAGTTTGATCACTCATAAGGCATCTCAATAAAACTCCATCTCTATTTGGATAAAACATACAATTTTTTAATAAACAAAAATTTAAAGCTTTTAATTATAAGAAACATCTTTGTTTATTATCAAGATTATTAAGATACGCCTAATATTAGAAAAAAGACTAAGTCATGATACCAGTCATCTTCAGCCAATAAACAATCTCATTCATTCATTTCTAGATCAAATTTGAAATTTTTATAAAAATTATAAATCTTAATAGTATTTAAATGTGGCTTTGGATTAAAATGATCATCAAATGACAAGATGAAAACATTAATACTTAAATAAGCATTCTTAGCTAAATGTTTTGCTAAGTCATTACCTTTAATTATTTTTGAGGTTTCGAATTCCAAATCAAATTATTGAATTCATAATATCCACTTAGCAAGCCTTCCTTAACTAGTTGGTTGTTGTAAAAGATAATATAAATAAGCACATTATATCACACAAAAACTTTATTTTCCATCAATAAATAATGAAATTTAATCAAAGAGGAAACCAATGAAAAAACAAATTTCTCAATAAGAGGGTACCTAGTTTCAGCTTCTTTTAAAACTTGACTCATATAACTGATTGGTTTTTCATCATTATTTTTAAACACTTGAGTGATAATAGCTCTAATTAATTTTTCAATAGAATTAACATAAATAATAAATGTTTTCTTCAAATCTAATTTGGCAAGAACTAGAGCACTTACAATGACATTTTCAATGTTATTGAATGCTAAATCAACACCTTCATCCCAAGTGTAAATTTTATCTTTCTTAAGTAATAATTACAAAGGATTAGACTTATCAACAAAATTTTGTATGAATTTCCTAAGAAATTTTATTTTAACAAAGAAATATCTTAAACTAAATTAATCCTTAGGAGGAGGTAACTCTTTAATATCTTTAATGCATTCAAGATAAATAGAAATATCATCCTTAGAAATAATATGCCCTAATAACTTACCTTCAGTAACACCAAAAACTAAATTCTTTGGATTAAAATAAATTCCATACTTACTACATCTTTTGAAAACTTCATGAATATGGTCTAAATGCTTTTTTCATCTTTTTGATTGAATAATGAGATCATATTAAAAAACCTAAATAAAAATACCATTCAAATCATCAAAATCAACATGCATAGCTCTTTGAAAAGTATCTCCTACATTCATTAATCCAAAAGGCATTTTTTTATAAGAAAATGTCCCTCTAAAAGTAGTAAAATTAGTCTAATGTCTATCTTTAGGATTTACAAAATTTGATTATAACCAAAAAATTCATTTAATAAAGACATCATTTCTAATCCTATAACTTATCGTAAAATCTGATCTATACTTGGTAGAGGAAAATTATCTTTAAAACTAGCTTTATTCAAATCTATAAAATCAAACACATAATCTAATATCACCATTTTTTTTCATAATTGACACTAAATTAGCTACCCATTCAGAAGATTTTACAAGAAAAATAACACCAACTTCAATCATTTTGTCTAACTCTTTGTTAATGGTGTCTTCTAACAAAGAGATAATTCTTCATATTTTTTATCTTATAGGTTTCATACTAGGTTTTATAAGTATATCATGTTTAATAATATTAGTATCATAACCTTAAATATCTTTATATGACCAGACAGACACAATGAATTATTTAAATAACTTATTGAATTTAACCTTCACTTGTAGTAACCTAAATTCTTAAATAGAAATATTTATGATCATTTTCTTATACCTAAGTTGATAGGATTAGTCTCACATATAATTTTCTTAGAAGGTTATTCTATTCTAAAAATTTTGGGCTGATCATTAGGTATAAACATAGATTCTAAACTTACTAAACTAGCAGACAATTTATTAGTAATTAATTACAAATAATCTCCAAAATTTAATACATAATCATCATGATCAAAATAATTACCTTTAATAAAAATGTGTGTTAATCACAACTAAAAATAAGCCAAGTATCATTCAAATAAAAAAATTTAGGTTTAAAAAATTATAACATAAGAGAAGTTTGTGGTTGGTTCACTCACTTTGAGTTAGGTTAGATGCAAAAAAGCAAGCTTATTAGCTCTAATATTATATTCTATAAGAATATGAGTGATGTTGAAGGACTCAAAATGTTTACTTAAAGACAAAACCTTTTGTGTTTAATGATGCATATGAGTTTGATTAGTGTTATAAAATTTTCAAACTGGTCTAACATCTAATTTATAATCTCCAAAGACTTTGAAATGTTTAATGTTACGTTCTATGAATTTTTCTGAAGATAAACATAATGCTTTAAATTCTACAGTATTATTAGCATTTTCAAATGATAATTTGAAGGCATAACAAAAAAATTTACCAACAAGATAAATTAAGTAAATCCCAACACCATTACCTTGTTGAAAATAAGCTCCATCAAAATTAAGTGACCATAAAATATTTTTATCAAATAGTTCTTCATAATGATTTTTTGGTTCATATAAATTCAATAATTGATAAGTTATAATTCCTATTTCAACATAAGAAATAGTGGAAGAATTGGATGACTTTATAGGTATACTAGATCAACCATCTCTTTTAATGAAATCAATCTCATTACTAATGGGAACCCATGTGATATCATTTCCAACAAAAGCACCAATTGCTTTTGACCAATCTCTTCCTAACAACATAGGATAATTACTAGGAATGTTTAAAACTTGGACATTAATCATGTATCTAATTCTTTCATTTTGAGCAATTTTAATAATTATGTCTCAATCCTTACCACAACTTTTAGTTTTTTTTAGAATCAAATCTAGTAAGTGTTCCATTTTCAGTTTCATAAGATATGCCTAATTGATCTACAATGAATTTAGGCGTTATATTCTTCAAAGCAACTATATTTAAGATATAATTAAGGATTAATTTCTTAGTAATTTTGATTATAACATAAAAATGGGGTATATAGTCTATAGGAGGAACATAACTTTGAGAAAAAATAGTTTATTATTCAAAACTACCTTCTTATTGTAAGCTCACATTAGTTTTAGGATTCTTAATACCTTTGTTAATTTTATCAAATTGTCCTAGAAGACTAGCTACTTTTAATAATGAGAATCCAGCTTTAATTGTTGATAAATAATTAACTATATTATAATTTTTAGCATCAAATTGTCAAAAATTCTTAAGCTTATAATATTGATATTGACTATTATTATAGCTAATTGATAAAGGAGTATTTTGAGAAGTATTATTAGTTGAACTACTTGAAGCAATGTTCTAAACTATTTTACCTTTATCATTAGAAAAAGAATCATTATTTAATTTTTTTTTTTAATTTTGAGAAGAGTTATAATCTTTATTTCTAATATTAACAACATAAGCACATTCATTTTTTGATGGGTTATCAAGAGCACACATGTTTATGTTGTATACTAGATCTTCATATATAAGATCCTTCTCTTGAAGAATTTTTTTAAATTTATGAACAACAACACATGAATCTAGATCATGATCCAATTCAAACACATTACAGTAATAAGTAATTTCTATTTTTTTACTTTCAGTATTATTTGTATTAGATGAAGAAGGTTTATCATTTAGTTGTCTTTTAATAGTGACCAACTCATTTTATATACTTTGAATAGCTTTTGAAATTTTTGCATTATCTTTATTTAGATCTATAGAAGATCTATCTTTAAATCAAATATATTTAAGTTCATTCTCATATTCAATGAATAATGTTAAAGTTTCATCATATTCTATAATATCCCTATCTTCTATGGCCATTTTATATTTAAGGATAAAACACTACAAAAATGAAGTCTAAATAACTTCTTAGAGTGTTTAAGATAATGAGGGATCTTTTGATGCAACATAGTGAATATGATAATGAAATTTTAAATGGTGTCACCTAGATCAAGAGAAAAATTCATAAGGTCATTAACTAGGTTGAATTATTATTTATGTTGCCCAAAAGATAATTCTAGCTATTTTTCAATATTTTTCCATGTACTGATAACTTTAGCATGTAAACTAATAAATTCTTGGTAAGCTTTCTCTTCAAGTGTTTGATAAAAAACTTTTAAACAAATATTTTAATTTGTTATGCCAAAACTAGCACAAACTAACCTAAATGCTTCTAAATGATCTTCCCATGATTCTCCAAGAGCTCAAAAAACTTCTTAGTATATTTAATCTTTTAAGAGAACATAATTTACTAGGATAATTTTCAATATTAATTAAATTTGTATAAATCCATAGAGTTACAGCTATCTACTATTCTTCTTCAGCTTTAGGTTTATCTTCTCCTTTAGTGAGATCATTTTGATATATATTGTCTTGTAGTCTGTGAAGAAACTCTTCAATCCTCACTTCTACTTGATCTTCCATTAGAAACTTTAACAATAACTTGAATTGGAAATTTTTTTTGAACCTGATTAACTCGATTTAATTACATTTTTATATCAATAGTTTTAGAGGGCATAACCAAATAATCAAAAATAAAATGAGTTCTAGGCCTAGAATTAGTAGCTAAAACTCTAGAACTATCTTCTTGAATTCATCTATTTTATTTAGAATATCCTATTGAGTCTCATGAGTAAGATTAGAATACCAATCTATCTCAAATTCTATAATCTTTTCTTCTTCATTTATGACTTGAATAACATGTTGAAGATTATGAAAATAATTATACCATGCATAATGAATTAAATTAAAATCCACATCAACAATATCAATTCTAGCTTAGATGATAGGAGGCTATCCTCTAAGTAGCATGAGCAAGAAGAAAACAAGACTCTAAACAAAGAAGATTTATGAATGAATCTCCCCAGTGGAATTACCAAATTTGTTAATGATGAGAATTATACCATCAACTAATCAATCTTTTTGCCTATTATGAAGGTTAATTTGGAATTTTACTGGTCTAATATTAAGATTTTAAAGGTTCAATTATGTTCTTAAAGACATGAGGATTTTTTTAATATTCTGGAAAATAACCAATAAGTTATTGAATATAATGTATTCCATTATAATTTCGTAAATCTATTTATCAAATAATTAATCAATTAAGATGTGAATATGTAATCTATCCTATCTGATAGGTAAGGCCTATTATCAAGACAATCTCTTGAAATAAATAAATTTGATTCAATAATACAATATATTTCAAAATAATACCTTCCTTTATATTATGATAATTTCCAAATAAAATCATGACAATAAATCAAAACTATAAAGTAATACATAATTAATATAAATCAATATAATCAAATCTTCTATCAAGTAAGAAATCAAACATAACTTAACACATAAAATACATAACAAAAAACAACCAACAAACTAAAATAAAAATAAAAAGGACAAAAACTAATCTAAGAAAGAAAAACACAATAATTAAGAAATGATAATGTACTAAATTTAAACTAACAATAACAAACAAAATAGTCCAAATAAGTATAATAAACTAAAAGAAAAATAAAAAATATAAAGGAAAGAGACTAATCTAAGAAACTAACATGTCTAACAAAATAAAATAGTCTAACTCTAAATATAACTTAAAATCTAACTAATCTAGCAATCTAAGTCCAACTCTAAAAATTAAATCAAGGGAATTAAACAAGAAAACTAATATAAAATAAAAATATAAAAGAAAAGAAAGTTAATTCAAATTAAAATATATTAAAAGTAAAGAAACATAAAAATAAATTAGATTAATTAAAGATCAATCTAAATCAGATTAAGCTAGACTAAGTCAAAGTCAATATAAAGTATAATATGGATAAAAAATGTGAGTCTCAAAAGAGAGAGTTGTCTTAGAAAAATATATTGATTTTATTTGAGAAACCAACATTATTTATAAAATATCTTAAGAGACAGCTTTTAGAATCAAACAAATCAATTAAATGTCATAAATAGTAAAGGTTTCATCATTATTTAGGTCAAATACTCAGATTTGACATATAAGACTGTAAGGAGAAATCATCAAAAGATATTTTTACTTGACAAACTTAAGATAATCTATTTATAAATGATAACATAAAACTAGATATACCTAGGTTATCTAATAAATTACTCAACCATTAGAGAAAGTACCATTGGGTCTATCTGTAATAGTCATGTTATCTCAAAGAAGTTACTTAAAAGAGAGAGATAAATGATTGACTTCACAATGTATAAGTCTTCAATAATTTTATTGTTCCTCCCCTTCAAATGAACCCTTGATCTCTTTTTATACTTCAAATTTGGTTGAAAAATAAGTTATAACTAACCTTAGTTAATTATTAATTTGACTTAATTAATTGACTTTGTAAAAGTTCATTAATATAAACAATTATTCATTAAGGTTTAATTAAGACTTAAAAGTCTTAATTGATCAAGCATTTGAATATACACCATGTAATTCTTTATTAGTGGGGACCGTAATCAATTAATAATAAAATAAAATAACATATATCAACAAATAAATAGATAAATCAAAGTTTAATAAAATTCCTATTTATATTAATAACATAATGAATATTTGAAAAAATTATATATATATATATATATATATATATATATATATATATATATATATATATATATATATATATATATACTTTCAAAACCTCATCATCAAAATATTAAAATCTCAAATTATAGTATTAAATCTAAAATCATAGAGTTCTACCAAATCAAAGTTAATCATGAAAATAAAAGTTTATCCTGATGACATCTAATAATCATCAAAATCAAAAACAATTTCAGTCACTTTCTTTATTCATTCATGCACTCATTATATTCCATCTCAACTACTAGAATGTGAACCATATTCATTCTTAAATCACTTGTAGGATCATCCAACTCTAGCTTAATCTATTTGAGAACTCTTACCTCAACTGGGGTGTATGTATAATTCTAACTATCTGGTCATTTATTTGAAGTAGTTGGATAAATTTCAAGATTGTGTTTCCTAAAACTTGAAATAGGTTCCTTAAAACATAATTTTTTTCACCCTAAGATAGGATCTCTTTGATATGATGAGGGATAATTACAAACATAAGGTAGGTTGAGATTAACAAATTTCTTGGCATGGGATTCTTTAATATCAAGTTGAGTGGTTTCATTAATAGGGTGTAGTTCACTAACACATTAAATTCTCTCTGGGGTAGGTGACTAAATTGACAATTAAATAGGGTTATTTTGTAAGTGATAAGAGGAACTATTATGAGAATGAGTCCTAGTACCAAATATATAACCATGAAATCCTCTATAACCTCTTGGATGTGTAGGATTGAAATGCAAATTGTTGAATACATTCTAGAACTCAAGGTCATTAGCATCAAAGTGGGTTGACATCCGAGCAACCCTACTATCATACCTAGGCCCAAATCTCTTAACCATAAAACCTTCCCTTGGGAATTACCTAATCAAGTTCTACTAATTCATATTGTCTGAATTATGAACCTATCATATGTTATCATTACTTATAATTGATCCAGGTTGATCCCATCCAAACATCCTAAATAGTTGAAATATATTCAAAGAAAATTGCTTATGATGATTGAAAAATTAACATGTATTTATTCAATAGGAAACTAAATTATACTCTATATCAACAAAATAATCTCTACACTATCTATTGACTGAAACTAATCAAATTATTTAAATTTTATTAAATATCACTACAATATTCCATTGATTTCATCAAAATGTCCTTTTAAAACCATTTGAACTTTTAAAATAAAATTATATTATCTTAATTTTTTTTCAAAAATATTTTGACATATCTTCATGAATTTTCTATTTTCACTATATCAAAATTATTTGAGAATATAAACTAAACTAATTCTCTTAATTGAAAGAAATATTTCCACAAAATTCTATTCATGAAAAATATCTCTCATGTAAAAACTACATATCTTTCACTATCGTATTCAAAACTAAAAATATCAACTTTATGACCTTTTGAAATATAAAAAACATGTTATCCCAAAACATATATTTTTATAGTATTGTTATAAAGAAATCTCAATAGTAACCCTTAATTCAAAAATTTAACATAAGTATTTTCCTTCAATTCATTTTATTTAAATTCAAAGAACTTATCACAGTTTTTCAAATTCACCAATCATTTTGACATCTTTAAATCTAACATATATATATATAAAAAAAAAAAAAAAAAAAAAAAAAAAAAAAAAACTAGAACTTCAAAATGAAATGTTACCAAATGAATTATTTATGGTGGAAACACACTAAGCTTTTGATAAATTTTTTTTGAAAATATATTGAACTTATGATATAACAAACCTAAATATCAAATAAAATAAACTGATGCATCACTGTAAAATATTCAACTAACATAAAGTCAAAATTGTCCATGAAAATATTTTCACAACACCATCACATTACTTATAAATATTTTAATTTTTCTAATTTTGTATCTATTTTTTCTTATATAAACCTAACTATTGACCAATTTTGCCCAACAGGAAAAAAAAAATTGGTCCCCTTCTACCTCTTGCTGTTCTTGGCCATTTCTTTTGTTTTGTATAGGTCCTATAGAATCTATGGACTCTACAGGAATATTTTCTAAGAATTCAGTAGTTCCCTACAAACTTCATGTTTCCACAAACTTAGCTAGTTAGTATTTTGTCATAAAGAGGATCAATTCAAAGAATACTAGGGTTTTCAAGACTTTTCAGGCTCTTGTCTGATGAATCTGGCCTTGGTTCAAGCCTCAGTTCAATCTTCAAGACCATCGCTCCCGGTTTAATCCTTGGTTCAATCGACACTTGGTTCATCCATCTTCAAGTTCAAACATCTTGGTCCAATAGTGTTGAACCATTGAACCATTGAACCAATTTTAGTTCAATGGCTTAGTTGAACACTTGGTTCATCGGCCTAGTTCAATCAATCAGCTCAGTTCAAGTTCATCGGCATGTAATGGTTGAACCATTTGAACTGTTGAACCATTTTTTGGTTCAATGGCTTGGTTCAAGGGTATGCCAGTTGGTCGAGGGGTAGTCCAAGTTCAAATGCCCTTGTAAAGGATAGGCACTTCAAAGGAAAAGGATTGGGTAGGTTCAAATTTGTTTAAATCCAAATTCGCTTAAGTCCTAATTCCTTCAGACTTTTTGTCTAAAGGAATTCTTTCAGATAAAAAGTCTAAAGGAATTCAGGCTGCATATACAAAATAAAGGCCAGGGTGAGGGAGAATTTATGTGGACTTTTTGTCTACGGGAAAATGTCTATAGACAAAATCCCACAAAAAATACACAAGGTTTGTGGGAACTCAAGAGACATCCAGAGACACAAAATGACCTGCCAAAGGACCCTGAAGGGCAGGTGCCCTTGTGGTGGACTCTTGGCCCAAAAAGAAGAGGTTACTTTCCCTTCAAGAGGGTGCTAAGAAGATACAAAAGGAAAAGAAGGACCCGATACCATTTTTACCAATACAAAGACATCCTAGAGGCCGTCAAAATTAATAAAGCAAATTAGCTATTGGTTTTCAAACCAATGATAGCCATGTGAGCATCAAAATTAGTGCAATGAAATAGTTGTTTGCTTTCAAAGTAAGAGAGTGCTAACCATGAGAGCCCAGAATGTAGTGACCCACCAAAAGTTTGCCCCCGAGGGTCAAAAGAGCTAGAAGAGACAAGATAGGGAAATGACAAAGTGACAAGCATGGAACGAGCAAGTAGATAGTCCAAGTGGTGAAGGGAAGCACCAATTCAAGAAGTGACTCTAGTAGGTGAAATAGTGCTAGTGAATTGACCATTAGAGGATGCAAATAGCATAGCAGTGTAACCAATTTTCTCCATTTCACATTAATGAGTAGACAAACCATGTAATCACCTTGAAGAAGTGGCCTTACAAATAGACAAAGGGTGTAGCTCATTAATGTTTTGACCAGCCTGCTCTTCCCAATGAGGGGATGCGAATCAGCCACTTGTAAAAAAGGGGCACCAAAGGCCTCCTTTCTTCTCCTATATATTGAGGACTTGTCATTTTTGAGAGGGATCATCTTCCACATTTGTAAGGCATAGCCCTGGCAAAATTTCACTTGAATCAATAAACTCATTTTTACCTCTATCTTGGATAGACATTTCTGAGTATGCCTTGAGTGTTTGTTTGTGTTCAGTCATTATTTCTTGATGCTTTCATAGATTCAACACCAACATATCTATTTTCTATAAAGCACCATCTCTACAACTAATAGGAGGAGAGCTACATTTGGAAGTGTAGAACAAAGAAATTACTTACAGTGTGCATTCCACAACACCTTGGTGAATCTCTGTTTTCTACGTTTTCATGAAAGCCTCCCTGCCAGTTTCTTACAGCATGGTTCTTCTGCCAAGTCTGAAGTGTATGTATTTATATGTCTAATTTAAAGAGTGGATGTGAGAAGGTTGAATTATTTTGGTGCATCACCTCTTTAGAGTAGTTTGTTTTCCTATATCTTTCTCTATTTTCACCCCCCAATATATATATGTACATATATGTATGTGTTAGCATTTGCCCGAATGAACATGATGCATCAAAGGGAGCTAGACCTTATCTAAAGACTCTCCCCTCTAGCTTTTCCAGTCCCACAAGAAAGAGAGGAGTTTCCATAGTTGTGAGGAGAAGACAGGAGCTTGGTCTCTTGCCAAGGGTGCAATCTTAGACGTCAACAATTTTGGCATGCCCGATGGGACACAGTTTGACAACTCAAGGTTTTAGGATTGATGATGGTATTGTTATAGCAAATATAAGTTTTCTAGCATATGGAAACTCCACTGGTAAGAGCTTCAATTTTCCAATTAAGACCAGTTTCTTAACTTTCTATGCCTAAAGTCACCACAAGGTCTATTTTTAAAGGGGTTCCTTTTGATTTCATTGAGTTGCCTTTAAACTCTAAAAAGAGACTAAGGTTTGAGAGTACCCATCCTTATTAAATAGGCCACCCTCCTAGACCTATTATAAGGGATGCATATGCGGTAGAGCTGTAGTTATAGCCCATCCTAGCCATGGCATTGCCTTTTGTAGCTTTTTGTGGTCAGAGCCCTTAAACTTCCCACATTATGATCCAATACCAAGAATAACCCTAAAAAATGTGCCTTATTTTGATGGAGAGGGGCCCATTATAGTCATTGAGCAAATTAGGAATATTGCTAACCTTTACAATATTCATAATGTCATCAAGGAAAATATCACCATCAGATTGCTAACATTGTCTCTCAAAGGCAAGGCTCTTGACTCGTACAAAACTTTGCCTATAAATTCAATACATTCTTGGAATGAATTGGGTACTCAGTTGATAGATCATTTTGGGGAGAAGATTGATGGCCTCTCACTTGCTGAGTAGTTGATGACCATAAAGAGAGATCCACATGAGTATATGTAGGTTTTCAACATGCAATTTCAAAAGACATTGGATAGAATTCCCATCCTGGTAAGACTAAATCCCAACTATGCTTTCTTATACTATTTAAGAGCATTAAATAGTGATATTGTTGTGATGATACAATCCATGGGAGGGCATATACTGCCAGCTACTTATGACATAGCCATAGTAGCTGAAAATTGCTTAGCACAGGCTAGGAAAATAGCCCCTATGCCTCACATGCCACTTTTCCCAAAAATGCTACCTCTAATTTAGATTGTTGCTCCCACATTAGCTCCTCTACCTAGCATTGAAAAACTAGCTGTTGTTATGTCTAATGAGCTTCATGACGTTAAGAGTCTATTGCAAAGCATGTCAAATGAACTTGTAGCTCTTAAAAGATAATAAGCTTAAAACAATAGATTGAATAAGGGATACCAGCATTATGGTCAATCCCTTAGACCCCATTTTAAAAACTATAATCAAGGATAGGGTTAGCTTACTCAAACTAGACCATTTCAAAACTACAACTAAGGCCCCCTTTCATCATCTAAAGTCATGGTGCCTATTTAGAACAACCTACTACAAGAGCAGTCAAGTTATTTAACCATGGGATATGGTCAAGAATAGGCTATTCACACAAATGAGATGATGAGTTATTTCCAAAATGTAGACAATTAGGTAGCCACTCATTCCTAAATTTTTGAGGCTCCAGTTCAACCCAACACGAGTAGCAATCAGGCCCAACCAGATTCTACCCTTATGAATCATTTGGAAGGGGAATTTTATTCAGTAAATTATGTAGGCACTATAGACAATTAGGCTGACTGTGTTGTAGCCAACACAAGATTCAAGAGAAGAGCAATGGGAGAAGCTCAAGCTACCACTAAAGTAGCAATAGCACCTCCTCCATCACACTCTAATTCAAAGTCTGCAAACTTCAGATAGTTATTTGTACCTTCAACCCCTCAGCCTGTAGCTTAGGTTGGAATCAACCCCAAAGAAAGCTTGAATGGAGGTAGTCCCCAGGTCAATATAGTGGACCAGATGAAGAAGATACATATGGACATCTCTTTATGGGATTCATTATCTCTTCCAAGATAGAAGGACATATTAAAGAAGGAATTGCATGAGATGGATCAATAAGTTGTCCTAGCGAGCACTGATGATGTCTTGATGACGAATGGATAGCCTTGCACTTTAGGTCAGGTAAAGAAGGAAGAGAAAATTCCCCCTTTTAATGTATCCTTGGTCATATGGGATTTCTTGGTACACAACTACATCATTGACAGTGGGGCTAGTACCTCAGTGATGCCCAAGTGCATAGCTGACAAGATGGGACTGAAATATGAAAAGATGAACAAAGGAGTCTTGCAGCTAGATGGGACACCTAAAAAAATAGTTGGGATTTTGAAGGGTTTAGGCTTTACATTGCATGCTTTCCCAACCTTTTCAATCCCCCATGATATATTGGTAGCGGATGTTCCTCCTTATTTCACAATTTGCTTATCCAGGGACTTCACATCAAAGATAGGTGGCTATCTAGTAGCAAATTAGTTATATCTAGTTTTTAGAACCAAGTATGGGACCAAGGTAAAAATCAAATCTGAGCCACTCTACAAGGACCATCTAGAACCATATTCACCCAAGGTAACAAATGCTAGTTACACCATTATTGACCCAGAAGAGTCCTAGACAGACCAATCTCCATCCTCTACTCTTGAAGGAGTTACAGACTTGCTCTTGGATGAGTGGGGAAATGATAAATTCAAACATGATCCTTATAAGTTCATAGAGGAGGTATACCTTAGAGTCTACTACATGCATGAAGAGGGTGCCTTCATACCAAATATAATGAAGGTAGGCCAAGAGGACCTAGGTCCATGACAGCTGTAATTTGATGGTTCTAGAAGTAGGCTTGGAGCTGGTGGTGGGGCGATGTTAGTCTCCCCTTCAAAGGATAGGTACTTTTTAGATTCCCATTTCCAATTCTCTTACATAAGAAATGTTGCAAAATATGAGTCCCTTATCTATGGTCTCGAATGGGCAAGAAAAAGAGGGATCAAGGAGTTGCAAGTTTTGGGAGACAGCGAGCTGATTGTAAATTAGGTGAAAGGCTAGAATCTTACCAAGAATTCCTTGCTAAAATACTATAAGCATAGGGTTTGGGACTTAGAGGAAGACTTCCTCACTTTCAACATCACTTCCATTCCCAGAGAGTAGAACAAACAAGTGGATAGGCTAGCAATGATTGGTGCTCAGTTTGATGTTTCAAGGGAAATAAGTCAAAATTGTGGTTCACACCACTTGAAGGTGGTATTTTGACCCTCTATCCCTAACAACATTGCAAATTGAGAGGTTTTTGAAAATGACCATCAAATAGCTTTCTTCTTGAAGGAGGAAGTTATGTTTGCAACATAGAACTATGTGAAGTTGTAGCATCAATATGGCAACCAGATTGTTCAATAGAAGAACAATAATCTCCCTAAAGGTTTGGTCACTCTTGAGAGAAGCTTCAATGGAGATGACCAATTAAGGAATGACAAGTCATGTATCACAACTAAGGAGGAGAATTAAGAAAGGATTGAGATCTTTAAGGACAAATTGCTTGCACTTGGAAAAGTCTGCATGATTCAAGAAAGGTGGGCTTTCATTTTGTTGTGTCAGGAGTTTGCTGATGTTTTTGCATGGGATTATAGTGATTTGAAGGGCTTCAACCCAATACTCACCCAGCACACCATCAAATTAGAAGAAGGCACCAAGCCAATCACATAAAATTAGAGACCTGTCAACTCGACAATTGAGCCTCTCATGCAGAGGGAACTAACCAAATTGATTGAGTCTAGAATCATATTTCTAATCAAACACTCCTTTTGGCTAGCCAATCTTGTTCTTATTAGAAAGAAGAACGGGGAGATCAGGCTATGTGTCAACTTTAGTGACCTTAATAAAGTCTCTTTAAAAGACCATTATCCCCTCCCAAGCATGGAGTAGATCCTTTAGAAGGTAATAGGTAGTGAGTGTTTCTCCTTCATGGATGGTTACTCTAGGTATAATAAAATTCTAGTGCAGGGCTATGACCAGCATGAAACGGCCTTCACCACTAAATGGGGAATGTTTGCCTACAAGAAGATGCCATTCAGGCTATCTAATGCTGGTGTTACCTTTTAGTGAGCCATGGAGATGGATTTTGGAAGCTTGATAAACCACAAGGTGCTGGTATACCTTGATGATGTGACAATATTCTCCAAGGATGTGAGCCAACACATAGAACACCTCAGGAAAATCTTTGAAAGGTGTAGGAAATTTAGCATCTCTCTTAATCCAAAGAAATGCATGTTTGTTGTTCATGAGGGGAAACTCCTTGGCCATATCATGTCTAAGGAGGGCTTGTCCATTGACCCCGAGAGAGTTCGTTCTATCCTGGAAATGTCCCAACCTAAGCACAAGAAAGGCCTGTAGAGATTCTTTGGCAAGATAAACTTTGTTTGGAGATTCATTCCAAATTTCATAGAGATAGTCAAGCCACTGACCTCTATGTTGAGGAAGGGTGAGGAGTTTAAGTGGATAACACAAAGGAAAGATAGCTTTGAAACCATCAAGCATGCCATAACTTGGGCTCCTACTTTGATCAGCCCCAACTTCAACAAAGACTTCAACCTCTATACTTTTAGCAATGAAGAGGTGATCTCCACCATGCTTATCGAAGAAAATGGTGATGACCTCGAGCAAACACTTGCCTTTTTTATCCAAGGGTTAGAGGATTTCAAAGTTAGATACATGTATGTAGAGAAGTAAGTCTTGGCAGTAGTTCAGAATCTAAAGAAATTTAGGCATTTTTTGTCAAATAGTAGGATACACCTCATTGTCCCACATCTTGGCATCAAGGATTTCTTGACCAATCATGACTTAAATGAGAAGAGAGCATGGCAGATCACCAAAGTGATGGAGTAAGATGTAGACATCAAGATCACCAAGCTGGTTAGGGGAAGAGGCCTGTGCAAACATCTTGCTATAAACTTCAAGTAGGAAACTGAAGACAACTTACTAATTCATGATGTAACCACTGTAGAGGAACCAAATATCATAAAGGATTAGACATTGGACATGAGGCATTTCCTTCTCACTGGTGAGTGCCCACAGGGTCTTGATAATACTGAAAGAAGGTACTTTAGGATCCAGTCTCTCCCTTATGTCCTAGTTGATGAAGTATTATTTAGGAAGGATCTCTTTGGGGTCCTTCTAAGATGCATTGACTCAAACCAAGTTGATAAGGTATTGTCTAAGTTCCATGATGAGCCAGTAGGCTATCATGTTGCTCTTAGAGCTACTGCAGCAAGGATAATGAGAGCCAACTATTTTTGGCCTACTCTTCTCAAGGACACCCATGCCTGGGTAATAAAGTGATACAAGTGTGCACTTTTCGATGGGAAATAATAGTTGGATGCCATGCCTCTATATCCTATTCAAGTGGAGCAACCATTCATGCAATGGGGCTTGGATTTCATAGGGATGATCAATCCTCCCTCCAGTGCTAGACACAAATGGGTCTTGATTACCATGGACTATTTCACAAGGTGTGTGGAGGATCTTGCTCTAAAGGAGGCAAATGAAAGTGTAGTCCTAGAGTTTTATGAAGACCTGGTGACAAGATTTGGGGTCCCAAGCACCATAATCTTAGATAACGCCTTGGCTTTTCTAAGAATAAAAAAAGTGAATGGGCACTGACGTATGGTATATAACTTAGCACTTCATCCAATTATTACCCATAGGGGAATGGGCTAGCTAAGTCCACCAATAAAAATTTGATTAGGATCATAAAGAGGACCATGGAAGAAAATTAGAGGACTTGGCATGCCAAGTTGAAGACAGCTCTATGGGCTAATCAAATCACTTTAAAGAGAGCAATCAAAAATTCTCCATATATGCTCATATATGGATGGGAAGCTAGGATTCCCATCTCACTTGAATTGCCAACATTAGACCTTACTCACCAGCTACAATTGGAAGAAGGAAGTAGCATGGAGGTTAGACTGTGTGAGCTGATGAAGCTCTAAGAGATTAGGGAGTAGGCTATGGCTTCTATGACCAGTCACCAATAGCAAACAAAGAGACACTTTGACAAGAAATCTTCATCAAAAGATTTCATTGAAGGAGACATTGTCTTGAAATGGGATGAAGAATGGGCCAAGCCTGGAAAGCATGCAAAATTTGATGCCCTATGGAGTGGCCCATACATAATCACTCAGTGCAAGTAGTATAATACATTCCAATTCTCCAAGTTGGATGGTGAAGAATTGTGTATCCTAGTTAATGGGAAAAATCTAAAGCATTTCCATTGAGTCTTCCTTCATCTATATATATTTTTCCCTTATTTTCTTTCTTGCTTCCCCTAAGTTCTTTCTACACATGTAGTATTTTTCTTAATCTTGTGTGTGTTTTCATTTCCTTAGAGGTAATTTGCATATTTAGCCTAAGTTTTGTCAAAGCTATTACTTATTTTTCAAGTTACCATCTGACTCCGAGCCCAATGGACTACAAGGCAATTGGTCTCTAAGCATAGTAGGCATGCTTCCCCTGGGAGTTACCAATTTGTTGACCAATTTTTCCCAACAAGCAAAAAGATTTTGGTCCCCTTCTACCTCTTACTATTCTTGGCCATTTATTTTATTTTGTACAGGTCCTATAAAATCTATGGACTCTACAAGAATATTTTCTAAGGATTCAGTAGTTCCCTACAAACTTTATGTTTCCACAGACTCAGATGGGTAGTCTTTTAGCATAAAGAGGATCAGTTCAGAGAATGTTGGGGTTTTCAAGACTTTTCAGGCTCTTATCTGACGAATCTAGCCTTGGTTTAAGCCTCAGTTCAATCTTCAAGACCATTGCTCCCAATTCAATCCTTGGTTCAATTGGCACTTCATTCATCCATCTTCAAGTTCAAACATCTCAGTCTAACAGCGTTGAACCATTGAATTGTTGAACCAATTTCAGTTTAGTGGCTTGGTTCAACACTTGGTTCATCAGCCTAGTTCAATCAATCAGCTCAGTTTAAGTTCATCAGCATGCAATGGTTGAACCATTTGAACCATTGAACCATTTTTTGGTTCAATGGCTTGGTTTAAGGGTATGCCAGTTGGTCGAGGGGCAGTCCAAGTTTAAATGCCCTTGTGAAGGGTAGGCACTTCAAAGGAAAAAGATTGGGTAGGTTCAAATTTGTTTAAATCCAAATTTGCTTAAGTCCTGAATTCCTTCAAACTTTTTGTCTAAAGGAATTCCTTCAGATAAAAAGTGTGAAGGAGTTTGAGCCACATATACAAAATAAAGGTCGGGGCCAGGAAGAATTTCCACACACTTTTTGTCTACAGTAAAATGTCCATAGACAAAAGCCCATGGAAAATACACAAGGTTCACAAGAACCCAAGAGACATCTAGAGACACAAAATGACCTACCGAAGGACCTTGAAGGGTGGGTGCCTTTGCGGGGGACTCTCGGACCAAAATGAAGAGGTCACTTTCCCTTTGAGACAGTGCTAAGAAGATGTAAAAGGCAAAGAAGGACCCAATGACATTTTGACTGGTACAAAGACATCCTAGAGGACATCAAAATTAACAAAACAAATTAGCCATTGGTTTTCAAACCAATGATGGTTGTGTGAGCATCAAATTTATCACAATGAAATAGATGTTTGCTTTCAAAGTAAGAGAGCACTAACCATGAGAGCACAGAATGTAGCGACCCACTAGAAGTTCAATCCTAAGGGCCGAAGGAGATAGAAGAGACAAGATAGGGAAAATACAAAGTGACAAGCATGGAGTGAGCAACCAGATAGTCTAAGTGGTGAAGGGAAGTGCTTATTCAAGAAGTGACTCTAGCAGGTGAAATAGTGCCAGTGAATTGACCATTAGAGGATGCAAATAGCTAGCAATGTAACTAGGTTTCTCCATTTCACATTAATGAGTAGACAAACTATGTAATCACATTGAAGAAGTGGCCTTACAAATAGACAAAGGGCATAGCGCATTAATGTTTTGACCAGCTTGCTCTTCCCAATGAGGGGATGCAAATCAGCCACTTGTAAAAAAGGGGTGCCAAAGGCCTCCTTTCTTCTCCTATATATTGGGGACTTGTCATTTTTGAGAGGGATCATCTTCCACATTTGTAAGGCATAGCCCTAGAAAAATTTCAATTGAATCAATAAATGTAATTTTACCTCTATCTTGGATAGACATTTTTGAGTATGTCTTGAGTGTTTGTTTGTGTTCAGTCCTTTGTTCTTAATGATTTCACATATTCAACACTAGCATATTTGTTGTCTACAAGGTTCCATCTCTGAAACTAATAGGAGGAGAGCTACATTCAAAAGTGTAGAACAAAGAAATTACTTACAGTGTGCATTCCATAACACCTTGGTGAATCTTTGTTTTCTTTGTTTTCATGAAAGCCTCCCTACCAGTTTCTTGCAGCCTAGTTCTTCTGCCAAGTCTGAAGTGTATGTATGTGTATGTCTAATTTAAAGAGCGGATGTGAGAAGGTTCACTTATTTTGGTGCATCACCTCTTTAGAGTAGTTTATTTTCTTGTATCTTTCTCCCTTTTCACCCCCCAGTATATATCTATACATATATGTATGTGTTAGCACTTGTTGGAATGAACATGATGCATCAAAGGAAGCTAGCCCTTATCTAGAGACTCTCCCCTCAAGCTTCGCCAGTCCCATAGGTGAGAGAGGAGTTTCCATAGTTGGAAGGAGAAGGTAGGAGCTCAGTCTCCTGCTAAGGGTGCAATCTTCAATGTCAACACTAACATGTTCAACACTTATGGATTTGAAATAGTGATCAGCTAATATTTTAACTTGATAAAACACTCAAAAATTGAAATGTAAACTGATACAAAATATTTTATTATTTCCAAGTTTAACACACTTACTTCCAAAACTTAACCATGCTACATTTTCCTTCAAAACCCATGAATAAATGAAACTATAGAAAGCTACAAAAGAAAATAAATAAGCATGCTCTAACATAATCCATTTTTTACTTCTTTATGATAGACCAAAACCCTTCAACATATTCATGAAACAAAAACACATAGAGCTCATCATTAAATCTAAAGTTTCAATGAATCCTTTGAACTATAAATGGCATGTTTGTATCACCATAGCAATTTATATTACTCACAAGAAGCCAAAACTAGATGCATAACAAGAAAATATTCATATATTCTAAAATGTCATGCTCAAATGAAACTTGTAAGGCCACATATCCTTATCTCATCTATTGAGAATATATAAAAAAATAAATCCATTTGCTTCAATATCTCATGCAAAGAAGTAATATATTCAACAAATAGAAATTATAAGATCATTTAAATTCCTAAAACACACATGATAGATTTAAATAGATTCGTTCATCAATATTTATCAACATGTAGACTGAACATCATATTCTTTCTATGCAACCTGAAAACTAATCAAAATAACTCAAAAACATTCCTCAAAACTTGTTCATTTTGTTCACATCATACATGTATACACTTTTTTGCAACATTTCTATTCATAAATCTCATCTAAAACTCAAAAATCCAAATTGATGAATTGACACTTCCACGAGAAAGCTTTGAAAAAATGACCAAAATAATAAAAATGATGTTTTCTATAAGCCAAGTACCTAAACATAACTACCTTACTTACATGCCAAATTTCCATTAGCTTCATCAAATCGAGGATAGTAATTTAGAAATCTACCAAATAGCTAGTGAAGATACCAAACTTATCAATAACCAATATACTTGATAAACCTCTTATTAATCCTTGATAATCAAGGCATGGAAACCTAACATTAAATCCATAAAAACACCAAGAATATTATTTAGATCTTGAAACCTCTTCAAATATGCTTTACATTAACTTGCCTTGCCATCTCAATGAGCCACAAGGTTTCCCAATTCATATGCCATAAAACCCACCAACTCAACTTGCTAAATCAACTTGTCAACTGATGAATATATTTAATATTATTTTGAAATTATAAATTATGTTATAAATCCTTTGTGATAATACCAATTTTTTTTCCTTGAATATAACCTTAAATCATAACTTTGAATATAATAAGTCTTGAGTGATCATTATGGCCATTGAACTAGATTATATTATAGCTTAAGATATTAAAATAGGACCTTAGCATGATTAAGGGTTCAAAATTTAGAACCATTTAGGATGATTAATTTCCTTAGGAGATAATTTATCCAATATCAAACCACCTTAAATCATGTCAATATTTATAAAATGTTAACTATATTTTCAATTGATTATTGTATGAAACTCATAAATCCATATAGGACCATAGTAAAAAATTGAAATCCATGATAAATAAAATCCAGAAAATGCATTACTTATCAAACTATAACAATCATGAGAATCCACTTATATACATTTAATTGAAAATAAACTAACAATAAAATGTTATTTCCAATCAATATGTCTTTCCATCTAAATCAAACCAAGTTGTATATTGTCATGAAAATATAAAATTGATTACCACAAACTACTCAAGATATCAAAATTGGAAACTTAATCCAAAATTTGTTATGATAAATCTAAACTCAAATGAAGATAAATGTAGATATATGAATACATCATGACAATCATATAATGCTTCCAATTTTGATAAACCATATAAAGTGACCCTACTTCAAACTAAAAATATTGTATTTATCATTTGAATAATCAACTAAAAAACAAAATGATTGATCACAATTATTTGGAAATGATAAATACATATGTGTATTTTATTCATTCATCCATTTATGATTTTTGAAACCACTTAAAATATAAATATGATTTCATAAAACAATCATAATCAACTTATATAATTTAAAATATGCATGTAAATATACTACTAATTGACTACATCCTAGACACAGTTTTAAACTTTATGACTAAGTCATCTCTATGGTAGAAAAGTATTAGTTTTAGAGAAATAAAGGGGAGGTATGAAAAATAGGCATAAAATATATATGTGTCATAGTGTACTCTAATTTCTCACATATCAAGAATGGTCAGAGAAACTATTTTAAAACTGACAAATTGTAGGTTTAACATCTATCCATGAAGATCAACTAAAAATAGAGAAATTTTTGATGTTGTACAAAATGCATAAATCATATAAAATGTGAAAAGGATTTAGGAGATAATATTCATATCCCCACAAGTCTTATATAGGCTTTAGAAGCTTTAATAAGTCCAAAACTAACAAAAACTAGTCCATCTCTCTCACCGCTCTCTTTGACAAGGTCAAACAAGTCAAATGATTTTTAGTGAGTATAGATTGGAGGAAAGAGTCTAAATAAGTGTACTTATGGGATGATAGTATAATATATGGAATTAATTTCCATTTTAATAGTTCCTAGTTTGGTGTTTTATGATTTTTGAATAATCTCTAAGATTTTTTATGCCTTTAAGTTGCCTATACATCCCTAACACCCCATTGTTAATTCTATATTTAGATTAATTTATGTGAAATAATAGCGTAGGCACAATTTTATAAAATTGTATTCCTCTCCATTTTTATTTCATGTTATTTTAAATGTGTGAACATGGATCTATAGGCATAAATATCCTCATGGTGTTAAGAGTGAACATTATGGTATGTATAATAGTTGTTTCTAGTTGCAGAGTTTCATCTTCTTGTAAGTGTCTTCATATCAAAGGTAGTGCATTGGTTTCAATTTTTAAAATTATGGTTTTTATTTCCTCAATTTAATTTTTTTAATCAAAATACTCATTTTTAGTAAGATAGTCTAGGATTGAATAGTTAGACCTCAGTATGATAGTCACCTACAAGACTATGTAGGCATACTTGATTAGTCTTGTTGATGAATCAAGAAGGTTTAAATATTGTGTGGAGATTATCAAAGTGAAAATAGTAGGAATAAGACATTAAAATATATTATATACTAGTTTTTAGGTCCCTCAAGAAACATATATAGGTTAGAGTTGAGAAAGTTGTTTATTGAGAGGTTTTTCCTTAACTTCTCCAAAAGAGGTTTTACTCTTATAAAATGTCATCTGTGGGTAAGAGTTGATGACGTATGAATAAAACCTATAGATACATTATTATATATTAATCCTAAATGTCACACTTGAATATTAGAATATATTTATTTTAATAAATATAATGGTTGATTATGATCTCATCTCAGTCAAAATTCTATTGAAGATATTTAGTGAAGCTAGAATAGTATAGTTTGAAAATGACACTTAGTGTGTTGATGGTAAAGAAGGATTCATAATTAAAAGACTTTAAATGAGATAAATAAGTTTTTATAGATCCATAATTAACTAAAGATAAAACTATGGGATAGAAAACAATACATACATAAATGAATACCTGTAAGAATCCCTTACAATCCTAAATTGCACACTTACAATCTAATTACGGACTAGTTCTAGCCTTAATTCATGAATGATGTAAGTTTATTTGGTAGGCATAGGTAAATAATGAGATGAACACATATATTTAAATATTATATTAATGACACCAAGTTTTCATTTTATTCCTAGAGTCAAAGATGATCAAATATAGTTATAGCCCAAAATTCTTAAACCCTGCCTAAATCTTGCATAGTCATAGGTATAGAAAGCTAGTCTTGAGAAAATTTGATGTTAAGATATCTATAGAGATGATAAAACTTTGAAAATTTGTATGGAAAATAAACATGACCTAAACTAAGCTTTAATGATCTCCTTAAGGTCTGATGAATAGTGGAGGTACCCTCTATTTTATCATAGATAGAGGGCACTACATAGGTAGTCCATCCGACAAACCATGATACATTGATAAGAAATGGATTAAGAGCAGATATTTTAATGAATTTATGGTAATTTATATAGATTAATTAGATAAAAAAATGGATTAAATGGACCTACAGTCATTAGATCACCTAAAGGTGGCTATATGCATAGAAAATATAGTCTAGGTCTACTAGGCTTTAACCAATAGGTGTCTAAACTCATCCATATGAGCATGAGATACTTGAAAGACATTTTATAACCTTCAAGGGAGATTATATAGTTAATTATAACCACCAATTTACATAAGATAATGTAGAATTGGCCATTTTAGCTTAAACCTCTCTTAGGGTACCCAAAATGTAACTAGAAGCTCAAGAGGCCATTTTCATTTGTTCATATCTATATGAAGAAATTATATGGTACCTAAATAATTTATGAATAGTTAAATGTGTTGCTATACTCTAAATTTATGGAATTGGTTCAAAATTTAGATGTCTAGATTTTATGATTCATTGGTAATAGTCCACATGACCCAAAACCATCCTAAAACTCTCGTACAAACATGATGGAGAAAACATAAAGGAATATGCATCCAAAAAGGGTTATTTAGCTAGGAAGGTAATTTATACTTGTTTATCCATATCTTAGGCTCCTTGAAATCCAATCGTTCCATATTGTCACTTGTATGGGTAGACCTAATTCTAGATTTTCTGTAAGTGTTGAGGTGTTTTTTAGGTACATAAGGGAACAAGTGAATGAAATCAATTAAGGGATTCTTTCATGACATTTTATAACTCACCATAATCATTTCTCACCTTAGTGAATAATGTAAACCTCTTTTTTAGACCATTTATTGTAGGTAGTTTGAATAATATAGTGAGAAGGCAAAGTGACTATTAAAGATTGGAAGTGAGAAGTGTGTTTTAAGTTTCATGGAGATATATATGATGGAAAGAAAGAGGAAAAAAATATAATTGAGATGTACAACACATATTCAATGTATCTCCTTGGATAACTATAAGTCATAATAGTGAGAAGTGTATAAACTAGGCCTAGAAAGCTAATGAATGATTATAAACAGTGAATGACAAGTGAAAAATGGGAGTTCATCAGTTAGAGAAGTGTAGATGAATACAAAAATATTTTTTCCAGCCTCCCATGTCAATACATATGTGTAAATTAATTCCTAAGTAAATTTCAATTAGTCAAGTGACTCTTCATCATCAAGGCAGTTTTAAGTAAGATAATGAAGAACTGTACACTAACTTGAGGAAGGTGTTATATTTTAGATTAGCACATTTTGATAATAAATTCATAACTTATTTTCCAACTCATTATATTAAATTTTAATTAGTTTCCAATTCTTAACATTTGTCCTTGTGAACCTTAAATTTCTGTTGATCTTTCTCCTCTCCTATGTTCTATATATGCAAAATTTGTTGGCTTTGTAATGGATACATAATTGGTATGGTGAAGATTAATTCTCTAAAATATCTTGAATAAGTTTTCCAAGTGATTTATGTGGTTCACAAGTGATGAATACATTCTCCTTGATTTCATTATGCTCTTGCTTGTTTTGTGTGAGTGATATCTCTTCTAATAGGTCTCATAAAGTGTATATGTTTATTAATTGTGTCTTGAAATCTATGAGAGACTAGTAGTGTCTAGTATCAGAACTTATTTTCACCAACCTCTATATATACATATAAATATACCTCTATGAGAAATAATTATGCTATAAGGACATAGAGTTGAGATTAGTTTTTCTCATCTTCTTTCTTAGTGCAGATGCAAGTGTGTAGTGTTGATTAATCTTTAGTATATAACCTTCATTATTATAGGTTGATTTATGTTTCTTTATTCCCTTTTCACCAATAATATTTACTATCATAGTGTAGTGTCTGATCTTAAACATATAATAAGGGAGCTATCCCTTTCAAACCTAGAGATATATCTCGTGTAGTAGATTGTTTATAAGGAGAGATACTTCCATGTTATCTCAAATTTGAGAAGGTTTCTTCAACTTCTCTAGGGTGTAAATTTTGGATATAAAAATACTCTTACTTATAAAACCTAATGGATATATTTAGTTATATATAAATAATAGATATTTAAATGAAGATTGTCCTAAATACAAATTTCCATTTCCAAACATTGACATGATTGTGGATTCGATAGCTAGTTATGAGATGTTTTCATTCATAGTTGTGTTTTCAAGATATAACCAAATGAAAATAAATCTAGAAGATAAAGATCGAATAATATTTACTACACCTTAAGGAACATCTTTATATTTATTCATGATATTTCAATTAAAAAAATACTGGGGATACTTATCAATGAGACATGAACCATAATTTCCATGATTATATACATAAAAAGTGAAATATTGTGTATATTATTAGCTTCTAAAATAAAAACTGTGATAAGATTATCCTTTAGATTTGGAATTTTTTTTTGAACTATCACAAAACTATAATGTGATCTTAAACCCATGCAAATCTATATTAGGGGTATCTTCAGAAAAATTATTGGGTTGCATCATATCTCAATGAGGCATTGAAATACATCCCAAAAATTTTAAATCCATTTTAGACATGCCTTTATTAAAAAATTGATCACAATTGTGATCATTACAAATAAAAATTTAAGAAATAAGACATTTTGTAGCCTAATTAGAAAATAAGACACAACCCTGAACACAATTGCTGAATATATATGTGTGTGTGTGTGTGTGTGTGTGTGATAAAAAAATGTCAATAGATTTTTGATGAAATGAAATAATATATACTTATTGCTCTTATTCTCATGCCTCCAACACCAGATAAAATTAACTTGATAATTTACATATAAGCTATTAATCATGCCTTAATGATCTTTATTGGCATAATACAATGATTATCATAGTGAGAGATAAGTATATAATATTAGTCATTCACTTTTTAATTATGATAAAAATTATACTACTGTGGAAAAACTATGTATATCCCTCACTATTGGTTTACATGAATTATGATGCTATATGATTTACAATGAAATGATATCTATACAAAAATCTGATCCACAAATTCCTCATGTAGAAAACAAAATTATTATGATGAATAGATAAATGGGTAAAGTTAATCATGGAATTTGATCTAAATTTTATTTCTAAAAATTCAATAAAAGAATAAGTCAATGATGATCAATTTACTACAGATCATTTAATGGATACATTACCAATATATTATGATTTTTTAGATGATTTTTATTTATACCACACATATAATGACATGTGGACCATGTACTTTTATGGATCCAAATGTGCCAAATGCATTAGTGTTGGTATAGTCTTCATTACACCTCAAGGGAAACCTAGGCCATTTTCATACAATTTAGGTTTCTTATTTAAAAATAACATAACATAATATTATGCATTAATACCAATATTATTTACATCACACACATTATAAATATATTCACTATAGGTATTTCAAGATTCTAACTTAGTAGTTAATTAGACTTTAAACATCTATTAAACAAACGAATAAAAGTCAATCCCATACAAGCAAATAAAGTAACTATGGGCATTTTGAGATTCTTAGTTAGTATTTAATAAGGTTTTTGACAACTATTAAATAAATTAATAAAATTTAATCCCATAAAAATAAATTGTGCCAATATTAAAAACACACTTTAATTATTTTTCAATACCATGAAAAATAAAATTGGTGTGATAATGCCACATATAACATAGCTTATTTTGTTACCATCTAAATTAATTATGATCATACATATTTACTATCATGAATTTATAATATCCATACATTTATTTATCAAAAATAAAGTCTCTCGAGGTCTTATAATTTACTTGCAGTGTAGTGAATTCTAATTGGTACAAGGATATACATATTTTTTTATACATAGATTTTATTCCATAAAATACTACACTTAATGATAAACACAAATTAAAAAGAGAATAAATGTGTTATTTTTTAATTAGAGTATTTTTATTTAAATATATTTACAAGAATATTTTCTTTAATTCCTTAGTCATGAGGAAGCTAAAGTTGATTTAATTGAAGTCCATGACCTTGAATGTGGGGAGTATTTAAGTGGAAAATAAATGTGCTATGAAATATTAAGGGAAGGGTACTATTATCCTAAAATGGATAAATAATTCCAAGAGAGTGCTATGTTATGTCAATAATTCTAAAAACATAGTAATTTAAATCATGCTCCTTCATAGGAAACTATTTATTATTTCACCTTGGCCAATTTCCCTTTTATGTATAAACTTGATAAAAAAGATAAATATAAAATCATTAGAAGGGACATAGATTAATACTTATATCTACATAATACATCAAAATGGGTATAATATGTAATATTTTCTTCAATCATAAGGGGATATATATTTAAATTCTTAATGATAAACATCATCTCATGATCTAGAATACCCTTAATGATTGTTAAAAAAATGTGTCTTCATTAAAAATTAAAAGAATTAAGAGATTTTTTTCAAATATAATATATGTCAAACATTTTATCCAAAATATCATGTATATGGTAATGGACAAGTAAAGGAAACAAATAAAACAATTGTGAATATATTGATCAAATTAATCACACAAACTAGAATAGATTGGCACAACTAGATTAATTATGCACTATGGGCCTATTAACAAGTGATTGAACACCACATAATTATGCACCTTATTCTACTGTATATTCAACTTAAACATTATTAAATTTATAATTAGAGATACACATTTTTCATGTTTATTTGAAAGACATAATGAAAGATAATGAATATCGAGAGAAGCGAATGCATGAATCAATGACAAACATAGATAAGCTATTAAAAATATTAAAGTTTATTAGGAACTAAAGTTTGAAATCATGAATTTTAAAAAAATGAATATCAATGTTGATAAAGATAATAAAGGTAAATTTCATCCAAATTGGTTGGGCCCATTCATGATTATAGAGAAGATAATTATACATGCCTATCAATTAGTTAAACTAGAAGGGAATACTTAAATATAGTGAATTTTTTTCTAATATACTAAATTATTTCAATTTTTAAATATTAAATAATATGAAATTAATAAAATATTCAAAAAATACAAAATCAAGGCATGGGCATAACATGATGGTTAGTTTACATTCTTACATATGTTATTTATCAATGTCGGGTAGCTAACATATTATTTACATACACACATGCATTTCATGTCATCTTAGTGATGTGAAAGGCAAACATGTTACACATAGACATGTTTGTATGTGTGCACACATTTGTGTGTGTGGGTGTTGCTTTTCCCTTTACCCATTATTCATGTTGATATTAGGGGTATTTTGTTTCATAAGTTTCACTATTATAGGTTATATCTTTCTATGACCTTTGTACCATGTTGAGCCACTTATATTACTTACAAATGCCTTTTTATTTAATAATTTACTATATAGTGACACAATCCATGCCATTTTATTATGATATGACATTGATACATATGGATGGTGTAGATTCATCCTTTGTATCATGCTTCATTGATTCTATTACTATTTTAAATGATATATTACTTTGTGTGTCACTATTGTGTATGGAATTTAATATTTATTATTGTGAAATTATTTTATGTCCCTTGTTTATGACATTTTTATGTAATATTCCATGTCACCTATAATATTTTTTACTGTGACATATTTATGTCCCTTTTATGTGGCACGTTGGACCATGTGTGATAGCTAACACTTATTTCTATTGAACTTATTGACATTAATTAGTGCCATGATTAATATCATGCAATATTATTTCATGATTTTATTCAAATAGACTTATATTACATGATTATTTATTATACATGTCTAAACATGACACTTAAATTCCCTTTATTCCATAGGTTACATGCATGCCTTGATTGTTACATATTTTACTATGATGACATATTATTCACATGATCAAATGATATTGCATGATGTTATATTTATATATGACTTAATATAATTCATTGTTATTTTGATATGAGTGACTTATATGATACATCCCTCAACTCAAAAGAGGGGAATTACAATGGGTTTGTGTTAAAGGTAAAACCTTCCATGAGAAGAAAATCATAGCAGAACATGGGTTTCACATATTTCATATATTCATATGGTTCAATTATGAAAAATTTTCAGATACATCAAAAACATTGGCAAATTGATACAAAGTATATGGTCATATATTATGCAAATTCATTCAATTTATAAATATTTTAGGACATATTTAAATATAGTTGCTTACATATGTATGGGCTTATTCAAAACATTTATAGGAACATAATTTTAGATTTACACATTCACATACATTTGGGATAGTGGTTCTCAAATTCATCATATAGATTCATGGTGGGTGATACTATTTCATGTACATATACCAAAATGTTGCATTTTAATGGAAAATAGTTTCCATTCTACCTAAAATTTACCTAAACATAATTACATCATGGGGCATGAATATTTTTCATTCTTTTGATATCATGATTTATTATTTATTACATGGATCAAACTTGATCTAACTAGAGTGAAAAAATAAATTTTAATCTATAATCCATTTTCAGTGGTTGATTAATTTATGAGATAACCTTTCTTGATTGATTCTTTGATTTACTTGTGTAATGTTTTATTTCAGAGTCAAACCTTTCTTGGTTGGTTCTCTCTATATTTTTACTACATAATTATTTAGGTTAGTACATTGGGTACTTCCCCTGACATACATGAAGATTAGGGAATATTTCATTCACAACTTATGATCCTAATTATTTACTCAATGTTAGTGCATGATCAACCTCAAATATCCAATACTTCAATGAGGAAACATAATCTCCAACAATCTCTGAAGGGAACATGGTTTGTAGCAAAACATGTGTACTATAACCATTATTATTTAAAATTTAATATTTCCCATATGGATATTGACTAATTCAAGCTCATTTTAGGTATCCAATGGAGAGAATATAGTTGGATCCATCTCCTAAAAGGAAAAGTTTGTTGTACACATTAAAGTATGTTTTTACTTTTGATTTAGAAATTTCATTAATAAAATAAAATGAGGTAGTTTTTATGTACTAGAATATGGTATTCAGTACTTTAGAATGACAAGATTGATGCACATTTACAATGCATAACTTGAGAGCCTAAATAATGTCCTAATTTACCATAATCTTAAACTTGTATGATATATAATGAGTTAACCCTTACATAATATTGTTATACACATAAAATAAAATCACTATTTGGTTTAAAACCACTAAATATATTTCACAAACATATAATCTCTTAGAGTAGTCCACTTGTAAATGGGTTAATTCTAATGGTTACGTTCAATTTTTCTAGTCACTATTGACCCATGTTGCTCAGAACCATCCTACTTCCAATAATGATGATTTTTAAAAATCAATCAAATAATTTGGGTCAAACCATAATCCTAGCATGCCAATGTCATGAGGAATTTTTCAAATGGATCCATATATAAAAAATCAAGGTCTCATTCAAAAAATATCTAGCATATATCTAGAACTTATCTATTTCATATCTATACACTATTACATACTAATCAAATCTACCCTATTCTTCCCAATTTTCATGCCTATCACTAGGATTAGTCATATACTAAGTCTAAAACAATCAAAATAAAGGTCAAAATAAACATTTTCAAGTAAAAAATTCAATCATTATCTTTATACACATAAAAAATTATCACTATTATAAAATCACGCTAAGTTAGAGAGTTGTACATAACTCGATTTCCATCTTTGGAGTACTGGATATGTACAAAATAACTAATCATTAGTTTAGATGTATTGGGGTTAGCTCAAGTTATTACAATTCATCCAATTTTGTAGGTTTATATCCCTCATAAGCACATCAAGGTCTTCAATGAAAAGGATGTTAATTTATATATCTATACACATCATCAGGGTTCACAGTCATAAATAAAAAGAAAGTAGAGGAAATCATAGGTGGCTATATAGTCATTATTTTTCCCTCCCACACAGGGCATTTCCAACCAATAAATTAGTATTATCTAATTATATTGGATTAATACTATAGAACTGATCCAATGTAAGAAATAAATTGGTTCCTGAACTGATTAAATCATAGCTATGCTTGTCTTTGATTTTCACTTTCAGAACACAATCATATTTAGATTGTCAACTTGAAAAGTTAAGTGTCATGATATATCTAGTACTTTACATATGTATCGTAATACCTAATAAAGTAATATGAATCAAATATTAACCATTTACATTTATATGCATGCTTGAATGTCATATCTTATCATCTGAATTATATTTACAAGTTATATTTCAATAAGATTAATCCAACCTATCAATATAAATTAAGGTAAAACTAGATCAAAATGGATGCATTTCTCTAAATTATGTGTGTGTGTGCGCGCGCGCGCGTGTGTGCGTGCGTGTGCACATGTGTGTGTGTGTGTGTGTGTGTGTGTGTGTGTGTGTGTGTGTGCGTGCGTGTGTGTGTGTGTGTGCATGTGTGTGTGTGTGTGTGCGTGCGTGCGTGGGTGTGTGTGTGTGTGTGTGTGTGTGTGTGTGTGTGTGTGTGTGTGTGTGTGTGTGTGTGTGTGTGTGTGTGTGTGTGTGTGTGTGTGTGTGTGTGTGTGTGTGTGTGTGTGTGTGTGTGTGTGTGTGTGTGTGTGTGTGTGTGTGTGTGTGTGTGTGTGTGTGTGTGTGTGTGTGTGTGTGTGTGTGTGTGTCTTCATAATAATGATCAATATATCATGTAATGAAATGTTTGGCTTTCAATACTTAGGACTATGAAAATTGGACTAGCATGTGTATTGATTTATTATTTTTGGGAAATTATATGTTTAATTCCTAAATAATAAATAAGTCTAAGTAGATAATATTAGTAAATAATATTTAATAATTAAACCACTAACTTTTGTAAATAAATGGTATTTTTACCTTTTCTAAAAATAGTAATAAGTGAGATAAAATATGACTTAGCTTATTCTGGGCTATTACGGCTAAGACAAAGTTTGATACTAGAGGAATAAGACTATAACACTATTATAAACTAAGATATGGAATTAATTTTTTTATTAGATAATACCCTAAAAAATAAGACACCCCACTATCTGATGTTATACTCTTAGTCTTTCCACTATTGTCTAAACTACTCATAAAGTTTTGATTTTTCTAGGTTTTGTTCACAACATATGTGTGATCTAATATACCAAATTTCAGATCTTCACTATCAATTAAACTTTGTATATATCTGATTCTTCATGTGTTAGTTTATTTTATTTAATTTAATTTAACTTTTAAAAATAGGTAAAATAGGTTAGTGTGTAAAGGATATGATAGACACAGTTCACACCCCATTTGTGAGCACACTACTTACATACCAATATTTTGACGAGGGATCAAGCTATATGTAGTTCTCCCATTAAAGTGTGTGGGGAAATAATGTGATGAAAATGAAAGTAAATGTAAAATTTTGTGTAATTGAAATGACTATGGATTGGCATAAAGGTCTGAATAAGCTTGAAACACTATTGGATGGTTGTATGCAGAGAATAGGGAAGAGTGCTTGAGTAGTCTTGATTGTAATCTTGATTCTCTCTTGTAAATGAGTGCCAAACATTTTAAATGGAATTTTAATGGAATTTTATAGGATATTTAATGATCATGGGTTAGATTAGCTCACATTAAGATGATATTAATTAGGATAAGGATATGAGAGAAAATGATCTTTAGAAGCCAAAATACACTTAGACAATAATGCCAAAAATAAGACACCTTGAGTCTCAACACTATAGTCCAAGTTTGGGCACTAATGTCTAGGGATAAGGAGACTTGGAGAGATGGATTTGTCATGGAAAGAGTAATTTATTTATACAAGGGTTTAATTTGGAAGGCTATAGATGACTAGGAAACTATGAAAACATGCCTAAGAGGGCTAAGAGAACAAGAAAAATGGACCTATGGATTGGGTATCATTATCCATACTCAAGATGCCAATTTTTGCTTTTTATATGACTATATTTTCCCCCCTTTATTATATTGATTCAACAAAGTGAAACACTAAGATAAAGGAAAAATAGAAAAGATACCTAAATTTACCTATAAAGGTAAACCTCATGAAGTTGTGTGAAGTTGGATGTGCAGAGAAAGAACATGGTGTGAAGTGTGAATTTATGATGAGAAACATATAATAGATCAATCCTTACTAGATATATTATATCTAAAATAAAAATTTATATAAGATGGGTAAGAGAGAGAGGAAGAGAAAGGAATGAATTCACCTCTCCAAGTATGTGAACCAATATAAAATATGTTGTGATGTTGGATTATGTTAGGTGTGTGTTGTATCAAAATTAATATCATGAATGGAGTTGAGTTCTCAATTCCCTATAAGTGGCTTAAGATTTCAAATTCAGGCCCTTTGGCTCCATCATCACCTACTAAGTGAAGCTAATGAATCATGTGTGTGCCAATCAATGTTTGGACTGTGTGTCTAATCCCTCTTAATAAGTAGCTCAATAATATAAAGGCTGGTCCTTTAGCTCCATTTTTGCCTACTAAGTGAAGATAATGAATCATGCATGTGTCAATCAATTTGTATACTATGTGTCCAATCCCTTTGAATATGTGGATCAAGAATACAAAGGTTGGCCCTTTAGATCCATTGTTTCCCTGTGAAGTGAAGCTATGAAGTAATATCGATATGGAATAAATGTCATATGGGATGGCTCTTAAATCCCATGGATGTACTACAATATAAAAATATTGGTGTGGACAGCCAAATGTATGATGGAAATTAGGCCACTCTTGGCTATTTCAAAATATGGAGATTAGGCTTGTATGGGATCCAGTCCAAAACTAGTGCAATAGGCTTATATGGAAGCCAAATCAAGAACTTAGGTACTCAAGAAATTAAGCTTGTATGAAATACAAAATTTAAAAAGTATGCCAACCACCTAAATATGGAGTGAGGCATGCAACTATTGAGAAATGCTTGGAAAATAAACTAAACATGGAAAAGGAGGAGAATCAATGTGTCACACACATTACCCCCAATCACTAGTGTTTGGAACATGGATTATAATATAGAAGTTATATCAACTACCTATCTTGAAACTAGAAGTGAGATCCATCATGTCATACATGATGCCCCCTATATCTAGATTCTTTGAGAAAAAACTATACTGAAACATGTTGAATCTAAACTATGCTATACTAACAAACCTATGACTAAACTCACATTTCTATCAATTTATAGAAACACTAATTTTTCTACTATCTAGATATGAGCACTAAATATAGGACACCATACTATTTGGCACTATAGTCCAACTTTGTCATTTTTCCAAGGCTAAATATAATGACTATTTTCGATTCTCTAATGTCTACCTAGTCTGATGTCTAGATTCTATTCTAAGTGTTCAAAAAACTACCTTTTCAATCATTAAGAATTTTGATCTGTATGCCAAAAACCCCCATTTGTTTCCCCCTCTTCTAAGGGTAGGAATGAAGACCTTGTAATTATTACCCTTAGAATAAATAACCCTAAAAGTGTGGTATGTTATATAGATACAAGATATAATAATGGTAATTGACAAGACATCTTATGATAAATAAATATTTGTATTGAGAGATGATTAGATCAACATGGGTATGCCTAGATAGATATAACAATGTAAAGTCATGTGTAATATATTGAAATAGAATCAAAAGTGTTATTTTTAGATTTTAGAAGGGATGGAGAATGCTTTCCATCATGGCACCCATGAAAGCAAGACAAATTCATGATATGGATCATGGCATTTGCAAATAGGGACAAACCATCAAGATAAAAGCATACAAAACACGAAGTAAGAAGCATATTGGGGTGGCTAAGGGGCAAAGAAAATAAGGGACATAGGCCCATGTCACTCATACTAGGAAACAAACATATAAGGCATTTTTAAATGCCACATACACATACCATAGAATAACCAAGATTGGCACGATGACCACAAACACATAAAAGAGTAGAAGCAAGGGATATTAGCAAATGTCTAAAGGTACACACACACAAAAATTGAATTAAAGGACATTGGAAAATGTCCTAATACACACACAAGAGACAAGTAGGAACTATAAATGCAATCCTATAAGCTACACTAAGAAAGAAGAGAAAACATGTAGTAACTAGATAGATAGAATCACATATAACTAATCAAAGCAAGAGCAAAAGTATGAAAGACATGTTATTAAAAGTCTAGGTGTATGCTAAAAGATATAAAAGTGATAGATAATAGTGAAATATCAATATATTAATCCATGTAAGCTAGTAAGCAATGTACATCAACATGATAACTTGGAGTGTGTAGTGTAGGAATGACATAATTTGCATGGTTTGGTCATGTAGAAGATTCCCCTAATGGGTATGTATATTGATGTGTGTCTCAAATGTAGAAATAGGATGCCTCTTCAATAGGTAGAGTTAAGTAGTCAAGGATCTAGATGTAACTACACACACTCAAAGAAGATCAATTCAAGCATGGTAATGTAGATAAATTGATAAAGAATATCATGAAATAACAAATGTAAGTCCTAGCATAGTGGTAGCAATGGAAAGCATGGATGATGCATACAATCAAAATGTTTTTGTGTTTTATGATATATTGTTTTTTATTTTTTAAATAATCTATGTACAAGAAATATTAAGAAGAAATGATACTAATTGATGAGTCCAAGATGAGACTCCTTGTCATGGTGTCCTATATTGAACACAGGTATCATGTGTGATCATGAAGTATGATGTAAAGGCTAATACTATGATTTTAAAAGTTGTGTGAATTATAATTTTTTTGAAATATCTGAAGTAGAAATTGACTATGGGGTCCCTTTATAACTTTAAAAAGTGGATGCAATTGTAGGGATCTTAGGGACCCATCTAAAAGTAGGAAAAACTCTCTAAACATGTGCTTTACATGTAGATGCATGAGATCTCAATGACACTGATCTAGGTATGAATATTGTAGCTAGAATATGTCTAGAATCCTAAAGCAGTAGAGGTGTATGAACCCTCTATACTAGTGATGGATGCCTCAACTATGTCTGAATCTATACTGGGGGAAAAACTATAACTGGTGGGGAAACTAAAACTAGTGGAGAAGCTATAACTAGTAATTACAAAGGGGATAACTCTTAAGTGGAGAGTGGTAACTCATATGGAACTCTGAAAATTACAATAATTTGATTATCATGTATGAATTTCATGCATCTCTGAAATAGAGATGGTATTGCTCAATTTTTTTGACTCCATCGGTGACCAACTAATATATCAAAAAAATTTACATTAGGAATTATGGTGAAATGTCTGGTCACATGTGTTGGCCCAATCTATAGAGGAATTACAATCTCACCCAATGAACTTTGTATGTACCCACAAAATCCATTGATAATTGTATTTATTAGAGTGATATCCTTATTTGAATAGAATGAATGCTACAATAATGTAATGGTGCACATGTTGACATTAGAACCATTATCAATGAGAACACTATGAATGGGTGATTATGAATATGTTTGAAAATAAATATTGAATTATAATCTAAATTATCCTCAAAAATATCCTAATTTTATAAATATATCAAAGTTTTAATTGGAACTATGGAATTATACACACCTATCATACCACTCAAAGGATGTGACTCAACTTAAAGTGCCTAGTATGTAGCTAGTGGAGGATGTGTGGTAAACACCTGATGTGTTCCATTAATCTTACCTAGAATTCTATGGAAATGGTTCTAAACATAATTTCAAATCTTTATCTTGTATTGGCTTAGCCTATGGAGGCTTAATTGAAGTGCCAAGATCAAGTAGGTTGTCATCTATAAAATCTTGTATATTATGTCTCAAACTGATGTATCTATTTGTAATGTGTCTTAGTACCCTACGAAAATCACAAAATGCATGATAATCATGTCCTCGTAGAAGAGGCTTTATTGGGTTAACCTCTCAAATAAGAGGGAGAGTGATGATGTTTTATTCTAATAACTATTATGAAACTCTGGCTAGAGAAACTGGTAGATTGGTAAATGTACGTCAAGGAGGTACTAATAAAACCACACTAAGGGGGATCTAAAGCCACATTAACTATTGGATGATTTTGATTCTTGTTATCATTGACTTTGACCTTGTATGGGACTTTTCTATTACTCTTATTTATTATGTGTGGGATGCTTATATACTTCAGTTTGCCCATTCAAATGAGTTTTAATTCTCTTTCTTTTAGTGTATGATATAATTTAGTGAAGAAAGAGAATATTTTGAAGATAATAGATTTATGCAATGATGGTAGAAGGGTATATTTTAAGAGATCATGTAACTCCTGATCTACCATGGGGCTAGTCATCTTAGCCAAGATGGTCTTATATCGAATCACATAGTCTATGAGATGCTCATTTGATTTCTATTTCTATTGTGTAATTTATGCATAAGAGACCTTACTAAAAATTTTGATACTAAAATGTGCTAGGAACATGTTAGCTAAAGGATTTAATGCATTGACTGATTGATTTAGTAGACTATAGAACCATTATAAAACATAATCCTTTAGACTCCATGGAAATAGCTTGGTAAGTAGCTAGTTATTGGTACATAATCCAAGCATGTTGTATAAAAATATCTCAAATGTGTCTCTCAATCACCCTTTTCATCATAAAGAGTAAGCTTAAATTTAATTAAACCTTATGGCAAGGGTGTAGAAGAAATATGACATGTCAATGGTGTATGTAGAAGAGCAAAAGAATCTAAAGCTTGTGTAGGTCTAATGGCACCTTGCTCAAGATGTAACACCTTAGATTGAAGAGATCTTATCTCTATCACAAGGGCTAACACATTAGGATATAGGCATGTACTAGCTATAACTAGTGCCATAGAGGAAGGTTGGGCTACTATATGGGGTTGTTGAGACATAGTTGCCCTTGTAGTGCAATTTTCAACTAGCTGCTCTATAGGAATGGAAAAATCAACTTCTTTAGCCTTTTTGATTTCCATGAGAGATTGTAATATAAGATTATGATCTTCAGGTTTTTCCTTGAGTCTTTATATGAAAATTTGGAGGATCAAATATTTGTTGAGTACAACTTCATTATCAATAATTGGTGAAAGTGGATCAGTAGTCCAAAATGGTGGAGCATGAGCATCGGTCTATACATCATCATTAGTATTTTTATATTTCTCATTGTTTAAATCAATCTAATTAAAATTAGTGTAATTTGGATGTGTATAATCTATAACTATATTTTGAACTAGTTGTTTATCCATAGTATATGGTCAAGTTGAAGGAATCTAGGTGAATTCAGGAGGATTGCCACTAAGTCTTGCACTTTATCTTGAAGGAAGAGATGTAAGGAACTTAGGTAGAATAATGAAAACAACTCAAATGATAGTATAAAATATTAAACAAATGTAATCTAGAAAAAAATTGGAATATGCATAGAAAGGATATGGAGCTCCCAAAAAAGTAAGGTGTTATCTCAAGAAGCAAAATAGGAGCTAGTATATGCAATTAGGGATTTTTCTAAAATATTGTTACAAAATGTTATGAATATTTGAAACTGGAATTGAATTTCTTAGAGAAGTATGAAATTGAAAAATTATAAATTTGTTGTACAATTAGTGATTTAATGGGACCTATTAGATGCAACTAGAGTTTTGGATTTTTTTTTTTAAAATACTATGATTTACTGAAATTTGAAGTGATTTTTTTATTTTAATATGCAACTAAAAATTCAAAAAATGATTGCAAAATTATTGGGAGTTTGTTGATAAAAATAAGGTTTGAAATAAAGTTATTTTAAAATTTAATAAAAATATTTTAAATTTGATATGAGTTTTTTATTTTAATATTCAAGAAAAAAAAATAGAAATTAATGGGAAAAATCAGCTAGGAATTTACACTACGGTTTCTAGGATTTTTATGCACAATTAAAAGTAAGTTAGGTTCACCAAATTATTTATTATTTTTGTAAAACTAGATGATTAATTCCTAAATAATAAATGGGTCTGAGTAGATAAAATCAATAAATAATATGCAATAATTAAGCCACTAATTTTTTTAAACAAATGGTATTTTTACCTTTTCTAAAAATAGTAGTAAATGAGAAAAAATATGGCTTAACTTATTTTAGACTATTGCAATAAAGATAGAGTCTAATAACAAAGGAAAAAAACTACAACACAATCATAAAATAAGATATAGACTTCATTTTTTGATTGGATAGGTCCATTGAAAATAAGATACCCCATTGTCTAGTGTTATAGTCTTGGTCTTGCCACTATTGTCCAAACTACTCACAGAGATCTATTTTTTTGGGTTTCATTTGTAGTGTCTATGTGGGCCTATACACCAAATTTTAGATCCTTGATATTAATAGAACTCCCTATAGATATGATTATTTATACATTTGTGTTGTTAATGTAATTTAATGGAACTTTGGAAAATAGAGAAAATGGGTTAGTGTGTAAAGGATATGCTAGACACACTTCACACCCTATGTGTGGACACGCTACCTACATACCAATACTCAGAGGAGGGATCAAGCTATATGTAGTCCTCCCATTGAAGTGTTTGGTGCAATAGTGTGATGAAAATGCAAATAAATTTGAAAATAGGTGTACTTGGAATGACTAGGGACTAGTATAAATGTTTGAATAAGCTTCAAACACTATTGGATGGTTGTATGTAGAGAATAGGGAAGAGATATTAACTAGTCTTGTTTATATTCTTTATTCTCTCTTGTAAATGAGTGTCACCCCTTTTAAATGGACATTTAATGGCCTTTTATAGGGGATTTAATGATCATGGGTTAAATGAATTCATATTAGGCTAACATGAATTAGGATAATGATTTGAGATAAAATGACCATCAGAAGCCAAAATACACTTGGACAATAGTGTCAAAAATGAGACATCTTGAGTCTCAGCACTATAGTCCAAGTTTGGGCAATCTTGTCCAAGGAGTAAGAGACCTAGGGGATATATTTGTCATGTAAAGAGCAATATAGGTCTATAAGGGTTCAATCTGCAACGATATAAATGACTAAGAAACTATGAAAACATGCTTAAGAGGGTCAAGAGAGCATGCAAAATGGACCTACGGATTAAGTGTCATTATCCATACTAAATTTATCAAATTTTACATTTTATATGACTATATGTATGAATATTTACCTTTAGGATTTCTCTTTTCAGAGGTTTTTAGATGTGTAGGCCTTTTTGATAATGTCTCAAGAGAGTACCAATGTATTTCAAAATTTTATTTAGACTTGTGAAGGTGAATGATACATGAATATAACCTTAGGTTTTTTGGTATTTATGGTTGGATCTTTTATATTTCCTCATATGACTAAACCATGAAATATGTCTAATCTAATTGAGTGGAGACTTGTCAATTTGAAAAAAAAAAAGATTTTAAGTATTCATATATACTAATAGTAGAGTTAGACACTTATGGAAAAACCATAACTGTCTGAATATTATTGATATTCCCATGAGAGTCAAAATCAGTGATATGAAACTTGACAATAGTTTGTTTAGGATTGTAAATTATTCTTTCATAGACTAGGGTGATCTTGAATATGTGTATTGGTAGATTAAGTTGGAAAAGATAATAGATGAGTATTCAGATAGGGGAAAGTGTGCAAAAGAGTTAAGTGTATATGCAATTTTAAAATATGTCAAGATGTGACAAATTTGATGCTTCCAAGAGTCAAATAAGTTTTTTAGGTGTCTACATGTTTGGTGTTATTTTTATTTAACAATCAAAATTTAAGAAGAAATAAACTATCAAAGAGTTATATATATACATACATACATATATATATATATATATATATATATATATATATATAAAGATATGAATGTGAAATAAAAAATTATAGAATTAAAAATGAGTTAAAAATGGTTAATTTACAAAAGATATGAAAACCTAGACACAACTAAATGTACATTTAATGTCTAAGTTGACATTTTCAATAAACTAAATTAAAGACCTACAAACTATTTCAAATATGAAATCATGAATTGAAACTATATGATAACTATGACTTTGTCTTAGTTGACTATGTGACTGATTTTATGATTTAAGTACCTAGGACTATATATTAGGGTGTTTTATATGAATGTGTGTTTAGATTTGTTGAAAAAAATACCTATAAAATATAAACCCTATCTCTCTTAAAATAAACCAAATAGAGATCAAATGTCAAAAGTAGGAATAGGGTTAGGCAAATATCATAAATATCTAAAAAAAATACATAATCTAAGTGACTATTACATAACTCAAAAGGGCCTTAGGTTGATGTATTTCACCCTCCTAAAGTGAGTGTGTTAATCATGACTTTGGTATGAATGAAAATAGATATATTTATTTATACGATTAGTAATGAGTACCCTTGACCTACAATAAAATTACTTCAGACTTGGTCTATGACTATTAGAATTAATAATAGTTTAAATTGGAAATAATAATGCTTTCTTACTCAATGTATAATAAAATTTATATGTGGTTGTGTAATCACCTAAAAGTGGTATTTAAGTGATAAGAGTGCTACTTGAGAAAATGTTTCTTAATTTAGACATAGGCCTATAATAGAGCCTATTATCACACTTTTATAACCTTTGTGTAGACCAAAGGTGTCCGTAAGCAACAAAAATACAATCTTAGACCCTCATTTCAGGATCCTAGCCCTTCATGCCTAGCATCCTACTAATTAGACATTAGTGCCACATTAAGGACACTAGAACCACATGGTGCTAGTGTCCCCAAAATGGTGATAATGTCATTTACCCTATATTTATTGAATAGATATATTTTCAAAAGTAAAACCATTATAAGGTCAGCCTAAGATATTTTATTATTTTCATAAGATAAAGAACACTATAAATACATGAATTTTAAACCTTTATCCATTATATGTAAATTATATGTAAAATACCTATTTAAACACACAAAAAGTTGATAAAAATCAAGCTTACTAATCCTTATTATACCCTACTTATGCATTCTACCATCTACATCTTCCCTAAGCTCAAGTTTTCCAAATTCTCAGTCTCAAGTAAACCCAAGGTATTCAAAACCACTATCATTGTAGCATCACTTGCACTTTCACCAACACTTAGTTTGGGAGAACACATTTTTAATCTCATGCTTTAATTTTAAGTATGATTAGGGTTTTAATCATAAATCAAATATTACATGTATAATATAGAGTTTTAGACTTCATGCGTGTAGGAATAGAAGCCAAAAACAAAAGCACAAGTGTATATAGAATTTAGAAGCAGTCTTGTACATAGGTAACTAACACCATTTTAAATATACTATAGACACATTTTAATACTATACAAGTGTGGAACTACTATTTAGGAGAGTATCTAACATATGGATCCAATTGATGACACTTAGACCTATTCATATATTAATTTTTAGCACTCAAATCATCTGTATCAAGTGTTTTCCAAATAAGTTTCTATTTACACATATTTATTCTTTTTTTTATAAATTCAAATAAATTCAAAATATGTAACAAATCATTGGTCATTTAATGCATATTATTTCAATTATTTAGACTACTCAACCCTTTAATTAAACATAATATTTACATAGTTAAACCATAAAAGGTTAAAACATTTGATGAACTTGACTTACATTGAATATTACTTAACACCCCTAGTTTTACATAGGGTTTAACTTCTTTCAATTTCAGTTCATTAAATTAGGGTTAAAAACTTATATATATTTTTATTTTTTGGCATAAACAAACTCATTTAATCAATCCCATATTAGGGTTTCATTTATTTATTGTAATTTAAATTTCTACACAAACCCTAACCCTAGATAACCCTAGGGTCTACATTTCCATAACTCTTTTTTTATATCCATATATCCTATGATTTGTTTTTCATATAATCATGATCATAATGAAATAATAAATTAATCACATTTTTTTAGAAATTGTAATACTTTTATTTCCAGGCTTGTTCCTTTTAATTCAGAATGAACTCATAAAAGACATAAACACATATATAGATGATGTTTTATATCAATTTAAATATATTTCATATCTCATAACATTTTATCTTCATCTTATGTGAAATTATAGTAACAATAAAACACATACACACATAGAGGATTTAACACCTAAGATAACAACTATGTTTCATATTTCAATGTCATATCTTATGCACATGAAATAATCTCCTCCTCATCTCCATGAGGCTAATAAATAATTTAACTCTAAAAGGTCCATGTTATCATTCATATATTATATTAATAATCCTATACCAATATCACTATTCCCCATACTCAACTTATTTACACCACTTCCCTATAGGGTGTGTGCTTAAATGTTCAATTAGAAATAGCTAGGGCTTGTACTTGTGAGACTCAATGTGATTAAATTATCAATATGAGAAAGATAATTATAGGTTAAAAAATTAAAATCAACTATTACAACATTGGAAAATCAATTTACAAGACAAATTACTCTAAGGCACGATAGTGTAGATTATGTATATGCATCTACACCTAGTCAATATGTGGTAAACAATGTTACATATCCAAATCATAAATTACAAGAAATTACATATATAAATAGTGATTAAAAAATGATTCAAAATTCAAATAATATTTTGAGTGAGATACTAAGGGAAATTATTAAAAGTAAGTTGATCAACCTACCCCATCTACACCCAATAAAGAGATACATATATAATTTTGCATATCATAGAATGCATGGGCAAAAAATCAATTCATGTTTAGCATTAAAAAAGAAAATATAAAATATAATGGATATAGATGACTCATATAGTGAAACTTCATCCAAACAAAATAAAATAACACATTTTCAAATTTAAAAATGTTTAAATTTAGAAATAGTACTAAAAAATAACTTAAAAAAATAAAAGGTTCATAAAACATAATCAGAGAAAGAAATAGTACACTAATCATAGGTAAATAAAAAAATATACCTCTCCAAAATGAGGATCAACTTTTAAAATGGTATTATTTAGGTCACAAATATCTACATCAATTTGATTATCATGGTCAAGGTTTAGGTAAGCAGGACTAAGGCATCGTTATTCCTATTCTAGCAATTGATAACATTAGTCAACAAGGTTTAGGGTTTATTGAACATCCTAAGGCAAACCAATAATAAATATAGTTTATCAAGGAAAAACATTTAGATACATAGGTCATTTTATATAAATAATAATAAATTAAATTACAAATTCAAAATCATACTAAGACAACAAGGATTCTCAGATAAGGATTTCTAGGAAAAGAGCTTCCACAACACTGTATGTCTACAATAAGCATAGTTTAAAAGGAAAAAATCATGATCAATATTCAAAAGAACAAGTCATAAAGGTCAAATCCATAGTATGAGACAATTCCATTTATCATTATAGGTTATCATGATTTTGATGCTGAACAATATTATGATTTTGATGATGAACAATACTCAAATTCCTACTGCAACAACATTTAACTAAAACATAACATTCAGACTACATGATGTTTTATTTTTTACACAATCCATAGTGATAGTGAGTCTCTCATGAGACTCATTGATTAGTATGTTTTTTATTTTCTTGTGCATATTTTTCCTCTCTTTTGCTTTTTGTACATAGTTAATTTTCATGTTGCTTGTAAATATATTATTTCAACAAAATACAAAAATAATATATGTTCTCAAAAACACAAAAAAGTTAAAATAATTAATTACTAAAAATAAAATTTATAGATTATGTGCATTTTTATATTTAAATTTATTATATTTACCAAATAGTACATATGTTAGCTATCTTAGTATAGTCAGTTTCATCATACTACATGATTCACTTATTGTTGTTAAGTGCTTGTAAATTACTTACAGGACTCAAGCCTAATGCATTGATCTAAACTTGTTGTTATCTACCCACTGATGGCATATAAATTGAATTATGGTTATTAATTTGACACATTTACCCATTTGGGGGTATCTTATACACAATTTATATTAGCAAGTTCTATCCTTACATTCTATACATTCCATTTTTAGCATTGTTATAGCTTGATATTGATTATTGCTACCTATACTCAATTTTTGTTATTGTCTATAACTAATTTAGACTCAAAATATGTACATCCTATCGCTTACATATATTTTTAATACATTCATGCATGATTTAATTTCTATATTTCATAGTTTAGACTTTATTATTTTTCTATGCTTCTTTTATTTGAGGGTATTTCAATATGCTATTGTTATTTGGCTCTACACCACTTGTATTCATACTATGTATGATTTGGAAATTTTCCCATGTATTTGTGTGTACTTTATTGATTGTGTATGAGGACATTTGAACATGTCCTTCTATGTGGCTCCAAGCCAACTTGCTTATTCCTTGTGTATGTGGACATCTAAACATGCCATTGTATGTCTTATTTTTCTTAAATTTAGTGGCATGTGCTCATGTCCCTTATATTATGGACCCTTGGCCTAATTTGTTTTGCTTATGTGTTTTATACATATTATTTCTTATATGTTTCATGGTCATGACACTTATTTTTTATTATTACACACACTAGTTTTCGATGTCATGAGGGACCTCATGCATCTACCCTCCCAACTTAGGTGATGCCATGGACATTATGCCCCATACCCCTATGTATCTACTTATTTATACTTATACTTACTATTATATACATTGATTAAATCTATTTTGACACCCTTTTTCATTGCTATAAATGACATATATCTTACATCTCATACTCATGATCATATTTTCTTATATTTTGAGGTTATGTTTGCACATTATATTGGATTATCACACAGTTATCATATATGCTTTGACTAACACACATTTTTTTGATATATTTATTTTGAGGATAGTTCTTGCATAGGTTCAAAAACATCCCTCAAAAGAGTGGTAATTCATAGGGGTTTGTCATAAATATTAGGCTCATATATTGCATTCAAATAACATTTTTAGTCAGTTTCAAATAATTAGACATGGGTAAACACAAGAAAAGACAATGACTCAAAAAGTAATATAGTGACATAAAATTTATACTAGATAGATGCTAGTGTCTGAATAGGGACACTAGTGCCACAAGGTACCATTGTCCAATATGTGGTGGTAATGTTCAATATCTCTAGTTTTAGTATAATTTATATTGGATAGAATAGTACACTAGGTAGAATACATTTTGCACACATCTAGTTACAAGTTTGATAATTATGTTTAGATTTTATTTAGATTCACACTAGTTTAGCTCAGATTCATATCAATTACTTAGATTAGTAGCATAATGTGTGGCATGATCATTCACATATTCAATTTATATACCCAGATATAGTTTTTACAACTCACTCCAGAATTAGTATGCTCAGATATCATATTGGGGGCATGTGTGTGGAACATTATTTACATATGATTATTTACACATAGGTTGTGTTTGAAACCCATATATCATATATTTAAAATTAGACTACTCAAATATTACTCATATCTAGACTAAAACTAAAATGATCTAACGTTACAGGATACCTATATCTTGATCATAACTCTAGGTGTGAGGCTAGCACCTCTGATAATGTGAATTTAGGATAAATTTCTAATCTTATTTGTTGTTGGGATGAAAATATGAAAGTAATAAACTAGAAATTAAATCTATTTGTGATGGTGATGTACTAGAATAGTGATTAATCCTATATAAACTTTGAAACTTAAGAACACACATATGGTTCAAGATAGAATAATTTGTCAACAAAAATCTTTTATATTAGTACTAAAAATAAATATTTAAAATGAAATTTCAAAATAAGATTTGTAGATTGAAGGTGTGTGAATGAAGGTCTCTAAAGACACTACATAATAAAAATCTCCAACTTAATTTCTATCCATAACTTTTCAATTGACCTGTAAATAGTAGTAGGTGAGGAAAGGACCTACAAAAGAAGATATTTATCACACTTATATGAAAATAAATAATCAAAATTACACACTACAACTATGAATTGATCTAGAAACAAACTCTCTTTATTGATTTCTAGTACAAGTTACAATTTTTATAAAGTCTCTCTATACTAGCCTAAGGGATCCTAAAAAATGGCTTAAAATCCTCAATATATATAAAATTTGAAAAGATATAGCCAATGTGGCATATAGGTAAGAATGATAATTCAATTACAATTTTACTTAAGTGAATATCCTTTTATAATTATAAACAATAGCTTCAAGAAGTATTGTCATGTTTAAAATCTTTGCATAATCTTCTCTCTTGCATTGGAAACAAAAGGTGGGATCATATTTAAATTTTCAAACTCACTTTGTATGAATATTATGCCATAATTTTTGGGATAACTCTACTTGATGTGATTTTACACTATGTGATTGCCCTTCCTTTACATGAAAACCAAGGAGAATGCATGATGCTAGTCAACTAAAGTAATTGGTCCTTAAGATAAGCCAAACTCCACTAAACCCTTTCCTTACATGAAATGGGACTTGAATACTTTAAATTTCATTATATATCTTCTTTAAAAATATAAAAGTGGCATGGAAAATTCATGTGAACTCCCTAATATTCATTCAATGCCAATTTCCTCCTTAATTGTTTGATTAAATAAGTCTACTAGGCCAATTAGGCCTAGTGGCCTATTTAGTTCACTAGAAATACATTATAAACTACAATAAAACCATGAAAACTGAAAATAAAATGAGTATTATACCTTAAAAACTCCTCACACCATAAGATAGGTGCTCTTGATGAATAAATTCTTGCAACTCACTCACCATCACTGACTAGGTCAATTTTGCCTCATTTTCCTATAGAGTGGATTTTTTTAATGATTTTGTAAGGAAACTCTCAGGAACATTTATGACCAAATAATGATTTGATTATGAATAAAAATTCTTAGGATTCAACCTCCATGAATTTTATTTCGTGTAAACTACCTTATACCTCATCTTTTGTGTTTTTTTCTCTCAAAAAATTAATTTCTACCTTGGTCCTTACAATTTCTTACAAAAAATTATCATTATTGGTATTGTATATATGTTTATTTTAGTTTTTAATTGTTTTCAAGATGATCCATAAGGTTTTGATGGCAATAAAATCAACTTTTCTCAAAAGTGGTCACTATGAGGGTTTGGGATGGTTTTAGAGCTGAACCTTCTTAACGAAGGTTATAAATCACAAACCTCCAAACACAAACTTATTTACATGAATATATTTTATACATACCCCCTTAAATTCCTTGATAATATTGTATTTCCATGTAAAAGGTATGGAAAGATACTATGTAAAGAAATTTGCATGTAGTGTTTACAAGAATTTTTGACATGCTTATGCTCTTGATGATTGTTCATAAAGCATATCCCCTGAACCAACCAAAATTTTTTAATGAATTATAATTTTATAAGGATCCTAAAATCATTCTAATATTTTTTGGCCAAACTCTTCACATGGTGAAATATACAATCATTTGATCAAGTGTCTTGAACGAGCGTTAGAATTATATAATTCAAATTTCTCCCTATGGATGAATCTGAATCCTCCATTACTTCTCCATAATTTAAATCATAATCATGGGACCTATACCATGTCATTATATCAATATCAAGGTGTCATCATTGGTTGATAGGGATTAAATATGCCTTTTAGTGTTATAGGCCTTCTAGGCCTAAAACTGAGTTTTAAGTTCTTTATGAATTGTATGATGATATAAGGGATAAAAAACACTATTTAAATTTTATTTACCATCCCAATTACTTCTCTTTTTCCACATAATCTGTACTTGTCTTCATGCATATTATGTTGTCTATGGGGTTTCTTGCATATATGGCTTATGTGATCCTATATCTAAGTATGTCTATCTTACCATATTAATTGAGTTCTGAGAATTGGATTTAATTTAAAAATATCTTATAAACCTATTTTTTAGTGGCATATATCTTATACAAATCTTGAAATAAGTAAAAGTCTCTAAAGAGCTATAGGTCTGTTTGCTTGATTTACTGTTCTTTGGCATGGATTGCTTAGATTAGGTAGTTTTATCACCTATAATAACGTTAATAAAATTTTAATAACATATATAAATTATTTTAAAACACTTTAATGATCTTTAAAATCTCTTTTACACCTTAAAACTCATAATAACCTTATCTAGCTCTGTCATGACTATTTTGAGATAAGTAGGGGACTATGCCAAAATAGTGGGAAATTACACTTTTGAAATGATCTTGATAATGGTATGTAATATTTTGAAATTAAAAATTATCACTTGTAACAAATTTTGGTGCTTAATTCAACTTGTAGATGCCAAAAATGCTGAAAACTCTCTAAAAATGCCTCTTATGCATTGACTAAGCATGTAATTAACTATGTTGATGTATGTGGGGGGTGAATTCATGTAAAATTTAATATTTTAAGATAAATTATGACTCATTTAGTGTTTAAAATTACTATTAAACTATCTTAAACTAGCATTCACCACTCTTTTTAGCATGTTTTCTTCTTAAGCAAGCTATTTTAGGCCTCACATAGTCACATTCAGTACAATAGGCTTATAGATTTTGACTACTTTGAAATCCATATGGTGTGTCATAATATATATATATCAATATAATTTATCATATTGAAACATATTATTAAATTAAAACCACCTTTATAGATCATTATCCGTCAACATTCATGAACTAGCTTGGAGGTAGGATTGTATTTGCATGACTGTAGGATTTGGTAAGACTTAAATGACTATAGGTTTCTTTGGATAACCCTTAATCATGATATTATATAATTAATACTTATTTACTCTCATTAAATCACCTATTACATTTCATTATCAATAAACCTAACCATATACCATAGTGTTTATGTTCTTATCCTTCATGCTTGGAAACATGATTATTTGCTCTTATGGTGATAGGTGTAAGATTTTTAATGTGTGATTGTAGCACTAGGTGTTTTAAAGTCCTTATATTTTCATTTACATAACACCATAAACCTTTATTTATCATGAAATCTTCATGAATCACTATCCTTGACAAGAAAGCCTTCATAGACCATTGTGTCTGAAAACCCTTGTATTGGAGATAGGCCCACCTTATAAGCTTGATTGTATTTTATGACTGCAGCATGTTTTTTGGAAGGAATTTGAATAAGATATCAAATTATTATAACCCTTAACACTATTATATTTTTTATTTCATATAATTACTACTCCCTTGATTATTCCTTTCAAATATGAAACCACTTTAGATCACTATGTTCACAACGTGTTGCCAATTTGGATATATGACTATGTTTGGTATAGATGTAGGTGTACTTTTCTAAGGTGATTTATTATCACCAATGTTATTGGAGAGACTAAATTGATACTTATTTTTATATCTTTATCTCATTCCTTATTTGAAACATCCCTATGAATTTGAAACTCCTTGTGCCCTCTTAAGGTTGAAACCTACATATTAGCTTGAAAATGGGCTTTTAGTTGTATGTAGCTGTAGATGGTGAGCAAGAAAGGTATGCCAAATGAGTAAGATTCCTTAAAGGTTTTGATCTTTTGGAAAAAAATCTTAGTCATAACCTTATAGAAATAACTCCCTCATTATATATCACCATCTTCTTGGAAACAAAAAATCCTTTTCCTTTACTCTAAACTTGATTGTGTTTTGACCTTTGTTAAGGCTTATGCAAACTCTAACCTATAGGTTACCTTTCAATTAGCCTGAATATACAATTTTAGTATTTTAAGTCTCATCTCATCTTCTTTCAAGTCATTTTACTGCTTGATTACTCCTATTTACCCACTCAATCATTTATCAATGTACTCTTTCCCAAATTTACGCTTGAAACTTGACTATATTCATGTGTCATGTAGGTGAGTGTATAGAGAAGGAATATAATTTAGGGTGTTTTAAAATTGAAAAAATGTGACAAGATACTTAGAGTATTTTGATTTATGAAATATCTCTAAAGATACAATGAATTAATCTGAATAACCCTAACCTAGAAAACCTCCATTAACATTGTTCACCTACTTGACTATAGGTTATCTTTAAGGCTAGCTATAACTAACTTCTTAAGGTGAAATTTATTAATTATAATTTCATTATACTATATATAATGATATATATCTTAAACAAACATTAGTGATATTATTTAATCATAAAAATTAACCCTATGAAACCAATGGTCATGTTAAGACTTCACAGCCTTTATATTTGATTGTATCATGCTTAAAGAGTCTTATCTCCCATTGAATGCATGTGTACGGATAGGGGTATGTCATGATGATACTTGGATATCCTTGACCATAAAAAGGTGACCATGAGAAAGTCTCTATATGATGATCCATTTATCCCTTCAATACTCATTTTTGAAAGCTTATATCCCTTAGGTTTCTTCAATAACCTAGTCGACCTTTATGACAATACCCTTGGCCTTAAGCTAGCTATACATCATTTTTATATTTATCAAACCATATTTAAAATATTAACACATAATTCTTGAGTTTCATATGTAGACTAATCATTCCTCATGATTTCTAAGACTCTTGATGGTCAATTAGTCTTCTTTAAACCTAGAAAGTCCTCAAACTTGCCAAGTAGGCCTTCCTTGAGATGGGACAAGATTGTAGGTTATCTCAAGGACACCTGAGGTTTCTTATATTTTGATTATTTATTATTAGATTAAATTATAGGTACATAACCTATAACCTTGAAATGATTTACAATTATAGACCACAAATTTTTATGATAATATCAACCCTTAAAAGATGACCATGTCCTTAAATTCTAAATATAGGTGGATATATGATGTCATATTGTATGGATAAATACTTTTATTAGCCTTGGAGAGGTCACTAATAATGGATCATTTCCCCCCTTCTCTTATAGTTTGAGGTGATCATTTGGGCATGAACCTTTAAGAAGGTATCTCTTTAACATGCTCTAGATTTTGTACCTCATAACAACATTATACTATAGGTACCATGAGTAAAGGTCTATTTCCTTAACTTTGTATGATGTTTGTTTGGTGCATATGTCTTTTTGTTCATGCTCATGATGATTTCAATCCTCTTTCCCTCTTATGATAGTGATTACATAGAATGGAAATGGGTGAAATGTTGCTGAGGTGATAAAATTTTATTTAAACACATGAATGGAGAGTGAAAGAAGAAAAAAACACAATGAAAAGATAGTGTTACGATAATGATATGGGATGAACAAAATTATGGAAAGGAGAATAAAGGATAATGTCTAGACCAAGATGAAGAGTTATATGAAAACATGAACTTATCATCCTCACACCATATCCATTTGGATGCCTTTGGACAAGGATAATATGCTTAAAATGAAACATAGGTGTCTACAAAAACATCAAAATATGCTAATTCTCCTTAAATAATACTAAACTAGGACTCTTTGGAGATGCCTAAGAGTAAAAACATAGGATATGCCATGAATAATTGGAGAATTTATTCATAAAACATATTTGAAAACATGATAAAATTAATGAAATCCTTGTCATGGAAGACACCAATAAATCTTAAAAACCTTTTCTCCTAGACTGCATAATTTCTCTCTAGAAGCATGCCAAACTATAAATTGCACTCCCTTTCTTTGTGAGATTTGATTTACTTTAAAACATATGGAAAAGGACATAATTATACCATCTAAAGGTGGATTAGGTTCCAAACAATCTTTAAAAACTTTAATTTCTTTTAAAAGATGACCTAATGAGGAGAATTTATAGAAATTTTATTGCCTTCATGGATGTAAAACTATAGAATTTAACTTTAATTCAAATGGATGATTCATAAGGGAGAATAGAAAAATTTAAAATCCACTTGATCCAAAAATAAGACCTATTAGTCAAATTTATTTGACCAAAAATGTATACCTTTACCTTCTCTTTTGAAACTGTACCAGTTCCAAAATTGAAGGCGTGTCTTTATGTGCAAAGAATCCACTTGATTAGAGGTGACCGTTTTGATATTTTATTCCATATTAATGACATGAAAATATTTTTGGAGACTTTTAACAACTTGATTATCCTATTTCAGACCTTAGATATATGGAATTTTGTACAAGTCTATACTACTCTTTGTAAAATTAATGAAAAGCCTCTTTTTTGCCTTTAGTTGAAAACCAAATCTTTCACCACTAGTTTTAATTCATGTTAAGATGAACATGAGTCCTTATAAATGTTATTAAAAATAATTAACATTTTGTTAACTTTTAATAGTCCAAATTGGCATGTGGGAACTTTATTTAGCACCCTTTTTGGCTTAAAATTACATTAAAACATATTTTTAAGACATGAAACATTAGACTAAGATACAATTCATGCATTTGAATATAATTGAAGGAATATTGGGTATTTTAATTACCTTTTAACTCTAATTTTAACATTTAAAGACAAAATTTTTTCCTTTTAGGCCAAAAATACATAGTTTTAGACCAGCTTGAATAGGCTCAATAGTACTAGGAAGAGTTTTGAATTATATGGGTTGGTATTTGGCCTTAATAAGCAAAATTAAAAAAAAATTAGTGACTCATAGGGGTTTACCTACATACTGATCAATAAAATATATAATATTTATGTTATATCAGACCTTAGACTATATTTAAAAATTGAGAACACTTGCACACTTTGACACAACAAAAAAATAGATAAGAAACTAAAAAAAACTAATAAAACATGTGCAGCTTATGCACTTAGAAGAATGAAAGTATGACTATGTATAAAGGAATGACTCTTGTAATAGTAGTCTTTGAGGAACATCTAATTCATAAAAATAGGAAGTTCCTCTCCACTGAGTTTGGATAACTAGAAAGTATTGCTTTCCTATAATTAGTGATAACTTAAGGGCCACTCCAAAGGCTATCAAATTCAGAGTGTTTACCTAGTTTAGCTCATTCTTTATCCCATTTGAGCACTATGTCTCCTTGCTAAAATGTCTTCAATAAATCTATTTTTTCAAAGGATTTATTGACTTGTTTTTGGTTTAACCACATGGTATGCATGGCATCATCTATTATTTACTCCAATTATCTTAGTTCAGTCATACTTATCTGCATTACATCATTTTATACAAGTTCTAGCTGATGTGTAAGTTCCAAAGCTAGACATTCTAATGGAATAGGAAGCATTATTTCTCTTACATAAACTAAAAGATAAGGTGAATGACCAATGTCATTATTATGAGTGATTTTATTTTCACATAAGGTAGTATTCAAATTTGTATGCCATGATCTTTAATTATCTTCCATTATTCTTTTAATGATTTGAATCAGGTTTTTGTTAGCAGAATCTACTAGTTCATCACCCTATGGATAGTAATTTGATGAATATTTTAAATAAATACCATGCTCAATATCCCATTCACATACATTTACACTGATCAATTCCAAAGCATTATCTGATATGATAGTTAAAGGGACTCTAAAATGGGTGACTAGACTATCATAGAACTCAAGAATGGTGTTATTATTTTCCTCCTTTAGTGGAACTACCTCCACCCACCTAGTAAAATAATCTATGGCTGTCAAAACCAACTTATGACCAGAATTTAATAGAGGATTAATCATGCTAATTAATTCTAAACCCCATTATATGAAAGGTTTCTCAACCTGCATAGACTTCAATGGCATAACAACTAGTTTCTATTTCCATATAAACATTGCAAAAAATTTCACATTTTCTAACCCATGTATGTGCATCCTTAAAAAAATTAGGCCAAAAATAACTATCTCTATTTTTTTTTCCATTCCAGTCTTGGATGCAAAGTGGCCTCTTGAAGGATTATCATTAAACTGTTATAAAAGCTTGTCAATTTGAATAATTTCAACACACCTTAATAACATAAATCCAATGTGCATTCTGAAAATAAATATATCAATTAGAATGTATGGTATTTATTTCATCTTGAAATGTCTCCTCTTTGATTCATTTGGGCCCATAAGACACTCTCCTATTTGGAGGAATCTACGAATGTCATGTGTCCAGCGATAAGGAGGGATAGTTTTAGCTTCATGTTGAGTATCCTAAATTATCAAAATCACCTCTTTTTCTTCTTTCACATATACTAAAATATGTTCACATAATCCTCTACCTCTTAGTATCTTTGTGACATTCATTTTAGTTTCATATTACATGCACTTGGTGATCCATCTAGTCCTCTTTTCACTTGAGTCTATGTTATGCATAAAATCCTTCACACTAGGATGAGCTACCATTAGAAAAATATTATTATTTAAAACCAAATGTCTAAATTTTTTCAAAACTATTATAATATAAAATACATGATTCTTAAAAAAATAATAACTATCTTCATATCTCTCCAAATCTTGACTTAAAAAAGCAATGGGTTACTCTAAACCTTCACTATTATGTTGCATAAGCATGGCTAAAATTATACTACATGTAGAAATATCATACACAAATAAATACTTACTAAAATTAGGATTGATAAAAGTAAGATATTGGATAATGGCATCTTTTATAGCCTCAAAGCTTCTCTTACACTTTTTAATCTAAGTGAAATTCAAAACCAAGAATGAACCTTCTGATGAAATTGATCTTTCCCAAGAATTTTTACAATCCTTTCTTATGTTTAGGCAATGATAGATCAAGGATTGCTTCTATTCTCTTTGGATCAATGGAAAGTCTAGATTTGGACACTACATGTCAAATAATTATTCCATCATGCACTACAAAAATGGACTTCTTTGGATTTAAGGAAACTCCAAATTGTCTACATCTATCAAAAAATCAATCTCAAGTATGTTAGATGATCATTAGGCTCTTTTGAAAATACAATAATGTCATCAAGATAAACTAAAACCATTTCACTCAAAATAACATGAAAAACAACGTCCATTACCCTTTAGAAAGTGGTTCTAACATTAGAGAGTCCAAAAGGAATCTTCTTATATGTGTAAGTAGCCCATTTGGTGGTGAAAGTTTATTTGTATTGGTCTTACTATTTCACCAATATCTAGTTGTAATCTAAGTACCCATCAAGTAGAGATAACCTCTATGAACCTGATACTCTTTTTAAAATTTGATCCATGAAGGGAAGATGATAGTTATCTTTTAGTGACACTCTATTCATATCTCTAAAATCTAAATATAGCATTACCTCTCCATTTTTCTTTCTCACAAATACATGGTTTTCTACCCATGTTGAATGATTGATAGGAAATATTACATTTGATTCAATCAACTTTGTGATTTCCTTTCTTATGATGATTTCAACCTTGGGGATGATTATCCTTTACTTCTATCTTATTGGTTTTGCATCTTATTCAATCTCAATAGTATGTTGTGCTAACCTGGGATCAAAACTTTTCAAATCATGAATCTTGTGCTTGCTAATTTGATGTCTTTTGAGGTACATCTTGAGTGGTGGTATTTTAGGTTGGATGAGAAGGAAGATGGGATACCTTTTTATGACTTGAACCTTCACTAATTTCCCTTTTCTTTGATATTGTATGGGTTGTAACAAAATTATCAACATTGGACATATTTTTTCCTTGATTTACATCGATGTGTTCAAATGAATTCTCACCTTCCTAAAAGTTAATAAATGTGGTTTTAGTAGGTGTTTTACTACTACCATATCCTTACTAATTAGACACCTCTACTTGAGTGAAATAAGAAATGTTTCTATGTGATAGAGAGGCTTATTTGTGTTGAGAAGGTGTTTGATTGTCATGTGGAAAAGGATCTAAACTCTGTTATATATAACATTGTTGATAACTCTCACTACATGGAGCCATTACCATGTTATTTTTTAATCCCACTAATTTTTCCATTTCTCTTCTTAAGCATAGTTGCTTAAGTTATCCCTATGGATTTGGAATTACTTGGAGAAATAAGATTGTATTTCCTTGATTATGAATTTTACACTTGTCCTTACTGATTAGATTGATAGGGTGGCCTATTATAATAATAATTTTGATTGGGATTATGGTAAGGCTTGTATGGTGGAGCCTTATGCCTTTCCATTACAACCAAATTGTTTTTATATTTGAGAAGACTCTCTATCTTCCCCAATCTATTAATATAATTGCCCTCTATTTGATAAATACTTGTTGAATTTGGAATTAGAGAAACAATACGAGTAGGAGGATGAATATTTGGAAATAAAGGCATAAGTGGCCTTGGTGATAACTTACAAACTTGTATTATGTAGTTCTCAACCTTTATTGCCATTTTATAAGCCTTGTGTAAATTATTTCCTCCCATGGATTAGATCATCATAGCTACATCTAGATGAAGAACTTTTAGATAGTATACAAATGTGTATTAGGGGTAGGATTGATCACTGTAGGAATTCTATTCTAGTTTTTTTGAAACCTATAATTGAAATCCACAATGAATTCATGAGGAAACTTCCTGATTATTGTAATCTAATTTACCAAAAAAAGATGATCACTTTTATCCTCAAAGTGCTTGCACAAGACCTCTCTAAACTCATCCTAGTTATTTAATGATGTAGGTTTCAATCTTTTATACCACTGAAGTGATATAACTTTGAATGAAGTTGTTAACAACTTCATAGCTACATTTTCCTAAGTCACATGGTGAACTAAACAAAGGCTATATATATATAATATATTTTATAAGAGTAACCATATTTTCTCTTATAAAATATGGAAGATAATTTAGGGTAGAATCAAAAAAATCATCCCATTGATTGATGTTTAGGGGGCTACCACCATTGAAAGGCAAAAAATATTATCTACTAGGAATAACCATCTGAGATATGGCATTCACAACAATGTTTGGTTGAATAATATTTATTTAAATAGGACAAGTTTGAATAAAAATTGGGGAATTAGGAGGTGTGGGATTTAGATTGGACTAATAAGCTTTCCTTTTCTTTGTTGATTGTAAAGATAACTTCGTAAAATCTATCTCTTTCCCTTTTTAAGATGATCTTATGACCACTCTTGGTGGCATGAAATGTATGTAAATATAAAAATGACACACTAAAACTTTATATTGTACTCAGATATGTAGATATATGATTTATTTTATATGAATAAGTAGTCTCACTTGACATGCCAAAACTATTAGCAACCTAGATAACACCTAGTTAAAATTAGACTGCTCAAATGTGACTCATATTTAGACTAACATTAGAATGATCTAAGGCTATGTGATACCTATATCTAGATTAGGCCTCTAATTATGATGTCATTTCCTTTAATAATGTGAATTTAGGATCAATTACTAAACCTATTTGATTTTGGGATGAAAAGAGTAAAGGAAGAATCCAAAAATGAAATCTATATATGATGGTGATTCACTTGAATAGCGATTGATCCTTTATAAACTTTGAAACTCAAGCCCACGTATGGATCAAGATATAAAAATTTGTCAATAAAAATCTCTCAAATAAAACTTAAACATCAATATATCAAATTAATATTTGAAATAATGTTTTCATATTGAAGGTGTGTGAATGAAGGTCTCTAAAGACACTGTATAGTAACAATCTCCAACTCAATTTCTCTTCATAACTCTTCAAGTGACCTATAGAGGACGAAATAATAGTATTTGGTAAGGAAAGGACATACAAAAGGAGATATTTATCTAACTTATATGAAAATAAACAATAAAAATTACACACTACAACCATGAATTGATTTGAAAATAAACTCTCTTTACTGATTTCTAGTGCAAGTTACAATCTTTGTATTGTCTCTCTATACCAACCTAAGGGGTCCTAAAAAATGGATTAAATGCCTCAATATATATCAAAATTTAAAATATCTAGCCAATTTGGAGTAAAGGGAAGAAGGATAAGTCAATTAGACTTTTACTCAAGTTAATATCCTTTTACAATTATAAACAATAACTTGAAGAAGTGTCTTCATGTTGAAAATCTTTGCATGATCTTCTCTCTTACATTGGAAAGGAAAGTCTGGCCCATATTTGACTTTTAAAACCCCCTTTGCATGAATTTTACACCATAATTTTGTGGATAAATCCACTTGAAGTGAGTTAAAACTATGTGAATGTCCTTCCTTTGCATGAAAACCAAGGAAAATGCATGATGTTAGTCAACTAGTCAATTGAAATGATTGGTCCTTAAGATAAACTAAAATCCACTAATCCTTTTCCTTAAATGAAATTTAACTTGAATAATTTAATGTGAGTGTTATATTTCTTGAATATTAGAAAAGTGGTATGGAAGTTCCATGTAAACTCCATAATATTCATTCAACACCAATTTCCTCCTTAATTATTTTATTAAATAGGCCTACTAAGGCTAATTAGGCCTCTTATGATATATATTACACTTTAAATCATTATAACCTACAATAAAGTCATTAAATATGAAAATAAAATGATTATTATACATATAACAACTCTTCACACCATGAGATAGGTGCTCTTGATGAATAAATTCTTACAACTTAGTCACCAGGGTTAACTGGGTCAATTTTGCCTCATTTTCCTATAGAGTGGATGTTTTGAATGAGATGGAAAGGGAAATTCCATGAATATTTATTTCCAAATAATGACTTGAGGATGAATAAAAATTCTCAAGCTTCAACCTCCATGAACTGGATTTCATGTAAACTACATTATATCATATCTTTTATGCTTTTTTCTCTCAAAAACTTGGTTTATACCCTAAGTCTTACAATTACGTACAAAAAATTATCATTTTTGTTATCCTATCTAATTTTAGTTTATTTTTGAAGAGGTTTTTAGGTTGATCAATCAAGTTTTGATGGAAAGAAAATTAACTTTTCTCAAAACTAGTCACTATGAGGGTTTGGGAGGGTTTTAGAGTTGAATCTTCTTAAATATGGTTCACAAATAAAATAACTATAAACCCAAACTTATTTCCATGAATATATATTATGTGAGAATATTGGGTTCTCATGTAAAAGTTATGAAAAGATACTTATGTAAAAGAATTTCCCTGTAGGGTTTGCAAGCTTTCTCGACATGCTTATGCTCTTAGAGATTGTTCATGAATCATATTCCCTCAAATAAACTCAATTATTCATTAATTATATGTTTATATATATAATCAAATCATGATAATATTATTTTTCAAAAAAAAAGGTGATGGAAATGTTGGCACCAATCTAAAAGTTGGGAAATGAAATGGTGAATGGAATAAATCTTCCCTAAAGGATATAGAGTTGATTAAGGTTGGTAGGAGGAGGCATATCTAAGAATTTTTTCACCTTGGTAGGGTGTACTTTTATTCTTTAAGAGAGATGATAAATTCAAGAAGATTTCCTGAAAGGACCCCAAAAAATATTGTTAGGGTTGAGTCTAACATGGGAATGGATCAGGCATTTGAAGATACTACCAAAAATTTTAAATGATCTTTTAAAGATTTAGAGTTTCCCAAGAGATTATTGACATAGTCCTCTACGATTGTGTGGATGAGGTTAGATAAGATGTAGGTCATGGCTCACTGGTACATTTTACCAAATTTATTTAACCTAAAAAGCATGAATTTATAGAAAAATGTTTCCCAAAGGGTGGTAAACGTGGTTTTATGCTAATCTTTAGGAGAAATCAAGATCTGATTGTAACCTAAAAACTTGTCCATGAGAGATAACATCTCATGGGTAGTTGTAAGATCAAAAAGCTAGTCAATACTAGGTAGCGGAGAGTCATCCTTGGGGTAGGTGAGGTTAAGGTCACAAAAGTCCACATAAATTTATAGATCCTTGGTGGTTTTGGTGATAGGTACAATAATTGAGACCCATTGGGGGTAGTTAATGGGTTGAATGAAGTTTATAGACAGGAAATGCTAAAGCTTTTCTTTGATGAGAAGGGTGATATGAGGATGCATGCATCATAGTTTTTGCTTAATAGATTTGACATCATGATGAATGACTATGTTATTGGTAGAAATGGTAGGGTCAATCCCAAGCATATCACTATAAGACCAAGTGAATGATATGTTATAGTCTTCGAGGAAAGAGAAGTCTTGAAGTTCTTTGGAATTTAGTGATTGACCTAATTTGATAATATGGGGGTTGTCTAGAGTACCCAATTTGATATCCATAGTGGATTTATTAAACATAGTCAAAGTTTCAAAAGGAAAGATTTATGGATTGAAGAATCTAGGGCACTAAGGTAGGTGAGAATAGAATCATCATCTTGATGTTGGATGGTGTTGATGGTAGGAGAATCATTTTTAACCATTTTGGGATGAATGAGAGGAAGAGTTTTAGTTTGGCCATCCTTTTGATATGTCATAGGGACCAGGATAACAAAATCCTTAAACTTTGAAGGAGGTTAGGTTGGTGAGGAGGGGATGTCTTTCTCGATGGTGTCAATAAGTTTGGGTGAATTAGTGGGTTCTTTAGGTGGTATAAACCCAAGACCAAATGAATCACGAGTTTTTTTGTGTTTTGATCAAAGGTAACTCATGAGGTCCTTATTCATATAAGCTAATGCCAAATCCCATCCATGCACACCTATGAAGGCATAATTTAGTGAATTTTGGCTTGACAAAGTACAAAATTTTGAGGTAAATAGTTAGATGGAAGAGGTAGTGGTGGGAGAAAGAAGTGGTTGATCAAATCCCCCATAGATGAAGTTCATTTGATGGTTAAGTGGAATAAAAGGGATGATGGTTCTAATGTTAAGGTCATAAGAAGTGTCATGTTTGAGGTTCTAGTATTCTTGAGGAGTAGGGAAATCATCCAATGCTATAAGGTGATACTCCCCTAATGAGAGTCATTGGAATGTAAATTCTAAGGGCTCCTCTATGGGGGTCTGTGAAGAAGGGATAAACGAGCTAGTTAATGTTTCATTGATGGTTGATGGTTGGGGTGTAACTATTAAGGGTGCATTTTATATGTGTATGAGGACATCATTAGGGCAATAGGTCATGTTTCATGTTGAGAAAGGATTTGGGTATACCTAGATATTGATGACTTAGTCCTCATGTTTAAATTTAATGCATTAATGAAGTGTATAGGGAACACATTCCATGTAGTGAATCCATGATCATTCCAACAATATGATGTAATATAATTGTCCCTCCACAACATAGAAGAGTTTAATGAGTGTGTGGGTTCCTACATAGATATGAAGGATGATGGTTCCCAAGGTAGTGGCCATAGTGTCATTAAAGGATCAGTGGACCACTATGGATTTTGACATGATATTGTCTAGTAAGTTGAGATTGTTATAAGCATGAGAAGACATGATGTTAATTCTATTTCCCCCATCAATCATCACCCTTTTGACATGGGTTTGGTTGATGTAAGTGGTAATAAAGAATGGGGGATTTGGTTCCTCAAGGTAGATGGAAGGTGTTTTTGAATTCTTACAGGTGACAAGGATAGAAGTTTGAAGGGAACCAACAAAGGTGGCTAGAGGTTGAGGGTCATTGGGCTAGACCTTGATGGATTTAAAGGATTCTATAAGTGCTTAACAGTGATGGGGAGAATTAGAAATCAACTTTTACAAGCTCATTTTTATTGAGGCTTGGTGAAGCTGCTTAAAGATAGCTTTCTAGATAGATATTTCATATGGGTTGGATTATGAAGGGTTATATTAGGGGGAACTTAATATATACACCTTAGGTTTGCTTGAAGATAGAGACGATTGGGTGTGGTTCTCTTAGGAGTCTGAAGTGGGGTAAGTCTAAGGAATGGAAACCTTATCCTTCACTTTATCTTGATGTTGTGATCTAGTGCCCATGTTGATAGTATGGATAGAAGGAGAGGGTGATGTAGTAGAGTGGTCAGAATCATCTCCATTCTTATGTAAGAGTGGAGGATTGGGTAAGTGTTGGGTAGGTATGCTTGTTTTTTGGGTTGGTATGGGTGATTAGGAGGTTCATCTATTAATAGATCATCTTTATCATAAAAGTGGTCAATGAAAGTTTGAAGAGCTTCAAAATTCTCTATATCATGTCTATATGTCCTATGGTATAAAAAAATCAAATTTTTATTGAACCATAATGGTTTAGGATGTGAAGGGTCAAAGGGTTTGATGGGTGGTAACCTCAAGGAAGAGGTTTGTAATAACCATTAGAGAATGGTTAAATAAGACTCAGTTAAGGGTAGTAAAGGTATAGTAGTTTTTGTTTTGGCTATTAAGGTATAAGGTTGTTTGGAAGTATGTTTGGTGATAGGTGTCTTAGGTAAGGTTGAACACTTGGTTGATGGTTTTGGCTTGTGCAAGGTAGTTAATGATCTAAAGGTAGGGGATGATAAGGTAGGTAACTTAGGTATTTTAGGTGTAGTAAAAATAGGTCCATTAGAAAGCAAGTGTGAAGGTGTAACCAATATAGGTGGTTGGGTTTTAGTAAAAGTAATGGGATTCATGCTCAAGGTAGAGGTATGAGGACCCAAAATATAGGGAAAGGTTGAGGGAGGAAAATTTTGAATATTTGGGCCTTTGGTTAGTTTTACCTCTTTGGTTGCTTTGGTTATTTATTTTGAAGTGGGTTTGGTTACTTGGGTCTTGATTAGCTTAGGTTGTTGAGGATTGGTTAATCTTGTGGAGGTTTTGGTTGGTTTGGTGGAGGTTTTGGTTGGTTGGTTATTAGAAGTGATAGGTTGGTCTACTAGATAAGGGGTTGGAGGTTCTAGTTTGGTAATATAAGGGAGACCTAATTTTTTACAAAAGGTGGTTTGATCCATGTTAGGGTTGGGGTTGAATTCCAATTTTTGCACTATATTTGAGAAAGGTTTAATTCCTTGAATGGTGGATATAAAAGATAATCTACTAGGTGGACACATATGGATGGTAACCTAATCCTCTTCTTCAATCAAAGGATGCAAGGTTGGGATAGATGGATCTTATAAGGGAGGAGTAGATATGGGAATTTCCTTCTCAAGAATGATTTCTATGGGAGGGGAGAGTTGCATTGTAATTGGTGAGGAAGGTAAGATGGGTGTGTGGTCCAGTGTATCCGTCAAAGGGGAAGTTGGTAATTCCACTACCTTAATGAATAAGGAAAGAGGAAGAGGTAATTACTTGATTTGGGTTTCCAAAAGGGTAGAAGCTAACTCTCTTACTTCAATAATTAGAGTGGGATTAGTAGATTGGTGATCTAGTTCTTTATTAATGAGTGTGTCAAGAACCATGTTAACGATACGAGTATCAAAAGAGCACTCAACATTGTTACTCTCATTTTTGTTAGGATGATGGTTTGGAAATTTCCTAAATATGTCAAGGGCCTTTTTGGATGGTGCATTGGGGTTGTCAAATATAAGCTCTCCCTAGTCAATAAGGAATTGGATAATGTATTTGAAGGTATTACACCTATTGATATCATGTCTTATGACTTGGTGAAAGGCACAATGGTCATTCTCATTATAACAACATAGTATGGGGAAAGAATCATAAAACTATTGGGGTGGTTTAATTGGTAGAAGTTAGATGATATTAGATTTTAATAAATTTTCCAAAATAGAAGCATAAGGTTTCCCAAGTCGATTTAATTGATTTTGGTTGTTCCAAGTTTGGTTCCTTGGGTTTTGGTTTGAATAATTAGAGGAGTTGGAGGTTTGGTTCCTCAAGTTTTGTTGGTGGGTAGATGGTGGATGTGTAACTTTGAGGACAATAACATTTAAGGTTCATTTGTTCTTGGTATTGGTATTGGGATGGTTCTTTGACTTGGAAGAAGAATCCTCATTAGTTTTATAGGTTTAGTTCTTGTTTTTGAGTTTAAGCTTTCCTTCATCAATGGCTTGGTTCTCTATTTTATGAACCATGGTAAAAGATTAATCAAAGGTTCAGAAGCTTTGGACATGTAATGTGGATGAGATATGTTTGGCACATGCCTAAGTAAAGAACTCTATAAGTTCAAGTTGAGCGAATGAAAATGAAAGTTGGTTAATTAGGCTCCTCCAATGAAGCAAAAAATTGATAATAAATTCATCCTCAAATTTCTAGATGTAGTAAAGTTCGATGATAGAAACTTTCTTAGATATATTGATCAAAAAGTGATCCATGAAGTTTTTGGGATAGTTAGGTGAAGGAGAACATGGAATGTTTGGGTAAGGCACTATACCAATCTAAGGTCAGGTTGACTAGAGACATCAGGAAAGTATGGAGAAGAGAATCATCATAGATGATGAGATGAAAAGCATGAATAAATTCCCTAAACTGATTTTGGGTATCCTACTTGCTTTGAAATTTAGAGAACTTGGGAAGTTCCATTGGGTAGGATATGGCTTAATGGGTATGGATGGTTGGATAGGCTCATTGCAAATTTGGTCATAGGATAAGATATTGTGAGCATCTAATATAGATGACTCTAAGGTGGCCATCTTGTCCATGATTATCTTCATGAAGTCTACTTTGGGTTGAGCACCTGGAAGGTTGTAAGATACATATTATGGTGGTGGTTATTGAGAAACTTGTTGATAGTGGGTAGAAGATTGAGATGTTTCCACATATTGGTATGTGGATGCCAATGGTTGGGTATAAGATACATATTAGTATGTGAATGTCAATGAGGTAGGTGGTTGGGTAGTGGGAATATGCCCTTGTGGGTTATGGGGATAACTAAAGGTTGCTTTTTGGGTTGGTCTTTGATGGTAGGGTGGCGACCCTTATACTGATTGATGGTAACATAGAGGGTATGGACACCACAAGGCTTTGAAGTGGAGTAGTGTTTGATAGATTGGAGGTAACTAGAGGAAGATAGGTAGGAGGTAGTTAATCCTATTATGGAGGAGAGATTGGTAAGAGGTATAAAAGTAGTGGTAGTTTGAGTTGGTTAGTTTTGAATGGTAGTTTTAAGGGGGCTGTTGGAAACTAAAGGGTGAGTAGTATCAGTGGTAGTCAAGGTATTCCTGATGAGGTGGGGAGGCATGTCATAAGTTGAATCTATGGGTGGGGTTGAAACTAGGATTTGGTAAGATGTAGTTCTAAGGTAATGTTGTAAGGTTCCATGCTTTTTATTTAGGAAAGTGATAAATTAGGCATCTCTTATGACTACTTGAATAGGACTTCTCAAAGAGTGAGTGGAATCTATAGGTTTTAAAATGTTTTTCATGGATGAAGAGGTGGAGGAGGTTGGTTAACTTGGTGGTGAGTTTTGTTCCTCAATGTCCCTTCACTATTGGTGAGTAAGAACCATATGAAAAAATAGGAAAGGAATGATAAGTTATTACACCTCAAAACAAATATTAATCAAAAAAGATTCAAGGAATATAATACATTTACTAAGAGTGCATTGAGTCTTAAGATTATGTTTAATCTCTCTTTTAGTTTATGCCTTAGAAAGTGTGAAGAGGAAATTGGATTGAATAGGTCTTAGAAAAGAAATCTATGTTTGGTTTTGGGTTGTGTTTAGGCGTACAAAAGTAAGTCTGTATTGGTTTGAGTATGCGGTTTGGTACTTGGGGCTTGCTCTCCTCACATCATAATCTTGTATCCAATATAGGTGCTTAGTCAATATACTGATTACCAAAGCTTATACTCAACTAGGGAACTGAGTTGTTTATCTCCTCAGTGATTAAATCCAAGCAAGATAATTAGGATAGGGGAAGGTGATCTACTAGGTGATGAAATCCTAGTTGGGCCTTGTCTCAAGTGTGTTTCAATTTTTTATTATGCAAGTGGTTTGGTTTGTGTGACATTTGTGGTTATAAAATTAATTTACTTTGATTAATAAATTTAGGTGAACTAGAAACAAACAAACAAAAAATGTATGTAAATTAATTTTAAACCCAAAATAAAAGTTTAGATTTCATTACATGAAAATATGAACAACTAAGATACATCTAAATCCAACATGAAAATTCCATCCTAATCCTAAGGTGAATGTATTATTATTATTATTATTATTATTATTATTATTTTATTTACTATAGAGAAAAAGAGACTAAAACTTTCTATTTTAAAAGGAAGAAAGGTATGTTTAAATTTTAGAAATTAACTGTGTAACTAAATTAAATTTTAATAATTAAAATAAATGTCCTAAAACATATATGAACCCAAGAAAACTCAAGGATCCCAGCGGGCATGCCAAAATGTTTCTTTTTATTTTTTTATTTTTCTTAGTATTGAAAAGAAACTAGTAAAGGGGTGTGTAGAAGAATACATGTTAAATATGTGCTCATTGAAATATAAAATTTGTGATAAATATTATTTGGCTATGAAATAATACCTTAAAATATGAAAACACTTAAACATACTTGTTTGTTAGATAATTAGATGGGTGAATTGCCTAGTATGAGCTAGATCCTAGCGGTGAAAGCTTTCTAGGAGGCTGTCAATCCACCTACTTTAAACATTTAAGTTGTAAAATAAAAATTAATATAATTTCATATAAAATATAAAGAAATTAAATATATATTAAAAAAAAAATTAATTAATAAAATTAATTGCTTTTCTAAGATAACTAAAATAAAAAAAACTAGTTTGATTAACAATAATGCTGAAAATTAGCCAAGTTAAGGGTTGTGGTTTTGGCTTGGTATTTTTACAAGAGTCAAAAGGATAGTTTTGTTGGGTTTGGTAAATAGGTAAAGGGTAAATAATGGAAATAAGGTAAAGGTAATGTGTTTTGAATCCAAAGAGATAAGTCGTTAAGAGGGTAACAAGGTGAAGGGGATAAATGGTCAAGAGGATAACAAGGCAAAAGGGAAAAAAGGATTGAGATGGAAAGGATGGAAAAGTAAATAAATGGATTTAGATGGGTAGAGGAGGTAATGAATGAATTAATGAAATTAAATACCAATTAAATAATTTAAATAAAAAAATAAAACAAATATTACCTTGAAAACTTGTTGAAGATAGTTGATGTTGTTGATGTTACTTTGTGATGTTAGAATTCTCAAGCAATTTTGATGAAGATTCGATGATTTGAAATCCTTTTCTCCAAGGTGTGGATTAAATCCTTAAAAATTGACCCTAAACCTACAATAGTAAATTATTCTACCAAATACTAACCAAATTAACCATGGGTGAAGGAGAAGAGAGGATTTATAGCATTTGATGTCAAAAAACATGCTAAAGGATTGGAATAGTGAAATATGGCACCATTTTCCAAGTGGGATCATTATTTGTCATGAAATATAAGAGTGTGAGATTACCACTTAGATAACAGGTATCCCACTTGGTTCATTTTTCTCCAACCTTTCTAAAGAGTCCAAAATGGAGTGGGGATCATGCACATGGACCCAAATGAGTCCAAAAGACTTTTCATCACCTTTTTCTATTTTATGCTAAATACTTAAGGAGGTTCCCCACAAAATGTGGCATGATTTTATAAGTGGGATAATAATTTGTCATGAAATACAAGTGGGTGAGATTCCCATTTAGCTAATATGTAGCACACTTTGTTGGTTTGTCTCCCACCATGCTAAAGAGTCCAAACTAGAGTGGGGATCATGCACATGGACCCAAATGAGTCCAAAATACTTTTCATCACATTTTTATATTTTATGATAAGTACTTAAGGAGGTTCCCCACATACTTTGGTACCAATTTCGTTCATGAAGACAAAGGATGATGTTGAATGATGGCCCCCTTATGGATAAATTTGCCATACTTCAAAAGTAGGATCCTTATGATGCTTAATGAGGTCATTAAGAATCTTGGAGAAGGGTCCTAGGTGGGGTATGTTGTCCCACTTCATGCCACCTTACTTCCTATCCATGTCACTTGATATATCACTATTAAGTTAACGACCATGTTAGTTTTATTTATATATAATGAGATAAGGAGAGATAAGTGGTATAGAAGAGAGTAATGATAAGTCTCAAACACTCATAAAAAGAGTTAAAACAAATAAGGAGGTTATAGAACATTCTCATAAGGCCTTAAATTACATGTTTTGCTTTATTGATGATGTTTCCTCTTCCAAATCACGTAGGGGTTTATATATTTTCTTGACACATCTTGTCTTCTTCTTCTAAGTTCCCTCCTTTTAGTTTGTAAAATGATAAGTGGAACTCCTTGTTCATCAACACACCTTAAACTACCATTTTATCTTTTTATTGACACTTTTAATTTTTTTAGGAGCCTTCAATATATTGCAGTAAAATAAGAAAAACTAAGATACATCTAAATCCAAAATGAAAATTCCATCCTAATACTAAGGTAAATGTTTTATTATTATTATTATTATTATTATTATTATTATTATTATTATTATTATTATTATTATTATTATTATTATTATTATTATTATTATTATTATTATTATTATTAATATAGAGAAAAAGAGACTAAAACTTTCTATTTTAAAAGGAAGAAAGTTATGTTTAAATTTTAGAAATTAAATGTGAAACTAAATTCCATTTTAATAATTAAAATAAATGTCCTAAAACATATATGAACCCAATAAATCTCAAGGATCCCACTGGGCATGCCAAAATATTTCTTTTTACTTTTTTTTCTTTTTCTTAGTATTGAAAAGAAACTAATAAAGGGGTGTGTAGAAGAATACCTGTTAAATATGTGCTCATTGAAATATAAAATATGTGAGATATATTATTTGGCTATGGAATAATACCTTAAAATATTAAAACACTTAAACATACTTTTTTGTCAGATAATTAGATGGGTGGATTGCTTAGTTGAGCTAGATCCTAGTGGTAAAAGCTTTCTAGGAGGCTGTCAATCCACCTACTTTAAACATTTAAGTTGTAAAATAAAAATAAAGATAATTTCATATAAAATATAAATAAATTAAATATATAAAATATTAAAAAATTAATTAATAATATTAGTTTATTTTCTAAGATAACTCAAATAAAAAAAACTAGTTTGATTAACACTAATGCTGAAAATTAGCCGAGTTAAGGGTTGTGGGTTTGGCTTGGTAATTTTACAAGAGTCAAAAGGATAGTTTGGCTGGGTTTGGTAAATGGGAAAGGGTAAAATTATGGAAATAATGTAAAGGTAACGTGGTGAGAATCCAAAGAGATAAGTGGTTAAGAGGGTAACAAGTTGAAGGGGATAAATGGTCAAGAGGATAACAAGGCAAAGGGGAAAAAAGGATTGAGATGGAAAGGATGGAAAAGTAAATAAATGGATTTAGATGGGTAGATGAGGTAAGGAATTAATTAATGAAATTAAATACCAATTAAATAATTTAAAAATAAAAAAATAAAAAAAAATAAAAAAATATTACCTTGAAAACTTGTTGAAGATAGTTGATGTTGTTGATGTTACTTTGTGATGATGGAATTCTCTAGCAATTTTGACAAAGCTTCGATGATTTGAAATAATTTTCTCCAAGGTGTGGATTAAATCCTTTAAAATTGACCCTAAACCTTCAATAATAAATTATTCTACCAAATACTAACCAAATTAACCATGGGTAAAGGAGAAGGGAGGATTTATAGCATTTGATGTCAAAAAACATGCTAAAGGATTGGAACAGTGAAATATGGAACCATTTTCCAAGTGGGATCATAATTTGTCATGAAAGATAAGTGGGTGATATTAACACTTAGATAACAGGTATTCCACTTGGTTCATTTGTCTCCAACCTTTCTAAAGAGTCCAAATTGGATTGGGGATCATGCACATGGACCCAAATGAGTCCAAAAGATTTTTCATCACCTTCTTCTATTTTATGCTATGTACTTAAGGAGGTTCCCCAAAAAATATGGAACCATTTTATAAGTGGGATAATAATTTTTCATGAAATACAAGTGATTGAGATTCCCATTTAGCTAATATGTATCACACTTTGTTGGTTTGTCTCCCACCATGCTAAAGAGTCCAAACTAGAGTGGGGATCATGCACATGGACCCAAATGAGTCCAAAATAATTTTTATCACATTTTTATATTTTATGATAAGTAATTAAGGATGTTACCCACATACTTTGGTACCAATTTCAATCATGAGGACAAAGGATGATGTTGAATGATGGCCCCCTTATAGATAAATTTGCCATACTTCAAAAGTGGGATCCTTATGATACTTAATGAGGTCATTAAGAAACTTGGAGAAGGGTCCTAGGTGGGGTATTTTGTCCCACTTCAAGCCACATCACTTCTTATCCATGCCACTTGATAAACCACTATTAAGTTACCCACCATGTCACATGCCATGTCATCATGAATAGTGACAAGGGGTCCCATGGTGAATAGTGAATAGTAATTTTGAATAGTGATAGGAAAATAGTGACTTGGTTAGGTTAAGATGGTTAGGTTAAGGGTTAGGAAGGATTTATTGGTCCCTAAGATGGGGCCAAGGCATTCAAACATCTAGAACTATAGGTGTGTAGTTTTCTAGTGTCTACACAACTATTAAGCCATGATGTCTCCCAACCACCACCTAATATAAATTTGTGAAATAGTCAATTTGTTCTAAATATATTACAATAAGACTAATAGGATTATCAAAACAAAAAACTAATGTAATAGATTCTTTGGATTTAGAAATGAGAATTATTTCTTAAACGCTATATGAACTTGTTAATACATTTAGGTGCATCGACAAGGGAGAAATTGGGACTATAAGGAGGGCCTTTGTTGGATATTTGAAAATTTGTAACACCTTTTATAATTTTTGTGAATTATTTTCAAATATTGATGTATTATTTACATATGTATGTTTCATTTAGCATATTTATGTAAATATCATTGATCTTAATGGTTTTAGACTAGTATTTGTGCTTATTTAGACAAATATAGATATTTTTTGAAGATTCATGAGTAATTATGGTAAAGATATCTTAAGATCTATGAATCCAAAGTGTTTGAGGTTAATAATAGTTGTTTTTTTTAAAATATTTATTATATCTCTACAAATTTGAGTTTATTTGAGATTGAAATGTGTAAATATCATTCATATTTACATGTTTAGACACGCCTTTTAGCTAATTTAATTAAATATTGATGCCCTTATCCATTATTTATACATATTAGTAAAAAAATTTCTTAATGTACAAGTCTAATCATCATTCTTTGTAAAGATAAGACTTACAGATTATATTTCAAATAATGTTTAAAGCTTTCAAGATGGAATTACCAAGGATAAGGACTAGGTCACATTTGGAGACAAGGGTTCCCCTCCTTTCATTCAAAGTGCATAAGAGAGCTAGATGAGACAAAGGTAAGCATAAAATTTCAAAGTCTCAATCAATTTCACCAATTTAGGATGCTTTTGTGTTCAATCCATATTAAGGTATGGTTTGGCTATGTGGTTATTCAATCAATGTGCTAGGTGTGGTACATGACCTTCCTCATAATCCTAAAAAATATTTACGTACTTTTAGTCCTAATGGTGTTATAACTATTTAATAACACATTAAATCCTTCAAAGATGATTTAAGACTTTTGAATTTAGTTCATGAAGATGTAACATGCAAATTATTTCCATTTACTTTAAAGGATGATACATATGAAAGGTTCTTAAACCTTGAAAACTACATCTCCAGTTGGAATGTTTTTAATAATTAATTAATTGATCAATTTGGAAAAATCGTTAGTCCTTGTGTCTATTACCAATAATTTAACATAGTCAAAAGAGACTCAAATGAGCTCATAAGCACATTTAATGCTAGATTTTAGAAAATGTTCAATAAAACTATAGCTCCATATATACCTGATGAGGCTTTAACCGTAGAGATATATAAGGATGCCTTAAATTCCATTACTTATATGTTTCCCAAGATATCTACTTAGATCATTAATGCTTTAGCCTTAATGTATGTTGAAGCTATGATCATTAATGACCAGTTACAACCCTAGGGCCAAATGACATATAATATTCCAAATATTAATCCAAAATTTGTGATTATAAATGTTATACCAAATGCCAATCATAATATGCTTGACCTAAATCAACTCCTAGTCCTGAACTAATTACCTTTGAGTCATGCACATCCTAGCCAAAACATAAGATTCTTGAACAATTCTACTAGTGGATCTCATCCACAAGATGAGAGAGCTTTGATGCCTACTACCAATATCAATACTTAAGTTCATAATGTTGAGGCACCCATGAATGAGAATAATTCTATCTTTAAGGTGGTTCAAAAGCTAAGTTTTGATTTCATTTAACTATAAAATCAACTTGGCAATACTGGAGAAAGATCTAATAGCAACTTCTCTTTACAAAGGTTTAATAAGATTTCAAATAGATTTCAAAATAACATCAATAATTTCCATAATAATGAGTCATCTACCAATAATAATGTGCCTAATATAAATCTTGGTGATATAGCTTTCCCTGATTATTATGGAGTGCATTACACTTTAAAACATGGTGAATTAGATTGTATAGAGTTTTAAAATGATTTTGAAGATTTTCAAGAAGAGTTAGATACTTTTGAAGTTGTACCTAATAAATAAAATGGTGCAGGTACCTCAATTTCTTCAAGGTCATCTAAATCTATGGATTTAACTTTCATGGTGGTGACATTTGATTTCTCATTCCAAGAAGAGAATAAGCCTAAGGATATCCCTAAAGAGATTCATAATTTTCAACAATATCTAAAGAAGACTTATCCTATGAGGAATAATGAACTAAAGTAGCCTTTAACTACCTCAAATCCACCAAATAATTTTTACACTCCTCCTGATACTACATTAGATAACAATCTAAAGCCTCCTAAGGGAAGTACCTCTAAACCTAATGTTGATGTATCTAATTATTCCAATAGGACTAGATATAATATATTAGAGGACATGAAAAAGGCCAAATCTAACATTGCCTTGCATGAGTTGACTCAGATTATAGAAAAATGGATATGTTTTTGGAATCTTTGTCTTTAAAACATGGTAAATCTTGAAAGGGTGAACATGCTAACATTTTAATATGAAAAAATAAGGTAGATGTTCCACCTTTCCTATTTACATTAAAGAGCCTTGGTAGGAATTTACACAATTTATTGATATATTCATATGCATCTACAAACATCATGCCTAAAGGTATTTGTGAGAAATTAAGATTAACTCTAATTAAATATGATAGGTTTGTAATTTAGTTAGAGACATCAAGAGTCAAAGTGATTGGTGAATTATTGAATGTTCACATGCATATTTATTTTGAACCAAGCTTCTAATAATTCATTGATATCCAAGTGGTGGATAAACCTAATGCATATGGTATGCTGATAAGTAGAGACTAGACCAGATATCTAAATGGTTACATGTCTACTATCATTCCCACATGTGGCTTCCATGAAAGGGAGTTACAAATTAGGTTAGGATGGAAAGGGAACCAAAAATTATATATATAATCATTGAGTACAATGAAAACAATGAGACAATCAACATGGTTTACTCAGATATAGGTGTTTACACTCTTGAAACCATAAAAGTATGTAACTCCAAAAATTCTCATGCTATGCTTGGATTATGGAATCTATATTCTGATGTTTCAAGATAAAAATTAGGTTTTATAGTAAGAGTGGTATTACTCAATCCTATTGGGAAAGAATACAATACCTCTTACAAACTCCAATTCCCATGCACTAATAATATCATAGTGTATGAAGTACTTATTCTTAGATTACAATTTACAAACAAACATAAGGTCAAGGAACTATTAGTTTTTGGTGATTCAAAACTAGTAATTAACTAGGTTAAAAGTAAGTATCAATGAAATTTATCCTATCTTAAGAAATAAGTTTATATTGTGGGACTTAATTGTTTTTTTAATCCTTTCAACATTATGTCAATCCCTAGGGAGGAAAACAAGGTTGATGATGAACCTGCTTTAGCTATAACCAACCTTATGCCTAATAAAGGTTCTAAGTTACAAAGCCTTACCATTAAATTAGTCTCATGTCCCTCAATACTAGATAATTTCAACCACTTGAAAGCATTCATTGATGATTAGAAGGTCATAAACTTCATGATGAGCTTAGAAGTATTTGAGACCCACATCATTAATGAATTCAATGAAAATACCCTTGATGATGACAAATTTGAAGGTAAGATTGATGAAAATGTCATTCAATTGAATGAAAATAAAATTATAAAAGGGATGATTCCTTTGGAAAAAATATTTGATGTAGACAAACTAGCTAAGACTATCAAGATCCCCAAGGTAGATGGGAAGGACTACAATGTAGTTGACTTGGGTTTCCATAGTCAACCTCAACTTGTGAACATTTGTATATCCTACACAAGCATTAAAACCAAGAGAGCCAAATATTTTTTGACCAAGTATAAGGATATAATATTATGGTCCTATGATGACTTGAAGATCTTTGATCCTAGAGTCATAACCCACATCATACATCTAAAGGAAGACTAGAACCCATTTACAAAAAAATAGAGGCCAATCAACCCTATCATAGAACTAATGATATACAAAGATGTCAAGAATTTATTAGATTATAAGATAGCATTTCCCACTAGACATTCCACTTGGTTAGTTAACCTATTATCAGTCAAGAAGATAAATGGTGAATCAGATTATGCATTGATTTTAGAAATCTAAATAGAGCATATAAAAAGGATAATTACCCCTACCTTGTCTTTACCAAGTAATCCATATTATTTATGGTTTTGTTATGATGTATTTCCTAGATGTATTTTCAAGCTACAATTAGGTGCTAGTGAACAAGGAAGATATAATTAAGATTGCATTTAATACTATGTGGAGCAATTTTGCCTACAAGAGAATGCCCTTTGGATTAATCAATGCAAATGTAAAAATTTAAAAGCACTAGATAATACATTATAAGGCCTCATATTTAAGTTTATTATTATATACATGGATGATCTGAATGTCTTTTCTAATAATAGGGAAGATCACATCATCCACTTACAATAAGTATTTGAAAAGTGTAGAAGGTATGGAGTTTATTTAACCCAAATAAGAGAATTTTTTTTGTAATTAGGGGAAATTTATTGGGACATGTCATAACTAAGGAGGGGATCTCTATAGACCCTAATAGAGTAAATTCAATATAAAAGATAGAACTCCCTAATAGTAGGAAGGAACTAAATTCTTTCTTTGCTAAAATCAACTTTGTAAACAAGTTCATTTTTGGTTTTAAAGAGATTGTGAAGCCATTAACTGAAATTTTGAAGAAATATGTCAACATCACATAGAATGAGGAGACCAAGAAATATTTAAAAGACATAAAATAATCAATTAGAAAAGTTCTTATATTAATATGTATAGATTTCACTTAAGATTTATATCTTTATTCCTTTGCCTATGATCATACAGTAGTTTTTATCCTAACTCAAAATACAAACAAGTGTGATCACCCCATTAATATCATGAGTAATAACCTTAAAAATGTTGAATTTAACTATTATTTTATTGATGAACAATCATTTCCTTTATTCAAGGTAGGGTATAAATTTAAACATTATATCCATAGAAATAAAGAGCATGTAATCTTGTCAGACCCAACCACTAAGCTAATGCTATGTCAATCTGAACTTGGACAAATAAGAGGTAAGTGGATGTCCATCCTTCAAGAATATGACTTAGAGATGAATACTTCCAAGTTGGTAAGATGCAAAGATTTAATTCAGTTAATTTATAATACTAACCCCAAAGTGAGTGTTATATAGGTTGATCAACAAAGCTTTTAATCCAATGTTTGGTATGATCCTATTGTTCATTTATTAATCAATGGATATTGTCTTACAAGATTAAGTAGAGATAAAAAGAGAGATTTAAGGCTCAATGTATCCCATTTCCTAATCAAATATGGAGTGTTATATATGAATAAATTTGAGGTCATTTTCTTAATATGTGTGTTTAAGGAAGAGGCAACTAATATCTTGAGTACCTTTCATGAAAAACTTGGAAGTGACCATCTATCTAGGAGGAATACAACCCAAAATATCCTTAGGTATGGTTATTACTAGCCTATTATCTTCAAGGATGCTCATAAGCATGTGAGGGAGAGTCATTTATGTCAAATATTAAACACAAAAGATCCCAAGGTGGCCATGCTATTGAAATTAGTCATCATTGATAAACACTTTACCCAATGGGGATTAGACTTTGTGGGAGTCATCAACCCTGATTCATCATATGGTCACACGTATGTTCTAATTACTACTAAGTACTGCACAAGATGGATAAAATTAGTGGAAACTAATTAATTTAGTATTGAATAAGTGATCAAATTCTTAGAAGAAAACCTATGCACAAGGTTTGGCACACCAATATATCTAGTCTGCAACAATGGATCTTCCTTTGTTTCCATTGAGATGACTGAATGGGCATATGATAACAATATTATCATCATCAAATCATTACTCTCAAGGTAATTGAGTGTCAAAATCAATGAATAAGAACTTTATGAAATCCATAAATATGATTGTAAATGATAAACCAAGAACATACCACAAGACACTCAAATACGCCCTTTGGGCAAATAGAAATGTTAGGAATATAGAATGTAGTGTAATAATTATGAAATAAAGATAGAATTAAAATTTAGAAAACATACTAGAATAGAGACATGTATTTAACATGGTTCATCCAATATGGGATATGTGCACATAGAAACTATCAGTCCTTCTTGCTATTTAGTCCAAAAAAATGAAGGGAAAAACATATAATACATCCACTTCAATATCCTCTTCACTCCCATACTTTTTCACCTGATTAATATTCCCTCATATCAAAGGAGGGTTAAAAATTATGGAAAAAATGAACTAAATTAATTTCTACCATTACATCTAAAACCTAATAGTAAATGTTTTAGATCAACTATGAAATTAGAATATTTTATAATGTGTTTTTCATAAAAAATTTCTTCGAGGGTGTTTCTTGCAAAATAACCATAGTGGGGGGTATTTCCCCCCCACACCCCCAATTATTAAATGGGCAATAAAATAAGATCAATCTCCACCATAAAAAAAATCTCTAAGAGACGGATTGTTGCAATTCCACCACTAAAACTCTTACGTGGACTTTTCTTTGAACTTTGACCCTGACATATTTCTCATCTTCCTTATTATCCTTAAAGACCTATTAAAGTTGAAAAACTCTCTAGCTTATCTTTAGTGAATGCCTTTGTTAGAATATTTGTATGATTTTGGCTCATAAGGATCTTTTCCAAATTCAATTGACCATCCTCCAAAATTGAATGAATAAAGTGATACCTGAGTTATATATGTTTGGTTCTTGAGTGGAATGCTGAGTTCTTTGCTAAATGAATTGCACTCTGTCTATCACTATATAACCTAAAATATTCTTTATTATGGCTCAAATATTTTATGAACTATTGTATCTATATAATATCCTTGATATCTTATGTAGCTATAACATATTCTACATCAGTAGTTGACAAAGCAACTATCTTTTGAAATTTTTAAATCCAACTAACTATTGTGTCACCAATAGTGAATACATAACCTATGGTGCTCCTCCTACCATATAAATCTCCAGACACATTTTAATCAAAATATAATTTTAAGGTAGCATTTAACCCTTCATAGCAAAAATATTTATCAGTGGTCCCTCTCAAGTACCTAAGAATCCACTTGATTGCATCCCAATGCTCTTTTCCTAGATTATTCATAAACTTGTTGATAACTCCCACTGCATGAACAATATCTAGTGTAGTGCACACCATAGCATACATTAAACTTCTAATTTCTAAAGAATATGGCACTTTGGTCATTTAATTGATTTATTCTTATGTTTTATGACAATATTCCTTGTTTAATTTAAGTTCCCTCCTAAAGGTGTACTCATAGGTTTTACATATTACATATTAAACCTAACTAAAACCTTCTTGAGACAATGCCAATTTCCTATTTTTCCTATCTTTTATTATTCTCATACCGAGGATTTGCTTTGTAGAACCCAAATCCTTCATTGAAAATGAATCCTCTAGTTTTTTTTTTAGTTCATTTATACCATGCATGTTAGACCTTGCAACAAGCATGTCATCTACATATAATAACAAGATAATATAACTACCATTATTTAATATCTTAAAGTAAACCTAGTGGTCATAATGACATCTACTATAACCTTATTTTTTCATAAACATGTCAAATTTCAAATACCACTCTCTTGGAGCATTTTTTAAGCCATACAAACTCTTCTTCAGCCTACACACAATTTTATCCTTACCTTTGATTTTGTGTCCTTGTGGTTGCTCCATATATATTTATTCCTCCAAATCATCATGAAGGAATGTAGTCTTCACATCTAATTTTTCAAGGTGGAAATATTATACTAATACCAAACATAAAATATCTATTATAGAAGTCATTTTAACTACTAGAGAAAATATTTCATCACATTCAATACCTTTCTTTTGTGTAAACCCCTTTACAAGTTTGGCCTTGTACCTATTTTTGCCGCCATCTTCTTCTTTCAACCTATAAATCCATTTATTCTGCAATTCTATTTTACTTGTAAGTAACTGAACCAAATCCAAAGCTTGGTTATGTACCACGGAGTCTTCCTCTTTCATGCCTTGCTCCCACTTCTTTATGGTTTCTACTTGCATTGCTTCTTCATTACTTTTGGCTCACCACCATCAGTCAATAATAAAGTGAAGGAGAGTAATTTTTAGGGATTCTACTTACTCTAGTACATCTTCTAACTACACTTCTAGGAGTTTGAGGTACTTGTAATTGTTTCACATTTAAATTTTTTGGCACTTTTAGAATTTCAATTTCAGTAATTTCATCAAGTACTACATATTCTATACTTGAATTTTGATATTTATTATCCTACAATTGATCTATATACTTGAACTTTTCATTAAAGATCACATCTCTAATAATGATTTGTGATTTTCAATATCCTATAAATGGTAACCAAAATCATTATCTCCATATCCAGTAAAAGTACATTTCTTAGATTTTGCCTCAAGCTTTGTTTTATTTTCTTTATGAATATGGAAAAATGATTCACAACCAAAAGTATTTAAAAAAAATAATCTACCTTCTACTTGTCCATGCTTTCTTTGGAATGCCATCATCTAAAGGACTTAAAATCCCTTTGTTTATTAAGTAAATAGTAATATCCATAGCATCTACCCAAAATTGTAAGGGTAACCCTGCATGTAGTCTCATGATCCTTGCATGCTTCATGATTGTCCTATTTATCCTTTCTAACACACCATTTTTTTGTGGTCTTCTTGGAACCATCTTCTCTTTATCAATCCCATGGGATTAACAATAATTATCAAACTCCTTATTTTAGTATTCGCCTCCATTATCTGATTTGACACACTTCAACTTCTTTCCTATCTCATTCTCAACCAAACCTTTCCATTTCTTAAAAATATCAAAAATATCATATTTATTTCATATGTAATAAACCCAAGTTTTTCTAGTTGAATCATCAATAAAAGTGACATAATAAGAAGAGCCACCAAGGGATGATACCTAAGCCAGTCCCCATACATCTATATACACAAGCTCTAACTTTTCATCTTTATTTGTCCTTCTAACTCTAAGAAATATGACTCTCTTTTGTTTTCCATACACAAAGTGCTCATATAAATCCAAATCCACCTTCAAATCTGGTAACAAATTATTTGAGTAGAAAACTTGCATCCCCTTCTCACTCATGTGCCCATCTATGGTGCCATAATTTTGTATCTACTTCTATAGAAGCTAGAGAAATAGAATATTCAACATCACCATTAGATAAATACAATGTACCTACCTTCTCTCCTTTTGATATTACCAGTGATCCTTTAGTGACCTTCCATGAATTTTATGTAAATGTAACTATGTAACCCTCACTTCCTCGCTACCCTGATGAAATTAGATTTATTCTAAACCTAAGAAAATGCCTCACCTCTTTTATAAACCATTTGTTTCCATTCTATAATTTTATCTATTTCTTACCTTTTCCTATAATTTTATAGGGTTCACCATCACCCAAATAAACCTACTCAAAATCACCTTAAACATAGTCTTGAAATTATTTCTTATGGGGTGTAGCATGAAATGAAGCCCCTTAATATAAAACCCAAGAATAATTAATATTATTTAAATAAAGGATTAAATAATCTTTTAACACATCACCTACTACATTTGCTTCCTAGTTTTAATATTTTTGTCCATCTCCTTGTTTTCTTTTTTGAAACCAACAATATTTCTTCAAGTATCCTTTCTTTCTAAAAATACAACACACCAATGATCCTCTGGATTTAGATCTACCCTTGTTAGACTTCCCACAATTCCCTAGGCCCTTTCATTTATCCTTTTATCTTCCCTTGTTCTACATAGTCAAATAATTACCTAATGTCTCACATGTGTTTTTCCATTGCATATCCTCACTAAGGATAACACCAATAAAATCATCCAACTTTTAAGTGTTTGAGCCAAAGATAAAATTTCTCACAACCATGACCAATCCATTATAACTTTCTAGTGATGAGCATAGAATCAAAAGACCCCAAACCTTATCATCAAAATTTACTCCTATAGAGCTTAACTAATTTTTGACTATGTTAAATTTATTTAAATGGTCAGTAATAAACCTACCTTCTGAGTTTTCTATATTAAGTAAATGATTCGTAAAAAATACCTTGTTAAAGGCTAATGGTTTTTCATACACTCTATCCAATGCCTTTATCACATTCACTATTGTCTTTACATTTTAAATATTGATGGCCATCGATGCTATAAGGCAAAATCATATTGTTCTTAGTGCCTTTCTGTCAAGAACCTCCTCATCTTCATCCTTCAAAGTCACTAGCTTCTTTGATATTCTACCCAAAGGTAGGAAAAGATCCTTATGATATAGATAGTCCTCCATTCAGATATTTAATAGCTAGTACTTTTAGCCATTGAAATTCTTGACCTTAAACTTGCCTTCTTTCACCATTACTCCCACTCGAACCAGGAAACCTCTTTTCCTTCAAGTTTATATATCTAATAAACCTTTGGATTTGATACCAATTGTTAAGACTAGAATTTAGAGAAATAATAATGAAATAAAGAAATAATTAAAATTCATAAAACATAATATAATAGAGACATCTATTTAACGTCGTTCACCCAATATGGGCTACGTCTACATAAAAACTGCAAGTCCTTATTATTCAGTTCAATAAAATGAAGGAAAAAACTTGCAATACATCCACTATAATATCTTCTTCACTACCATACTTTTTTTCTTGATTAAAATTCTATCATATCAAATGAGGGTTACAAATTAGGGAAAAAATGCACTAACTTAATTTATACCATTAGATCTACAACCTAATAGTAAATAGTCTAGATTAACTATGAAATCACAATATTTTATAATGCATTTTTCATAAAATTTTGCTTCAAGGGTGTTTACACCATAGTGACCATAGTGGTGGGTATTTACCCCCAACACCCCCTATTAATAACTAATAATTAAAATAAGATCAGGGTCTACCATCAAATAAGAACAAGAGTTAAGCAAGATCTCAATGCATCACCATTATTACTAGTATATGGTCAATAACTTATATTTCCCATCACACTCAAGCTTCTAACATAAATATTCATACAATAGTACATGGAGGAATATTAAAAATTTACAATTTTAGTGTTACTTGACATCATATATATGGAAGATGCATGAGAGGAAAATTTTTCCAATTTTAGTAGACCCCAGACCATAGTTAAAAGGTGGTTTGGTAAGTGATCAAAGGTAAATATGTTTAGATAAGGATACATAGTTCCTCTCTATGACAAAGCCTCAAAACCAAAGGTAAAACATGAGAATTTTACACCTATGTGGATTGGTCCATATCAAATTATCGAGACCTTAGGAGACAACACCTTCAAACTAAAAGACATACAAGGAGCAAAATTTACATTGTCAACCAATGGGAAAAACCTCAAGCACTATTTATTTATTGTCCCACTATATGTCTTAATGGACAAACTATAATATTAGTTAGAGTTAATATAGGTAGGGCTTAGTTTAGTTACTTTTTTGTTTCTTTCTTTCTTGTCCCTTGCTTGTACATAGTGCATGTGTATATTTATTTGCTTATTTTCTTTGTGTTTTAGTTGGCTTGCTTTATGTGCTTTGTTTATTACTTTCAATAAGTCTTGTTGAATAGTCCTACGATAAAAAATAAATTTATATTCTCAAAATGAACTCCATGATTTAAGAATGCAGGTATTCTTTCTTAGCATTAGTTGATAATGGATTATTGGACTATGAACTTAATTTTATAGTTTAGAAAAACTAGTAAAAGATTAATAGGTAGGATAATTATTACTTTATATTTTAATCCTTATTTTGATCTAAAATTAATTCTAATAATGATTACACATGTAGGATGGAAGCTTGAATTATTAGAACATAGTCGTGTTTGCACTTAATAAACATCATTTCCTAAGAGAAAGTTTGAAACCAAAGGTGATTGTATGAAGACCAAACATTCAAAAAATCCCTAAACCCTAGATAACCTAGTTACCAACCATTTCTATAAAGTCTAAATTATTTTAAAAATATAACACATAATATATTTATTATAAAATTTAAAAGCTTTATAAGCAAAGGTGATTATAATAATCTCCATCAGGGTTATAGATGTTTGGATGGCAATAGAGCAAGGCCTTGAGTGGAGCCAAAGGAATATTTTTTAGAGTTATAGATTCTTAGCTAACATGAGAGAAATTTTGAATTCTTACCTAAGTTAAATCGTGATCCTTGCCACACATTCAAATATACTACAAGTGTTAATGGTTAAAGTCATGAAATCTAGAATTTGTTCCCTAAATCCCAATATAAATAGTAAGTAGAATCAAAGCACACACATAACATGACTAGGTTTTGATAATTGATCCTAATTATGCATGTGTAGGACTTATTTTAACCATGAATTGATCTTAATTTTGGTACTTGATCAAATAGAATGACTAAATTAGCTATTACTCAAAATCAAAATCTCTAAATTCTAACATATTGCTATGTTTCCCCCTAAATTCCTCATTTGTTAAGGTCAACATACCACCATTTTTGAAAAATAGGGACCCTTGATTCAAATTGTGCAAATTTTTACCTTAAAATTGAAAATTCACTTGATCAGAGAACTATTAGCATGTTTTCTTGTTATTCTTATTTGAAGATCATTCACACCTAATTTGGCTAGCATATTTGTTCATAATTATGATTTAATCTTACCTAAAGTTTCTAACATTAGATATTTATGTTTTAGGTTGTAGCTCTAATGGAGTCCATTTAGAATGGCCAATGCTTGGGTTTCATGATTTTTATATCAATTTCGCCTTTTACTAGCCTTTGTTCTATTGAAAATTAAACTGAAATCATCTTGAAACCCTCATTCAAATTACCCTAGCTCAAGTTATTTTGAATCAAATTCTAATTTGGTAGGAACAAATTTACATTGGAATGTTAATCATGCCATGGACTTAGTTCAATTTTTATCCCAAGGTTTAGTTGTGTTTATTAACATGACAAAACATTAGTCTAATTTTTTTATTTTTGGTTCTTTTATGTCTCAAGCGCTCCTTTGGTCCCTTTTATTTACATATGGTCTAACTAACCACTGGGTCCTTTTTTTATGTTTTAGACTTTAGCTAAAAGCCTTATCATAAGACTTTATGCCATCTCTTTTATTATTCATGAGGTATACTTTATCATGTTTAAAACTTAGCTTAAAATGTTTATCCTAAGGTCTTATCCATGTGTATTAACATGAAATAAAATCATAGTCTAAAAACTTTAAGCTAATTTGTTTATTTTCTTGAGCTTGATTTAAATATCATTTTCAAACATTAAATCAATGGTACACATTTGCTCAGGTGAATATGATTAGACAATGCATAAAAAAATGTTAAAAAGTCTAGAATCATGTAAACAACCATAGAGATGACATGTGGCACAACTATGCACCATGAATTAAAGTCCAAGCATGTCCCCAATGATCAATGGTACATGGCCAAGCATACACATTTTGATAAATGGTGTGTAATACATTAAAGCTTTAATGGATCCTCAAGATAATGATAATGTGACAAGTGTCACACTTATGGCCAAAGAACACTTAGCAATGAATCACATTAGAATTTATAGATCAAGATCTAATAGAGTGTGTTTAACCACCAAATAATCTCTAATGATTCATGATGAAGGTTAAAAAGTCAAAATACCTAAAGATGAACATGGAGATAACACTTGGCATAGTTTTGAGTCATCAATTAAAGCTTGATCATCTTTCATAGTTTGATGATACATGGATGAGCATACACATTCCAATCAATGATCCATAGAGTAGGAGGCATAATTAAGTAGATCAAGATTGATGGAGTGTGATTGATTCATGTAAATAATATTAATGGTGTGATATCAAAATTGACATTTCAATAAAGCTTAGAGTAAATGTAGAAGTAACAAGTGTCACAACCATGAGTAATGTCACAAAGTGGCCAGTGGCATTCAATCTTTTAGATAGAGATCAATAGTCTATGCTAATATATACAAAATAGAATCCAATAGTGTGAGATCAAGGTGGAGTTTTAAAAATATGATGATCACTTTCTAAATATTAATGAGCAAAATGTCATGAAAATGCCATAGGGATGCAATGAAGCTTGACATTTGAACTAGATGCCTCCATTAAAGCACTAATAAGGCCTTAAAAAGAGCCCTAACATGCACTAAATCCCTAATTCAACCCTGTATTAATCATAATAAATCTTAAGAGACTTGAATTATCATTTGTGTAAGAAGAATTCAGTCTAAAATTGAAGTGTAGACCACTAGTGAGAAATTTGAACAAATTCATGGCCACTATGGAAAATTGTATGAATTCCTTACTCTACACCATTTTGGGTAATAATAAAGTCTATCAACATCAATATGCATCAAGAGCTTAAGCCATGGGTTATGGTTCTACAAAAGGAAAAGGAGAAAATAATGGCTACACCAAAAGCATTAGGTGGAACACAAATAGAAACCCCAGCTCTAAAAAATGATCAATCATCAATGGTAGTTCAATTTAATCTAGAGACCACCATCTTAGAAAGAGTGATAGAAAAGAAGGCAATGAATACTAGAGATAAGTTCAACTTTCAAAAAGTGGAACCATTCACTAATCTAGTGGAAGGATAGAGGCTTGGTGAGGTTCATATCTATAAATATGACCCATTGAAGTTAGCTCAAGCACAATATGATAAATTTTAGGCTATCACTAAAGGCATGATGCAACAATAGAAGAATGTATAAGAGACTACCATCTTGTCAATCAAAGATAGATTCGAGCTATTTGAGGGCATCATGATTTACTTATTCATTTATTTTTATTTAGTTAGAACCAAACAAGAGGCAATAAGTAATTAAAATTCCATGGCTACAATCCAAATTGGCCAATGACAAGCTTTAATCTATCAAGTGAAAGACTTGACCAAAAATCAAGTCCCTAAATTTAGAATAGTTAGCCTAGCCCATATGAATATTTTTATGGATATATTAGTGAATAAGATCAAAGAATTAAATAACTAGTCCAAGCAGATGGAGGACATTTCTAAGGACCGTGAACAAGAAGAAGATAAGATGCTACACATATTGGATAGATTAATCAAAGAGCCCATAACACTTAGTCCACTAGGCCTTATCACTGATGATGAGTTCCAGCATATAACTACTTAATTCATAAAAGAAGTGAGGAATCAAGGACAAAGGAAAATAGGGGCTGATAACATGAAGATAATGGGCCTATTATTTTCATCTAAAGAGAAGATATGAGATTCTAGGAGCATCAAATAAGCCTTAGAAAGAGTTGAAAAGGACCTCAATAACCTAGGAGATTAAGAAAGAGAGTTGTTCATGAGACCCATCATTGACCTCCACCTGATCAATGAGAAATAGTATAAAATTAAGATCTTATAACGAAGGAAAAAGGTTGTAGCAGCACCGAATTCCTAAATTTAGTTGGATTAGGAATATTCTTTTGCAATTAGCATTATATATTTTTGAAATGGATTTATCATTTTGTAAAGGCATGTACAAATTGTAAAGTACATTGCCTATAGGCTAATATATTTGAAAAGGCCATTTGTTCTAGAATTTAATATAAAGGTTAGTTTTCATATACACATTCATTAATATAATTTGTCATTATTGACTGACATACCTCATGAATTATCTATATAAAGAGGTATTGTCAATTGTAAAATAGGGGGAGAGTTTCTTGGAGCAAAAAACTATTTGTAACTATTGTCACCAAATATTTCACCCTTGCAGAAGTGTGTTTAGGCCTCTTCCATATTTGGGAATAATGGGAACATTTATACATATGTGGGTGTACCTATATTGGAAATGAGCCTCTAGATTTAAGGGTTAGCTCCCTGAATATATCATGCAATGTTTATCACTTAAACTAATGCATAAATTGAACCTACTCTAAAGGAGATGATTTACTAAAAATGACTTCCACATGACCATCATATTTCAACCATGATGAAACAAAGCATACAAACTAGTTTTTAGGTCTTAATGGGTTCTAAAATGAACATTTCAATATAGAGGTGAGATGTGAGTAACAACACAAGGTAAATGAACCAAAGGGCATATTGCACACTCTTAGGACAATTTTACACTTGAAAAATATTTACACATTAGAATACACTCTATATGACTTATTATACTAGGAACTCTTTCTCAAACATGAAAGGATAAGGGAAGGAAGGATAGATAATTATCACTTCTCATTACATTGCATCACTTGTAGACTTAGATAATTATTCAAAACTCAAAAATAAACTTTTATTAATGTTTAAAGGAAAAATATGACACTATAATAGTAGGGTTTCACCATAAATGATGTGGTCTCTTTAAAGGGCCAAAATGGCTACTACTTATAGAATTTGAGAGAGATAAGATGGAAAAGAGGAGTCCCAATGGGAATCAAATGCTCTCAACCCCATTTGAACTATAGTTATAACTCCCTTAACTAGTATGATTCTTTGGAACTTCTTTATTGATTTGGGTCATCCCAAGTAGTTTTAATAGTTCATTATTGTTTTAATTATGTTCCATATGGTTAAAATTATGGCATTAAGTGTTTTTTATCTATGTTATGACACTAATGCAGCTAGAACAATATGATCCATTTGTTATAAATTTGTCTTGGCGCTAACTACTTGAAACATGTTTCTCATGGTGTATACAATAGAGAGAAGGGGTCCCTTTCATGTAGTTGGTCTTGGTGATGAATTTATTGGATCTTACATGTATCCCTTAATGGCATCCTTTGGAATGATAGATCTTGTTCCAACTAGATCATGATCAAACGTGTCCCCATGCTCATTGGTCTATTATATATAGAAAACTAATCTCAGACTATTAGTTTTCCTATAATCATCATATTATGACACTTTTATTGATTCTTGGTTCCTATTAAGTCCACATAGATCCATTATATCATTTCTAAAATCAATAATTTATTGATGTATAGATTGTTATTTTAATAATGGTGAGCATAGTCACTAGATAATGATGCAACCTTTAAAATGTGGACCCTATATGTAATAAATCTATGAACTAGAGGTCTATATTGATCTTCAATGGCATCCCTATATGTTATTCATAACCTAACTATATTATTGTGTTATTTTCATTGCATTAAATTGAGCTTCAATGGTGGATCAATGACCTTGTAATACCCATTTACCTTGGTCAAAAATAATATCTTAACTTCTATCAAAATTCTTAGGCTCACCTTTATTCCAACTAGTTATTGATATCAAACTCATCTTGTTGACATATTGAGCTTTTTTTCACTTCATCGATCCTGCTTGATACGAATGACCATGAGTCATTGATCTTAACCATAACTTGTCAACTCTATCTAAGCTTATACTATGTGTTAGGTCCATATTTGATTTTAGGATCCTATTATTAGTACATCAGCTCATGTTCTTATGCCACTTGTTAACCTCTCTAGTTCCTTGATTTTTTAACTCATCTTGAAATGTTGGATCAAGATGTATGATTTAATTTTGACTATTATATCTTATAAGACCCACTATTCGAAAACTAATTAGTATTTCACAAGATTAAATTTCATGTCCTCACTACCATCAAATGATGATTATATGATCATTATTGACATTCACATGACCATCAAATTTAATATCGAAAAGAAGTATTTTACTCAAGCTTAAACTTGACATTTGTACAAACATCTTATATTGTAGGTCTATTTTTGGAAGCTTATAACTTGATCTATAAAGCTCATAAATACTTAAAACTTTTAGAGAATGTTCCCAACATGAGGAAGTATAGATATGATCCTTTGGCTCATGGGGGCTTACTAAGTGAAGATAAAAATTGCATAAATGAGCTAGTTCATTTATTTATAGATGACATCCTAGATGGCCTGCCCCTTAGACTTGGCAAGTTGAACTTTTAAGGATTAGATATTGAGATAAAAGACTCATCGAGATATGAGACTTATAGAACATGACAATGGAATTAAGTACATGGGTCATGCATGGTTAGATGGTTATGTGAGGCTTTTTAAGCATATATAAAAAATTACACAAGCAAGATGCTCCATTTTGGTTTCCATATGATGTACTAATGATGATTTAGCTTCATAAATATTATTCAAGAACTTTAGTAGCTCTGAATGGAGTCCTTGAGGCTTGAGAAAACTTATTCTATGCTATAAATACATTGATCACCATAAATACCTTCCACTTGCATATATGAACCTAAGATGACCTTTAAGATATCAAATGGCATAAGGATTGAATTGGACAATGATCATGACTAGGATGGCATATAAAATGAAATCAATTATATTACAATCATGCACCATGACATTAAAAAAATCACCTATAAGAGATTATTATTATAGGGGGTTGACCCATTTTGGCTTGAGGTAAAAATGGTCAACATCTTTGGTGATTTCCCAAGGGTGGCATGCTTGTTATGCCATGACTAGTTATCTAATCATGTCCATTGGGATATGGGGTCATAAGTATAAAATATGTACATATAACATTCCTTGAATAGTACACAAAAAACAAGAGAAGAATAGGAATAAAACATAAATCAAGAAACTAAGAAAAACACACATGTGCTTCAAGATCACTTATTAGAACAAAACACACATAACAAAGGAAACACACACCTATTATAATATTTACAAAATAGACCTTCAAATCTCAATAGAATTTTTTAAAATGTATCACATTCATAAGGATAGGTAGTTCTTCTCCATTCATCGTTACTAGCTAGAAAGAGTTGCTTTACTTGAACTTGATGATTAAATATGATCCACTTCATAAGGTATAAAATTTGGTATATCTCCCTAGTTTTTATCTATCTTCATTCCATTTCAAGACTATATCTTGATGAGATTTATCTATACTCTCTTGTAACTACATTAATTATATCAATCTTACCTCCATTGGAGTGTTCTCTAGTAATTCTAGCTGATGTGTTAACTCTAAGGTTGGTAGCTCTTGAGAGATAGAAAACCTAGTTTCCCTTCCATAAAAAAGCACAAAAGGAGAATTTCATATTAACCTCTTGGGAGTTATCCTATCATCCCATAAGGTTATCTTCAATTTGGTGTGCCAAGTTCTTTGGTTACGATCCAAGGTTTTCTTGATGATTTTAATTAGGTTCTTATTAGTAGATTAATCCAACCCATTACTTTGAGGGTAATTGTTGGATGAAGTGCTCAAGAATATGTCATTATTATTTTCCCAATTATCTATTTTAATTCCCATAAAATCAAGAGAATTATCTAAAATAATAATATGAGTACCAAACCTTTTTATGATGCTCTCATAGAACTCGAGGATAACACTCTCATTAGCTTCCTTCAATGTTATTGCCTTAACCCATCTTGTAAAATAGTCATTTACTATGAGTATCCATTTGCGACTATCACTTGATGGGGGATTTATCATGGCAACAAAATCAAGACCCCATTGCATGAAAGGTTGATCAAATTGGATAGGCTTTAATGGGAGAGCTGAAATCTTCTAATTTACTACAAAGATAGCACATTGTCTACACATTTTCACCCAGGCATGGGAATCCTTGAAGAGGCTAAGCCAATAATAGCTAGCCCTCATTGTCTTGGCAATTATGGTACTAGGAGAGAAATGAACTCCTATTGTCCCATCATGGAACTTCTCAAGCAACACTCCAAATTGGTCATTATCAATGCATCTCAATATCATATCATTAATGTCCCTCATAAAAATCACTCCATCCACAAGACAAAAGGGAATAGATTGAAATCTAAAATATCTCTTATATGATCTACTCATATTATTATGATACTCACCATTTTGGATAAACATGATCACATCCTCTCTCCAACTTTATGGAGGCGATGAACCATATAATTAGGAAAATCATGATTGACTAGAGCCTCTTCCTTTAAATCATTAAGATCTGAAGCTATATTTTTACAAAGGCCTTTACCCCTTACCAATTTTGTCACTTTGATAGCAACATCATACTCCATTACCTTAATGATCCACCCTGACCTCTTTTCACTAAGGTTTTTGCTCAAAAGAAACTCTTTGGTGCTAGGATGAGAGACCATAACATGAATCTAATTATTTTAAATCATATGTATAAAATTATTAAGTCCTTTTAAAAAAAAAATACCTTCTTCTATACAAAGGTTTAATTAACTTCATAATCTTATAATCCTTGACAAAATAATGCAATAAGTTGATCCACATCCTCATCATTCTTTTGTATCAATATGGCTAAGATATTATCAAGGTTAGAAAATGAATACAAAATGAAGTTTTTAGTAAAATTAGGATTCACAAAGGTAGGATATTATACAATTTATTAATTTATTAATTAAAAACTTCTCTTACACTCTTTATCCCAAGAATAGACTTGGTTCTTCTTGAGCATAGCTATGATTGGTTTTACTAAAGATGAAAAACTAGGTATGAACCTCCTCACAAAATTTATCTTGACCAAGAAACTTTAAAGACCTTTCTTATGAAAGGGTAATGATAAGCCTATAATATCATCTATTCTCTCAAGACCAATAGTCAAACCATCTTTAGAAATAATATGTCCTAAGAGCTTACCTTCATGAACAATAAAGATGCACTTATTTGGATTAAGAGATACTCCATGCTACCTACATATTTCAAACACTTATTTTAAGTGTTCCATGTGGTCATTAGAATTTTAGAAAATATTTTTATATCATATAGATAAACCAATAGCATTTCATTGATTAAACCTTTGAAAGCCATGTCTATTGGCTTTTGAAATATGGCACCAACATTAGATAGACCAAAGGTCATCTTTCTATAAGAAAAATTCCCCCTTCTAATAGTGAAGGATATCTTAAAATGATAATTTTCATTTTTTAAAATATGATTATAGTCTAAATATCCATCTAGAAGAGAGAAATACTAAGAAACTAAAACCATTTATAGAATTTTCTCTATTAAGGGTAGAGGATAGTGATATTTTACTAACACTCTATTAATATCTCTAAAATCTGCACAAAGTCTTATCTCCACATTATTATTTCTAATAGACACACGGTTAGCTACACATGTTGAATGATTTATGGGAAATATTATCTAAAATTTAGAAATATTATCTCAGATTCAAGGAGTTTGTTAAGCTCTAATGTAATGAGTTACTCAACCTTGGGGTTGATGGGTCTTTGCTTTTATCTAACTAGTTTAACTCTAGGTTCCAACTCAATGGTATGGTGTTCTTGTTTATAATAAAATACTTCAACGTCCTTATATTCCCTAGAAAATATATCATGAAACTCTCTACATAGTTTAATAAATGATTGCTTCTCTAATGTATAACATATCTTGCCTAGTTTGAGGAGTTTATCATTGAAGATCAAGAACCTTTCATAATTATCATCTTTTGTGGACATTCTCACTTTATCCTTCTTATTATAATCATTCTCATTGAAGATAATTTATAAATTCACCAAACCCTTATTTATCTTACTGGTTGTTAGTTGCATAATATGATCACCTAATTATTCTTGGATCCTCCTTTAATTCCTTAAAGAGAACTTGGCCTCATTTTGATAGGAGGGGAGTAACTACTCTTTGAGCCACCAAATATGTTTCTCCATTTTTATTAGCATCAATGAATTCATATTGCTTCCAATATTCTCCCTACACCCAATTGATATGGACTAGTAACATCTCCCTTACATTGGTGGTAGAGTTAGGATTGTATGCATTACTAGGCCTATTGGGATTAGGCTACCATTTCTCATCCTCTTCCATATTTTAAACCATATTATTTTTGATAGGGGTAAGGATTGTGGTAGGTACCTTATTACATATTAGCTTGTCTATTTTGAGCCTCTAAGGCTAGGAACTTTACTTTCTAGTCAACATTATTTTTTACTTACTTAGGAGTAGCCTTAGTTCTAGTATTGGCATTAGAATCTTGGGCTACATCTGGCGTACCAACAAAAGTATGAGACAAAGGAGGCATAAACACCTTAAGTGGAGATATTTAATCTTGGATGGATAATTTTTAGCTTTAATGGTCAGTTCATATGCCTCAAGGAGGGTGGAATCTCCTATAAATTGAAGCATGACATAAATTATAGTCTTAATGGCTTTCAAGTAAGTAGGGAACACAAAAATAGAAGGTGGTATCATGGGAGGAGGAAATCTATCTAAAAAACTTAATTAAAGTCATTCATTATTTATCTAGGTCCCCTTTTTATCACATTGAGATGATGTGTGAGAGAAGCATGGTCACTTTCACTTTAAAATCTAGAAGTAAATAACACTCCAAAATCATCCCATGTTGTGATGCATGCACCTTCTAGAGTCTTATACCAATAAAGATCCTTCCCTTTAAAGGAAATGTCAAGGAGTCTAATGGCAATGTTCTCTTAAAAAATATTATGGAAATTACAACAGTTATTAAAATCTCTAATGTGCTCAATAGGTGTTATGTGACTCTCACCTTTGATTGAGGGCACACCTTTTATGGTGTTAGGATGAATGGAATCATATGCATGAAGTTGAATTAGATTATCAATATTTAAGGTAAGGAAAGCATGAGGTCTAGCCATGTCTTCTTATTTAATATTTAAACTTATTCATCCTTTTTAACCTCTTCTTCCCTTGAAAAATCTATTTAGTCTTCAAAGGGTAGATTAGGTTATGGATATTGAATTACAAGAGGGATTTTAGGCTGAATGGGTAGGTTAATAGGATTGGATGTTCTAGCACAAGATGAACTAGTGAGGACCATGAATTATGGGGACACTTTTATAATAAAATAATGATCTAGAACCAATTTTACTTTGAAGGAGTTGGCATATGTTGAGTAGCACACCAATTTTTAGCTAGTGTTTGCTAATTCTAGCATTCACCTTAACAAGTTGTCTTGAAGATAATGTGTCACATTGAGCATACAAGAACTATTGTCACAAATTCTTGCACCTTAGAGTAAGTGTGTTTAGGCCTCTTCTAGACTTAGGAAACATGGGAACATTTTTAGGTAGGTGGGTGTACTTATACTATAAATGAACCTTTAGATTTCAATTCTACCTCCTTTAATATATCATGTAATGTTTATCACTTAAACTACTACTTGCTTATGGGGAAATGATTTTGAGAATAAATAAATTAAACATACTCTAAAGGCTGTGATGCACCAAAAATTTCTTCCACATGACCATAATATTTATACCATGATGAAATAAAGCATACAAACTACTTTCTAAGTCTTAGTGGGATCTAGCATGAGCATGTAAATATAGAGGTGAAATGTGAGCATCAACACAAGGAAAATGAACCATATGGAATATTGTACACTCCTAGGATAAATTTAACTTGAAAAATATTTACACACTAGAATACACTCTATATGACCTATTAAACTAGGAAGTCTTGCTCAAACATGAAAGGATAAGGTAAGGAAAGATAGATAATTATCAATTCTCATCACTATAAATCACATGAAAACTTAGACAATTTTTCACAACTTAGAAATAGACTTGAATTAATGTTAAAAGGCAAAATATGACATCAGTCTAGTAGGGATTCACTGTAAATGGTGTGGTCTCTTTACAAGGGATAAAATGGAAGATATAGAATTTGAGAGAGAAAATAGAGAAAAGGGGAATCCCAAGGGGAATCAAATGAACTCAACCTCATTTCAACCATAGCTACAACTACATCAACTAATATGTTTCTTTGGAAATTCTTGATTGATTTGATTAATATCAAGTAGTTGCAATAATTCAATATTATTTCACTTATGCTCCATATGGTTACAATGATGGGATAAATTGGTTTCAAGCTATGTTCTACCATCAATGCATTTAGAATAATTGGATCCATCTATTAGAAATTTTTCTTGGTAGTAACTACTCTAAATAGGTTTATCATGGTGTACACAGTGGAGAGAAGGTGTTCTTTTCATGCATTTGGTCTTTTTGATGAATCCATTGGAGACTATATGTATGCCTTCATATAATCCTTTAGAATGATAGCTCTTGTTCCAACTAGGTCGTGCTAAAAATTATCCCCATGCTAAATAGGTCTATTATAAATATAAAATCAATCTCAAACTATTGTTTTCATATAATCATCATATTATGAAAATTTTCTCGATGCCTAGGTCCTATTAAGTCCACATAAATCCATTATATCACTATCAAAATTGAGAATTTATAGATGTATGGACCCTAATTTTAATAATGGTGAACACAGTCACTAGACAATGCTAAAACCTTTTAAAAGTAAACCCTATATGTAATAAATCTATAAACTAGAGGTCCATATTGATCTTTAATGGTGTCCCTATATGTTCTTGATCACCTGACTACATCATTTTCCTCTTTTAATGGCATTGGATCGAGCTTCAATGTTAGATCGATGACCCTATAATAACCATTTACCTTGGTCAAAAATGATCTCTTGACTTCCATTAAAATTCCTAGGCTCACCTTTATTATAATTGGATATCAATAATTGACTTAGCTTGTTGACATATTTACCTTTTTCTCACACTATCTATCCTACTCAATACAAATGACCATGAGTCATTTGTCTTGTCCTTGACTTGTCAACTCTATCCAAGATTATGCCATGTTCCTGCCCCACATTTGATTTTAGGATCCTATTGTTATTCTATCAACTCATCTACTTACACCAAATGTCAACTTCTTAAGCTTCTTGACTATTTAAGTCATCTCACTCCATTAGATCAAGGTGTATGACACAATATTTACCAGTAGATCTATTGGGACCCACTATTTGAAAACTAATGGCATTTCATGAGATTAAATTTGATTTCATCACTCCCATTAAATTACATTCACATGACTATCATTGATGTTTGCATGATTTCCAAATTTAATTTTAGAAGGATTTGGTTTACTCAAGCTTAAACATGATGTTAGCATGAATCTATTATGTTATACATCCATTTTTAGAATCTTATAACTTGAGCCAGAAGGCTTGTGTAGAATTGAAGCTTTCAAATCATGTGCCCAACATGAAGAAATACCTAGCACTATAATCCTTTGGCTCTCAAGGGATTCCTAAGTGAAGATAAAAATTGCATGAATGAGATAGTTTGTTTGTTTGTATATGTTGTCATTGATAACCTAGTCCCTTAGACTTGAAAAGCTAAACTTTGAAGGCTTAGATATCAAGATAAAAGACTCATTGAGATATGAGACTTACAAAGTATTATTTTGGCACTAAAGACATGGGTCACATGTTTTTTTATGGTCGCATGAGGCTTTCTAATCATATCTAAAAAAATTCATCAGCAAGTTTTTCCATTATAGTTTTCATGTGATGTCATGATGATGGTTTGGCTTCATAAAGCTTATTCATTAAATTTAGTATCTCCAAATGGACTCCTTGATTCCTCAGCAAACATGTTCTATGTTATAACTACATTTATCACCATGAATACCTACCACTTGCATATATGACCCTAAGTTGACCTCTAAGATATCAAATGGCACAAGGATTGAATTAGACCATGACCAATACTAGAATGGCATATGAAATGACATCAATTAGACTATAATCATGTACTATAACATTATAAAAATACCCTCTACAATATTTAGACTATATGGGGTTGAAACATTTTGGCCTAAGGTAAAAATGGTCAATAGTAACTTTTAAGAAAACTAATATAAGCAAGGAGTTCTACAAAGTTTGTCAATATTTTCTTGTGTGAAATGTTATCATGGTTTCTCTCTCATTTGCTTGATCTTATCTATAGATTTGAACAATTGGATGAGGGAGGTGAGTGACACCTCATAAAGCTAGGAATAAAATGGATTTATAAATATAATAAATACACATATAACTTAAGACTAAGGATAAACCTATAAACCTAGGAAGGACCCAAATAAGGTTAATTCTCCAAAACTCCCCTTTAAGCTTAATTAGGGTTAAAATAGTGGAGAGAACCTTTATAAACAAATAAGGGAGTTGAAATTACATAATTCTCCCACTTAATAGAAACATCCTTCAAGAGGAAGTAAAAATTATATTTAGAGAAGAAATAAGAAAATATGTCACCAAAATTTGCAAATAATAAAGTGTGATCACCAAGAATATCCAAGAATTGTGTTTAGATAAGGTGGCCAATCCACCATAAAATGAAGACCAACCAAAAGGAACAATGATCCAAAAACCTAAAAAATACTCAAGTTAACACCAATATTTCAAGTTAAGTATCCAATATGCCAAAAAATACAATCTACATATATAAATTAATAAAATTAGATGTAAAGGCAAATTTGAGGAAATATAACTTCCATCATAAAGTGCAATAACCTACACAAAAATAAGCTAGTCATAAAGCTCTAAATAAAGCATATATCCTTTGCATTAAAAATAAAGGAATGCATACAATATTGATTTTAATAAAAATGAATACAAAGATGATGTGTCACTTGAAAAATATATTCTACATGAATCATTAGAAGAATTATCACAAGAAGACATATTAAAGTCTCTAGAATATTCATTTTCTTTATGAATCCAAATAGTTCTACCCTTAAAGGTTAGAGATTTAGTTGTTTTCCAATAATAACAAATGGAATGCATAGATTTACCACAATAATTGCATGGGTGAAATTTCCAAAATTTAGATATACGATGCCCATATTTTCGATAATGTGTATAAGGTTTAATATTTTTACCTAAAACATGAGTATTAAAAGTAGTATAATCAAAATAAGATACATGATAAGCCATTCGATGATGAGGACAATAAGATTATAAATTTGCATTATAACCATGAGAATCATTAAAACCAAGACCTTTAGAATTTGCATTACATGTAGGCAAAATAGGTTCAATAATACCATCTTCACACTTACCAACCACACCTCCTGAAAAACCCATTTATTGCATGATTTTGAAACTAGGGTTAGTAAAAGAGTGTGCATATGAGTTTTAAAAGTTTGATAAGCACATAAGCTATATCAATTTTAGAGATATTATCATTATCAAAAGACGCAAATTTTTCATTTAAAGAATCCAAATAAAATATGTTTGTAAAGCACTTATAGTCTCATTTTGACAAACACTTTGATGTTTAAGAGAAATAATATCTTCATTGTTGGAGGCAATAGTCTATGTAATCTTCTTAAATGAAATAAACATGGCTAATTTAAAATCCATTATATAATGATATGTAAAATTAAAAGTGTTTCAATTCAAACACCAAATTTTATAATTTGAAAAATATCACACTTTATTCAAGGATGTATGGGTAGTTTTCATGCATTTTCAAAGGCAAAAGAATGGGTTTTTTGTGTTTCTATGTGGGAAAAGGATGATGCACAAATTTATTAGCTTTATTAATGTTTCTTAGACATTTTTCAAATGTTAGGAAATCAAGGTAAGCTTAAAATATGCTCAGATAACTCAAATCTCCCTAAAAATTGATTTTCAAGCTTAAAATTTCCCCAAATCCAATGTTGTAACTTGGTGTAGAGTTTACATTGCTTATAATGGTTTATAAGAGAGTTTAATATAGTGTTGTACTCATATATAATTATGTTTAGTCTGAAAAATAAGTAAGGATATATATGAAAAAAAATTAAGAAACAATCTTATTGGAAATTTGGCATATCAAGGCCAAATGCCAGCCCCTATAATTTAAAACTTCTCATAGTACCATTAAAAGCCTATTTAAGAGGGTCTAAACTATGTATTTTGGCCTAAAAAAGTTAAGTCTTGATCATTGAAAGATAAATTTTGAGTATAAAAGTCATTAAACCGTCCAAATGATCTCCAAATACATTAATATTTGTGGAATGACCTTATTCCTTAAGTTTCATCCCTTGAAAAGGTCATTTTGTGTAAGTTTTAAGCCAAAAAGGGCCCATTTTTAGCTCCCGCATGCCAAATTTGGCACCTAAAATCATGTTAAAAGTCTAATATTTGTTTTGGCATGAAAAATACTCATGGTAATCTCCAAAATGCATTAAAGTGGTAGTGATAATCATTATTTTTGAATAAAAGGCAACAAAGAGTGTATTTCATGCATAGTTTCAAGGAAAAGTATGGAATTATACAACTATCCATATAGTTGAGGCCATGAATAGGATGAACACATCATATCATCGGTTATATAATATATTTAAGGTAATAGGATGTAAATCAGGCTCAAAATTGATCTCTTCCATTCACCTTGCTAGTTTGCACACAAGGAGAGATCTTTAGTTTTGTAGGTGGTACAATCAAGAGAGAAAATTTAGGTCTATAATTTTGGGCAAAGAAAATAAATTTAGATAAATTCTTATTAGGGTATGTGGTTTTAAAATTGGTCATCTATCCTTCATGAATCATCCATTTGAATTCAATATATACATCAACAGTCTTACATCCAGGAAGGCACTCAATTTTCTATAATTTCTCCTCATCAGGGCATCATATTAAGAAAATACAAGTTTGTAGGGGTTATTAGGTACATGAATCACCCTTAAATGGAATCCATAAGTATTTTTCCACACATTTTAGGGATAAATTTATCTCAAGAAGACAAGAGAGTGAAATTTTGTAGTTTAGCATGCTTCTAAGGAGAATTATATGGTTTATGAGAGAGAAAGGTTTCAAAATCTCTAGTTTTCTTCATGGCAGGGATCTCCATCCTTCATGTAAGTTTCTCAAAATATTATTAAAAATTTTAATATAAAAATACATCTTTGTGTTCTCAAGCATCTCAAAATTCCATGTTTAACAAATATTAAGGTTTTTAGCATATTTTAAGGTGCTTATCATAGTCCTTGGTTTCAAATTCAGCCTATTATCCTCATCCAATGAATTCTAAATTGATAAATTAGGTAGAGTATAGTATAATTATTGCATATAATGTTTAAAGGTGGATCTTAGGTTACATTTTCATGCTATTTTCACTTCATTTTGGTTCTTTTCCATCCTCATTGTCATACATAGCCATTTCTCATTGTGTTCATACATTGTTTAGCCTTCATTCATGGTTTTTCCATGTCTCATCCATTATTACCCCCTCTATTTATCTCCATCCCATCAATTAAATATGATAAGGAGCCAATAAAAAGTAATATTACATTCATGGTAACTCAAATAGGTTTTACACACCTTGAAATGATCACTTACAACCAAAAAGGTGACATACACTCATGACACCTATAGTCATGAGATTTTTCATGAAGTTCATAAGCCATGGTAGATATATAAGATGTATTTTTAAGGCCTATGATTAGTATATTTCATTGATATTCAAGAAAATACAAGGTAAATTATATTACCCATAATTGGTGACCTTCTCAAGGTTAAACATAGTCTGAGTCCATACAATGGAGCACATTAAGTCACCCTGAGGTTGAAATCATGGTCCAAATGCATAGGTGAAGGTTGATATGATACAAAAGGGTTTTTAATTTATATTAATCCTTATTAAATGTTATAATACAAGTTAAGGACATCCTTTAATCAAGTAGTCAATTTTCACTTAAGACACCCACCTACAAGCTTGGTTTCAAGTAAAAACATGTTACAATTAGGGGTCTGGTAGTATTAAGACCTTTTAAAGATGAAAGGAGACTAAATTGACCATAAAATGCATAGTAAATCATGGATATGAATAAACTAAAGATGATATCTATAATAAAAACATGTAAAGATTCAAATAGGGATTAAGAAGAGGAAATAGGGACCTACAAGCCTAAATGAGGTCACTACCTATAACATGAATATGACTTGACAAGTCTGAAGACCTTTTTTAGGCTTGTGGAGGCTACTTAGATTATCCAAATACATTAATAAATATTATGTAATGATAAAAAAATGAAAGATATAAAATACAAAACATGTCAATCCCTTAATGGCTTAAGAGGAGAAAATATAAGCTACAACTAGCCTAAATTACAACCTACAGTCAAGTGGGTGAATAGTACATAAAGGATACTTCAAAGGTATAGACCTTCAAGGAGGATTTTGAAGTTTGTAAAAGATCATAAATTAGATTTCAATTCATGGACACGTTATGTGTGTGTTATCAAATCCCAAAGCATTATTAGTGAAATTATAATATGTACATACATCTACAATAGGGTTTTCTTTGGATATGTAAAACAAGAATCATGTTCATAGTTTAAGACTATGATATGATTTAAAACTCAATATTATTTCTACATAAGTGTTTGAAGAAGAATTAAAAATATAATTAGGATTTTCATAAATCTACTTAAGGACTGAATCATATAGAAGAAAGGGTTAATCACCTTCAAAGTCAACACCTACAATTACATGAGAACACATAGTTCCCTCAAACGGATATGTAAATTGAGGACTAGTGGTCTATATAGGAAATATATAATGTAATAAGATGTTTAAGAAACATGATGATGGAGGTTAAAGTATTAATTATAATGACACTTCAAACACTTAATGAATCGATCATTTCACCTCAAAATGACCACCTACAACCTTTTCAACTTAGGCCTTTTAGCAAGATAGTGAAATGATGGAAGTATAATTGTCTAATAGAAGGTTTCATAAAGTAATGAGGGATAATACCATGAAATCATGGTGAAATTAATCTATAACATGAATAAAGGTGATCTAAGAACTTGTATATAGTCATTCACCTTAAGAAAGGGCACCTAGAGCCATACAAAGTACATGTTTCTCTCACACAACCAATTTTTAGCAAAGTCAAAACCTAATATCCTTAAATAAAAGTAACCCATGATGTATATTAAATAGGTCAAAGTTAAAACTACATCTTAAAAACCATGATTAATCTACTAAGACACTACCAAGCATGAACATAAAGGTGAAGGTACAATAGTTGTACAAAAAAGACAGTGTTCAAGGCCTAAAGAGCTTGTTTAGAGAGTCAAATAGATATAAGGATCATGTGAGAGTGGTTTAAAGTGGTTTTAGGGATATAAAAACACCAAATAATTTTGAAATATATATTATAAACCTCTAAACTCTCTCAAGAACATCTTAAATATTATTGGCATATAGTCATGATGAGACTTCTTGAGGAGTAGGGTCTGAGATAGATTGCATAAGGTGAAGAGATAAAAAATGGAGGGTGAGATAAATGAAAGGAGTGTAATGAAATTTTCAAGGAATATTAACTATTATATATCTCAAATAAAGGTTAAAAAGAGAAAACTCAGTCTTGAAAATAGAACAACTAGGCAATTCAAACTAGAATTTAGTAAAAAGAGCCTGAAGGCCAAAATATGAATCCAAAATGCATGAAATTTGGTAGGATTGGTATTTGTGAAATTATAAACCTATAAAAAGTATTTTTGAGTTAATTTTATGAGGGTAAATATTAAATATTTTTACATAGTCATTACTCTATCTAAACACATCCATATTTGGAGTAGGCAAATCTCTTAAGGTGCATATAAGTGAAAGGAAGGTTGAAATTTCATTGTAGGTTATTTTAAAGCATTAAATTAGGTCTATAAACCATAAAAATCCTTTTTAGAAGTGATCACACTCCATTTTATATGCAAACCATGCTCTTGAGGGATAAAACTAGAAGGTAGTCTTAAGAGGCATTGAGATAAAGTGAAACATAGTCAACAAAAGAGAGGTCACAGGGATAGAAAATGAATGGAGAAAAGGTATTTTACCATCCCATATCATATTATAGGTTCCTAAGACCATAAAAAATCAGATTTGGCCAATTAGGCCTTAACACTTGTTTTAAGACATATAAGGCTTATAGAACCAAATGGTATTTTCACACCCTCCAAGCAAGATAACACCTTAAAAATGATATAATGAGATTTTATCAGTAATTTTTAGGTTTATTAAAGAAAATAATATAAGGATAAAAGGTTTTTTTGGTCCATAAAGATCAAATTCAAATTTTTAAGTCAAGACACCCATTCAAGCCACCTGATCAAGTGCTCATATCTTTCACCATGTGAAGAGTTTGACCAAATGATATTATAATTTTTTTATGGAACATATTCAATTATAATTCATAAATAATTGAGGTTGGTTGAGGGGATTTATTTTATGAACAATCACTAAGAGTATAAGCATGTCTAAAATTCTTGTAAACCCTATGGGAAAAATTCTTTACATAGGTAAATTTTCATACCTTTTGTATGGGAATATAATATTCTTAGGTAATTTTATGGGGTTTATACACTATATATTCATGGAAATAAGTTTGGGTTTGGAGGGATTTACTTTATGAACCATTGTTAAGAAGGTTCACCTGCAAAACTCTCCCAAACCTTCATAATGACCAGTTTTGAGAAAAGTCAATTTTATTTAAATAAAAACCTCATGAGTCATCTTGAAACCTCTTAAAAAATAAATTAAACTCAAAGAGGGTCCTATAAATTTTACTTTATTGTACAAAATTGTATGGATTATGGCATAAAATAGAGTTATTTGAATAAAAAGTGTTGAAAGGAGAGGTGCAAGGTAGTTTAATGGATTCCAATCCATTAAGGGTAAATATTGAGACTTTTTTTCATCCCAAAATAATTATATGATAAAAAATTTTCCTAAAAGTGTCCTTATTAGCTCATACAAAATAACCACTTTGTAGGAAATTTAAGTAGATTAACCTAGTCAGCTAGTTTGACTGAGTTGTAGGTGTTTCTTCATCAAGAGGACATAATTAATGATATAATAGATTGTTTTAGGCTTAAATATAAACATTTTTTTAGGTTCTACTTTTTTCATTTAGGTTTATAATGTCATTAAATGCAATAAGTTAGGCTACTAGGCTTAAATGGCCTAGTAGGCCTATTTGATCAATCAAGCAATATGAAACTTGGCATTTGAGGGATAAAAAATGAGTTCATGATGATTTTTGACAATTCATAAATATATTTAATGTGGATCTGTCAATAAAATTCAGTATTCAAGTGAAAATTCATTCAAGGAAAGGCTAAAGAAAGAATTAACTAGTCTTCATTACCAATCACTCTAAGTTGATTGATCCTTGATTAATCACCATACATATCCCATAGTTTTAATGAAATGAGAGTAAATTCACATATCTTTAAATCACTTCAAGTGGATATTTTAGATAATTTTTGGCATAGAAAACATGAAATAAGGAGCTTGGACAAGTAAAATGGGCCTACCACCTTGTTCTAATGCCAAAATGGAGCATATAAGGCATTTGACATAAAAAAGATATTTTTAAGACTATTGTTATCATATTTTAACTCAATTTTGACATTAAATTATTTTTATTTTACCTCTCTTCTCTCTTTTACTCTAATCTCTTGACTTTCTCTCTTCTCATTGCTATATATTCAGGCTTTCAAGCCAATTTTGAAGATCCCTCTCTTGGGCATGATTAAACTTTACCAAGTTTGAGATTTGCAACCTTTTGAGATGAATAAAATGACTATTTTAATATTCATATATTCTATTAAAAAAATTTATATTGGTTTTATTTTCACATGTGGTAGTACTTTCTCCCTTGGTAGGTCCTAATCTCACCTAGTTACTAGTATGTCATCTTATGTAGGTCATATACATTGTGATATGTCATTTGATTCATATAACTAGGGGTATATAAAAAGATTAGTTCCTTTAATCAGGCCTATTCCATCATTTCCATCATTCTTTGATCACTTGATAATATGTCTATATGAAATATTGTTGCATATGAGTCTTTTGGAGTTATAGATTTAATTATTTGCATTATCATATCAATGTTGTATGAGTTCAAATAGAGTGAATGAACAAGAAATATATGTGTACCACCATAATTATAATATATTTATATTTTATTTATCTTTCTTTCCCTTGTCACCCCAGAAATCACAATAGGTTTTAGTAATATGAGCATTAATGATACATTAGAGGAGCTAACCTCATCAAAAGTAGAGGTTTGGTCTAAGTTTAGGTGTTCCAAACCTTATACCATTCCAATTTTAGTATATGTGTGAATGATATATGATAAATCAGCATTTATCATGGTTCTATTTGGTTTTCTAATAAATATTTCTCCAAAACCCTTCAAAACCCTATCTAGAGAGCAGGAAACCTAAAAATTTGAAAATTTGAAGTGTTTTGAAGATTTATAGAACACAAATAATTATTTTTATTCCATATAAACTATATAAAGACACCATATAAAAATTTAAAATTAGTATCAAAATTTTATACCTAGAAAAAATGACCTAGATGCCAAGCATGCATGAGAAATGAGCACTTGTAGGCCTAGAGACCTAAAAGTTCATTGTTGAAGTGTTTTTGTAATTGCAAATGAATATTAAATGATTGGAGGATGTATAATAGGTCCATAAAATCATTTTTAAAATGATATATTGATATAATTTATATCTCAAAGTATATGCTTTTTCTAAATTGGCATGTTTGTTGCCCTAAGATATCTAAGGTCCAGAAAAAGGAGCATAACTTGAGTTCTATTATCCAAAACCTATGAAATTTGAACTAAATTTGGGGGGAAATATTTAATAAATTTTTATGGTGGTATGATGTCATTAATTTACCTAAGGAGATATAAAATTCAAAATTATAGGCATATGTTTGTAAAATTGTTGAAAACTAGTTCTTAAAAAGGCTAAAGGTGTTAGATCTCAAGTTTTATTGATCACAAAGCCTTGAAAATTTTTATGTATGATGTAGGATCATCACTAGATATGATCAATTTTGAATTTTTTTCATTTTTTGAGTTTTATATTTATATTAGTATCATATAAGATCACGTAGGAGTCATTTCTAGTTCTTAGTTGTTCATAAAATTTAAATTTAAGCCTTTTAGGCATTTTCTTGCCAAATTTCCAGATTTAAAATTTTGAATGTTTTATTTATTTTTGAGGTCTAATTATTATTATTTTTTTAAGGTTAATTATTTTTATCTTGGTTTTCTTAGGTGTCTTAAAGTTGTTAGGATGCTTCTTTATGTTTTACCACTTTTATGGTCATATATGTTATGTTTAAAACTCGATGTAACGTTCAAGAATGCATCTTGTTCATCCATAAGCCTACATTAGAGGAAAAAAAATTAGTTAGAGATTTATAGGAACTTAAATATCATGAAAATACTTTAATGATTCATTATTGAATGTGACAAATTTTTTTTGGCTCCAATAAATAGGAAAGGAGGTTCAGATTGTACCAAGAAAACTATTTGTCCAAATTTTATGTATTACTTGAGAAGAATATGAATATAAATGTGTGAGAAACCTATTGGATCACATTTTGATTGATATTTTTATTATTTTTAAGTATATTAAATTTATATTATTGAATTATTTCTTTAGTTTTTAGTAGAAACATTCATAAAGAGGAAACCAAGCCTTAAGAAAAATTTATGTTATAGTCAAGTTTCAAGTAATGTGAAAGGTACATTTTATTTGTTTTCAAGTAAAAATGATTTTATTGGTGTTTTATGGTTTTAATAGGTTTAATTAAACTTTTTTTAGTTCTCATAAGATCTTGTGAAGATCAAGATTCATAAAAAACTCCAACTCTATCTATATAGTCATGTACCCTATAGTCTGAGCATAGTTAGGGTGACAATTTCAAATTATAAGTCTATTTAACATTTAATTGTTCATTATTTAAATTAAAATTGTTTTATTAAGATTTAATATACCCTATAAAAAGGTTTTCTTCTTTTACATACTCATTTTCTCTTTAAATATTCAAATAATCACCTCTTGGTAGGTGTAGAACTCTACTTTAGGGTTTTTGACCATTTCTTGGTTTAGGTATGTAAAAATTATTTGAAACATAACAATTGAATTGTATCTTGATTTTAATTTTGTTAAAGTGAATAAAAAACTTTGTTGGAGTATTGTCATGTGTGGGGAATTTTAGATCCATAACTCAGTTTTAGTCTTAGAGACCTAATTTAGGCCTAGTTTGGGAAAGGTTAAGTTGAGATAATTAATCTACCTTAGGGTTTAGCTCATTATAATAGGTAGGGATATATATAAAATTAATGGGTATTAAAAAAATATCCTTTATTTCATCTTGAATCTCTATGTACTTTTCAAACCACATGGAAAATTGCTTTAGGAGGGCTGCAAGAAGGGGAAATAATTGTGAAGAGACAGTGTGGGTTAGTATACTTTCCTTGTGAAGGAGAAATAAAATTAGGAATACTTTCCTTTAAGACAAACCCATCGAGCCTCAATCTCTCCCTTAGCCAAGGTGCTTCACAAGAGATTATTTTTGTATTTAAGGATAAAAGATATAAATCAACTCTAGGCTACACAACCTATTTATACATCTAAAATACTTCTCCCCAAGACAAGATCCATGTCTCTAAAGAAAGTATGGAACCCTAAGATTTATTCCTCAAGTATAATGGTCAATAAGTAGATGTTCATTCACATTTATTACTCTTGACTTCTCTTCTTATAAATGGTTATAAATGAGCTTATATATATAAGTAGATATTGCCCTAAATTATCTTGGAAACATTGATTGTATAGGGTCATCCCAATTGACCCTATATATTTTCAAGGATAATTCACTAGGTTTGAGCTAGATCAGCTAAAGGGCTAACACACTCAAAGAGTGAAAAATACCCCTAGACTATATAGGGTTGACCCAATTGACCTAGTACAAATGACTATCCAAATAGGAATTAAGGAAAGAAAAGGAGGATAAATTATGGAAAAAGACTAGAATAGGTAGGGATAAGAAGACTAAGCTTAGGGTAAATGGTTTTTAAGAGATGAGTGTGTAGATGGCAAGTGGCAAAAGGGATAACAATCTTATGAAGCACCAATGGTCTACCCACCCATTTCTTGGTGCACCCCTTAAGGTATGCACTCAAAGATATTTAGAATCAAAGGGTTCTTGGAAGATATAAAATGTCAGTAATCAATAAAAGTTTAAAAATATTATGTGTATATATATGCCCCATTCAAAGCTCATCACCTGTCATGTAAGTGAAACATAGGATGGTGATATGAGATAGAGAATGGTAACACAAAATGTTGATGCTAAGTAAAGTGAAATAAGTTACAAATAATAAAAATGAAATGATATAATTAAAAAAACATATACCGTTACTTACCTTAGTGTTGTAGATAAAGAAGTAGACTGCAAGAGAATATGAACGCATTTAATGTGAAGAAAACTAGGTGAACTTGTAGAAGTTAGTGCAAAAAATTATCCAAAAATAAAAAAATGAAATATAGGCATATGATAGTGTAAAATATTCTCTACATCATCATGAATCTAATGCATTTCATGATTTTGAAAATGGATGAGTAAAAACAAAGATGTAAGCAAAAGAATGAATTTGTAGGAAAATAATTAAAGAATTTGGATTTTGAAAAGTTTTTTAAATAAGGGGAAAGAGAAAAGTGTTTTGAATTTTATTATTTTAACTTATGAAATAGAGAAAAATAACTCTAAAGACTAGATGATCTAGGATGGTAAGGAGATAACATGATAGATAGGGAGGGGCTCTAAGAGCATCTACATGTACACTATAAGGATACAACTATGAATTTTAAGCTAGCTTTTGAGTATTTTGTTGAATTAAGTGAATTTTTATAAAAATGTAACTTCTAGTATTTCTAGATGTCGAAATAGAACAAAATAAGATTCTATAGATAGAAAATAGAAACATGGGAAATGGGTTTAGAGGAATTAGGAAAAAAATGGCAAAAAGGTAATTTTTTAGGAAAATGTTAAGGGGTTAATGGCTAAAAAAAACTTGGTTGACCCAGTCGACCCTATAGGCTAAAAATAGATAAAATACACATTTTATAGAGCTAGTAGTTATAGGCCTAAAAGGTTTGTGCTAACCCTGTACATTTTATAGACTACCAACCTAGTATAGTTTTTAAAATGACGTAAAAAGTCTAGAATGACAACATGATACTAGGGAGGGGAAAATAAGAGGGTTCACTTAGATTTTTATGTCAACCAAGATAAAAATAGGTAATTTTGGTCAAATTAGGTTGACCAAAGAACTAGAATTATATGAAAAGATGTGTAAAAGGATGAAAAAGGTTATAATATCCTAAAGTGACCAAGGGAAAAAAGGACTAAATAGGCTAAAGATAGGTAAAAATGAATGAATTAAAGTAGTTTAGGCTTGTTTTTTATTAAAATTTTAAAAATAAAGTATTTTGACTATACATGACATGGAAGATCTAATACATCTTTTTTTATTTCTTGGTTACAGGGATGACCCTAGTTGTAGATATTAGTAGACATGTCTTGGCTACTAAATCTATTATAGAATCTAACCATATGTTATAGAGCTAGTAGCTATAGGCCTAGGAGGGATAGCCAACATGTGTAGGATTCCCTTGAGTTTAGATCTATTAGTCATGTTACTTGGATGTTTAGAATGATTGACTAATACCTTTAGATGGAAGGTGGATGGGGATGTGATAGAGGTAACTATCATGATAGAGGATGTGCATGGCATCCTAGGGCTACTTGTGACAAGAGCATGAATTACTATAGGCATACCAGATAGTCTAGAAGAGAGGAGAGCCTTAGATATGTGGGATACAAGCTTGATTATGATATTAAAAGGTAGGAAAGTTAGTATGTTTGACATGTATTCATCATAAATTTTAGATATATGGAATGTTGTCATATGACTTGTGAGATAGTGATTGTTATGTCACAAGTAAGATGGTAAGGTACCACTGTTCATGGTAACCTTGAGTATGAGGATTCTAAAGGAGGTAATATTATATGATTTCAGCTCTATCAGCTAGGTCTAGCTTATACATGATCTGTATGAGGTGCTAGTTAGAGGGTATAAATCTATAAGACTTATCATATTATTGATAGATTAGATCTATGAGATGGTTTCCATACATCAACTAGCTAGGTTTCCCCATAAAATTGATGATAGGTTGCCTTGAGTGTAGAAATGAAGAGAAGAATAGGTAGCATAGACCATGCCCTACATGTTAGTGCTAAAAATTATGAGATGTGCATACATAGTGTGCTATACATATAAGGACATAACAACTACATGGTTGAGCTAGTATATAACTACACTAGTTATATTGAGGATAGAGGTAATTGGACACTATACTTAGTGAAGAGATCCATATTCAATGGCATGTGTTCTAGGATATATGGGCTTACCTCATACAATAACACTAAAATTAATCCCAAAGAAGTGGGCTCATCATGTGAGAGAGACATGGGGAAGGAGGGGACTAGGGCCACTAGCGATGAGGCCTATGTTTAGACCACATTGTGAGTATACATGGATTAGGTGAGCATGATAGGGAGTAGATTAGGAGGAGAAAGATGAGGAGGTAGTGGCACTTGAGATACCACCACTATTTCCATAGTGATATGAGCTATGACCACTCAAGAAATGAAATTAATGGAGGAAATAGGAGTAGGAGAGAGTGGATACTATCACTATCTCTAAGGACCCAATGGGTGAGCTAAAGGAGATATGGGTGATAGAGAGGCCACTCAAGTGCAGGATGAGGCAAATGCAAACCATGATAGCTAGATATGAGTTAAGGAGGAAACTTATAAAAGAGGTCATAAGAGGTCACATAGATGGAGATATTGTGCTAGGTGGTCACATGAATGGTGAGACCATAGTGGTTAAGACACAAATAGGTAATAAAGATGATTAAATAATTATTTAATTTTTTATATGGAAATAGAGACTAGAGGTAGATGAATATTATGAGATATGATAGTGATATAATATCTATCTAGGTGTGATTTTGTTGGTGTTGCTAAGTATGAGGAGGAGACATAGGGGTCCCTTATGAGGGAAACACTCCATGATGTCCTAGATGAGATGCTACAATTGTATGACCCTATTACATTAGAGTATCTAAGTGTACCATCTACCCCAACTTAGGTGAGCTAGATCAAATTAGTAGGGGAGGTAGTGAGGCATATATGAGCATAGAGGGAAAGGATGTAGCCACTAGTAGATATGGGTGCATGTGAGATATAAGCATGGTATGCCCTGGTAGAGGAAAGAGTTGTGTATCTATCTATAATGATGTAGATGACATAGGTACATACATTAATGCAGGCACATACAATAACCTAGACCAAGGTATAGTTGTAGATAACATGCCTATAGGGACAAGTAGAGGGATTGAGATCTTGAATGACTTGGAGGAGTTAGATTGAGGCCTCAAAAATTAGTATGGCTAGGCCATGAGATAGATAGGATGAGGCCCAACCATAGAGCTAGAGCATTATATATAGTTGTATCAATTCACATGAGATGTATATATATGATGTATCATTTTGGCATATTGATGTTGATTGTGTATGTTATCATCATTGTTTTTACAGTTGTGGATTCTTTGGATATATTTATTTTTATCATATGTATTTAGATTTTATTATATATGATATATAAAATATATGAGATGTGGTTTATTTTCTGGCATTATGTAGAACACGTGCATGGTTAAAAATAAATAGGAAAAAAGGACTTGGTAAAATATAATCAATAAAAAATGTAATACACACTATTTCAAGTTGGTAAATGTTTAATAACAAGAAAATGACTAAGTATAAATAACCAAAGGTATGGTAAAACAATATGGTAAAAAAGGAATTTATTCTTAAACCAAAGTGAAGGATTTTTGAACCAGATTAAAACAAGTAAAATCATACTAATCACATTAGGAAATATGAAAATAATGTAATAAAATGAAAGGTATGTAAGAGGGTACAAATGGTATAAATATAAAAATATTTAGTCAATAAATCATACTAAATCACGTTAGGAAGTATAAGAGAAAAAAAATTGACAAAATATTGGTCTTAAATTGTTCACACTAATTCAAGCTAGGAAGTATGAAAAATTCAAGAAATGGTTTTATTCTTATAGGCACTCATATAATAAGAAGATAAAAGAAAAAAAGAAATGAAGTAAGCATAAAACATACTAAATCAAATTGGGAAGAATGTTGATGATGTGTAACTTCATAATCAATCACATTTTATCTCATATTTGACACATGTACTTTTGTTCGTGACTTATATTATTGGAAAATTTTGTGAGGATGTTAGGTCCTATCCATGGTCTTACACTACAACTCACAAAGAACATACCACTAGAGTGGAAAATTTGGGATAATTAGGTAAAAAGGGATGTGGGTAATATCAAGGTAAAAAGGTGGTAATTTGTGAGATGGGTGGGTCCTATCCATGTTCTTATAATGCAAATCATAAATGAAATCCCAATGGGAGTGATCAGTAGAAAAAATAATAAATTTTAAGAAAAAATATGAGGGATATAGGGAATGAAAAAGGGAGCGTAACAAGTAAGACTTAGGCATATTATGATAAGACTTTAGGAGACAAGAAACATATTAAGGACATGAGAAGATTCTAAGTGACTAGTGATCATTAATATATAAAGGAAACCTATTCACAATAAACACATATCTTTATAGGAAAATAAGCATGCTACTAAGATCAACTCATGAAGGTAGATTCGTACAATAAAAAGTAAAATGGACCTACTTTCCCATGAGGTGTTACCTATTATTTATGACCCCTTACAAATCCTTTGATCTAATATGAATATTGACTACTTGTGTTAAAAAGTAGGCAGAGCTAAAATATTTGTTTTATTCTCTTTTTTTAATCTACTAGCCTACTGCACCCCAAAGGACCTTGGCTCTATCATGAGGCCAAATGTGGAGTTTGATATTTGACTAAAAGAAAGAGATGTGCTTTGACTCATGTCTTTTAGTGTGATTTGAATTTTAATAATATTTTTGCCTTTTATATCATTGTATTTTGTTAAATGATTTGGATTTTAACTTTTATGGATTTTTAAGATTCATCCTCCATATGGATTTATAATGACCAATCATGAGATATGTATTGATACACATGAATGAGCTTTAGGATAAGGCTAAAGGAAGCTAAATAACCAAAGATAAAGATTGAATAAGACACTTAGTCTTAACAATGAACAAGCATGTGATCTAAAGTCTTAACCATGCATATGCTTAGTTTTCAAATAAGGAATAAGGGAAAAAGGAGATCTAACGGTGGAATAGTGAATGGAAATTATAATGAGGTACATTATTTTCTAACTGATCACATGGTAAGAAAAGACAAGAAACGAAGGGAATCGGGTTGGTATAACCAAGCCACAATGACAATTATCTATGAAAAATAGATATAAGAAAGTAAAATATTATGAAGACAAGAAGAGAGTTTTAAGAAAAATTGAATAAATAAAGAATAAAGAAATGATAAATAAATATAATCATATGCAAATATAAATGACAAGATAAGAAATATATTCTGCAAAAATTAAGATCACTATATAAGAAAAATATGAATTTAACATAGTGTCAAATGATATAATAGATAGATAAGAATGAAATTAGAGCACACATCCAATAAAAATGTAAATGTAAATACACCATGAATTCCCTCATAAGTACTAAAAAATCTACCCATACACATTATCCAAGACATTAGATAAGTCTTTATGAAGCTAGATATGGACTAGGAAAATGTATCATCAATATTTAATGAAAACTAGGAAAAAACTTCTCCTCCAATCTCCTCAACTAAAATAGTAAGAATGCTTAAAATATTGTGTTGAGGAAAATCAAGCAAGGGATGATTAGGAGAATGCATGGGAGTGGGATCTATAGGAGATGCTTGAATAATGGGTGGAAAAAGATCCACAAGTGAGGGAGTCATGGGTGGAGAAGGATCCATAGGTGAGGTAATGCCCACATGTGAAGGAATCATAGGTGGAGGCATAGAAGGTGATGAAAAGACCATAGGAGGTGATGGAACCACTAGAGGTAGAGCTATGGGAGAATAAGGAGAAGATTTATTATGGGAATGAAGTATGGGAGGAATATAAGAAGGTCCAAGAATAGATATAAGGTAATCCTTAAGATGTTGTTGAAGGATATGGTAATGATCAGCGTGATGGGTGCCACATTGGTGCCATAAATAATATACATCACCATAATTAGGCATATATTTAGGTAGAACCTTTGAGGGAGGCATGAATTTATCTAAGGTAGGAGAGGAAGGATTCAAAGTATCAATATACTATCACAACTTATGACAATGGGTAGAAGAATGATTATCTACCCCATGAAAGAAACATATATACTTACCAATGGTCTTAGGAGAAGCACTCATATAAGGAGGTATAATAGGAGTGGAAGAAGCTGGAGAAAACTTGTTATCCCATTTGGTGGGTAATGGAGCCATCTTAGGAAAAGGAATCAAATCATCACCAATGGAAGGTAGTGATGGAGGAAGAATATAACTAAGCTCAATGGAAGGAGCAATGAGATGAGAAACATGGGTAGGGTCAGTAATAGTAGTAGGCACAAGCTCAATTATAAGAGTAATAATGGGATCAACTATAGTAGGATAAGGAATGGGATCTGACAAGGGATATACTAAGTGAGGAGAGGCATATACATAAGCTTTAAGGAGGGTCACACTAATATCAAGAGTAAATCAACTATGATGATCAAAGAACCTAGTAAAATGGTAAGGTTTGGTCATAGCATGATCCATGATTACTCCTATGAGGCTCCTTAAAAATTGGAGGTGTTAGAACTATATCTACCCTATGATAAAGAGGAAAAATAATAAAATTAGGAATTGTAAGTGAAGGAAGATGGGAATATAAATGAAAATAATTAAGTAAATAATAATGATAAAGGACAATCTAAGCATCAGGGGCCTATATAAGACCACCTAAGAGTGGATCATTTAGGGAATAACCATCATCATAATTTTGGGTATAAAGATCAAAGACATAATTAGGGATGACCTTGTCATCTAAGGAAGTGTGGTTAATATAATGTTGAGTCTTGGTTAGAACTATACGAATATCATCACAAGGAGGCTTGTGAAAATGAGGCTGCAAAGAAGTAGGAAGCTACGAGATGAGATGAGGCAAGAAATCAATTTTTTTTAATATTTATTTTAATCTCATTGGGCTCATCATCATCAAAATCTAATAGGCTAGGAGGAATGTTCTTGATGAATTTGAGATTCCCATTGTAACCTTAGTTTAAATTAATGGTAAAATTAAGATGCTATGACTCATTGAATGGAACACTTGGAAAAGGTTCAACAGTAGGAATCCTAAAGACACCATGGTCTTAGAATTTTTCAAAATTCAAAAGGTTAATATCACCATGAATCCTATTAATTGATATATTATGAGGGAATTTAATGCATTAGCAGGTGGAAGAAGTAACATCTCTCATATGGTGAGTCCATGGCCTACCAAAAGACATGTTATAAGAAAGGTGAAAATTAAATATCATCACCTTCATGTGGATGGTGATATTTGGGATGGTAATGGGAAGCCAAACACAACATAAAGAAGTCATTTACCTTCTATCATATCCTTGGAAGGTGTTATGTGTAGACTTGAGATAACATTCATAATATCCAAGGGTCTTAATAAAGTCATGAGAAGTAAAGAAAGTGATAAAAACCTTGTAAATCAATGCACACTTAACTTGGATATTGCATATGTGAACACTAATGAATAAATTAGGATCATCTACATGAATCAAAATCTCATCGAGAATCATATAAGCTAAAGGAAACTTTATAGAAAGAGAAGTGTCCATAGTTTCATGAACGTTGATAGACATCTATTCACATTGTTGCAATATACTATCCTTGGATATAGATAAGGCTACCTCCCATCCTACTAATGGAGGACAAGGGAGATTTATATTTAATAATAATTGCATAAGACCATTTCTATGACATGGTTAAGTCCTCATAATCTCAAGGGAAAAAATATGGGATGGGAGATTAATGAGTTCAATAATGGGATCCCACTCATCATAACCCATAAGAAGCTTTTTAGATATAGGTGAATAATGATTAAGGAGGTCCTCAGAAGGAGAGCTAAAGTGTATTGGAATTTGTGTTGATAAGAAAAAGAAGGTTTATAATAAGCTTTCAAATCATGTTTTGATGATGAAGTAGTTAATTCAAGTTGATTTTGAGAATCGGTAAAAGAAGTGTAAGTATAAATTTGATTATTATTATTGTTAGAAGATTATAAAAGAGTGGTATATATAGAAAAGTAAGTGTTATCTAAGGGATGATAAATAATTAAATCATTAAAAGTAATAATGTCATCTTGCCCCAACTCATTTAAATGAGTTGGAGAAGAATCTTAGATAACACAATATGTTCTAGATGAAAGAGAGTGTAGATAGGTTGGGAATAAATAAAAACAACACCCTTCACATTTTATTCATGTTAACCATATTATATTTATAAGTGGGGTCAACAATACTTTCTACATTACTGGCGGAAGGGGTGGCTTTGTCTTGATTGTCTCGAATAGGTTGATGATCAGGAAGAGGGTCTTTATAGATAGAAAAATGAGAATTAGCTTGGTTCAAGGCTTGAGTTTTATCATGTGATTTATAATAATTAAAATCAATTTCATAAGCTTGTTGACACTTTTTAATGATAAAATCATGATCAAAATTATGACAAATAAGAAAGTCCATAGCTAAATTATGAAGTTGTCTACATATCTCATGAGAATGACCCCAACTAACATGAAATAAACAAAACTTGTTAGGAACTTTTGATGACTCTATGTGTACCATATATGTCCTTTATATTAAAGAAAACTTATCATTTTATAATTATAGGAATCTAGATCATGAGTAGTAGGTTGAGGTAACTTGATGTTACTAGTGGTGAAATAGAGGCAAAACAATGTCTAATTGTCCATACAAATTCATAAAAATTGATGGTTGGGAGAAATCATGGTCCAATATATAAATTTAAATTATATTTTATAATTATTAGTTAATTACGATCCAAACTTAAGTTACAAACTAATCTAGATGGATATTTATAGTGATGTCTAAACTATAGTGATCTGGTGTAAAAAAGTAAATGAGGAGAGTAAGGCAGAATGAAAGTGAGTGATTGCCTATCTTAGTCTCAAATATTATGAAAAATAATCAATTAAAATTGAGTATTCATTCAAACCAATATATAATTAAAAATAGCCCAAGCTCAAATTTCACTATTTACTAGGAAAACTTTAAAGGATAATGTAAAGGATCACAAGTAAGAACCATGTTTACTTTTAAAAATTTACTACTATAATCAAATATAATTTTTAAAATATAAATATATAGAAAAATGAAATGAATTTAATCCAACATCCTTCAACTAATCTATTGTATGCACAAATTATAAATCGTATGATTAGAAAATGCAACCTCGAATTCAAAGAAACTATTCAAATTTAAGACAAAACTGGCAATTGAGAGAAAAGTTATGTTAACAATTGACATATCAAATATGGAAAATCATTGTAGAATTATTTTATTATATTAATTTCTCCAAGTATACAATTTTTTTCTCAAAATTCTCTCCCTTTACAAGATGGTTATACAAGCCTTTTATAAAAGGATAAGGCAACACATTGGCCAGTTACAAGATACAAGTGTACAAAAGATAAGGATAATTGTCCTTCCCTAGAAAGTTATATAATACACTTGTCTTTTACAATTATATTGACCTAGGGGAAATATGATAATAGACTATCATATTCCTTAAAAATTAACATTCTAATATTTTAATATTATAATGTTTTTACGAAAGGAATATTAAGTACTGGGTGGACCCATTACTTTGGGACTCCCTTATTACTCGTATAGTAGTTCCATAAAATTCTAATGTTGATCCTTAATCAGATCCAAGTCCAAAATAGGCTTTAAAAAGAAGATATCCTCATGATCATCTAATTCATTAAAGTCTATCATTTCTAGTCATAGCTTCCTTGATACTTATGGCCTATGCAATCTTCTCTTCAACTGTGAGGATCATGTCAATGATCTTGCTATTATCCCTACCAAACTAGCCTTATATCTTTCTCTTAACTGATTACATTACCAAATTGACCTTATGCTTATATTTAGCTTCATTAATGATTCTAAGTGTTGAGGTCTTAGTAGGTTTGGCTAACATAGTTCTGAGTAATTGATTGAGTTGGGCAATTAGCTCTTCATCATCCCTAAGGAGTCTATCCAAACCTACTAACCAAGTACTTAGATTCTATATTTTATCCACCACTATCCCTAATATAGCATTTAGGTGGCCTAGGCTAATAGATTTGAATTGGGGAAACTTGTTCCCAATACATATGTTGATGAGATCCCTCAGCTTTATCTCTACCCCTTGTCATTCTAATATTATTCCTTTGGCCACTTCACTTTGTTGGATCAATGCATCTTGCCTTATCTTTACAGACTATAGAGAATTACATTTATCAAAAAAGGAGTCTTCAAACATGTCCAAAATAGCATTAGACACATATATAGTGGCTTGTGTCTCTAGGTTCTCCTTTTTATTTCCAAAATTTGGATCCTCTGCTTCATTCCTCAAATTTTAGCCTTTGCTTGGGATGACTAGGCCTCAATTAAGCTCTCAACATCCTCTTCATGGATGGGATGTTCTCCTAGATACTACCCTTTAACTAGGGTCAAAAACATAAATGGTTTAACCTTTTGGAGGGTGAACTTTTTAGTTCCTATTATTGCTTTCCTCATGGTGACCATTTCTAGTCCAACTATATTTTGATTGAACTAGATAGTTGTCACTAGTTCTGTATATGTTGGAGGCTGTATAACCTTGAGTCCTATGATACTAGATGCTCTTTTATCATCCACTCTCTTTCTCTCTATCCTTATTATGGCCACTATCCTCATTTCTTATTTTTCTCTCATCAAAGCCTTGATCCTTAGATTCATATCACCATGTACCTCTATGTCACTAGCCTTTGTCAATTCCCATAAGTGGGAGAGAGCAAATATTTTGAAATTTTCCATAGATTAAACAATCAAGGATGATTGGTCAATAGATGGTAAATTCCTCACTAAATAGATTGATCTCATTGGTAGGGTGAGTGAGGGTCAATCTTGGCTTATTCATTGGTTTAATAGGGGCCAATGTCAACTCTACCTTCCTTTTCTCCTTTGGTGTCACTGAGACTATGTCAAGAGAAACCTATTTTACATTCTCTTCCTTAGGCTCCCCTACTTGAACTTATGTCTCTTCAATCTAATCTTCTTCCTTATCAGTCCCATATTCCTTAACAAGATCTTTGAGGTCACCTAGTTCTAGGGAAACCATGTACAAATACTCAGCTAGAGATGGAGGCCTTTGGGGTAGTGCTAAAGATGAGGACCCATATCTAGGTATCTATTATAGTTTTTCCTTTCATGTGGTGGTCACTCCACTTGAGGTTATTATTGGGGTGGCCTAGAAGATGAGGGCAATAAATTATATTAGAGAGGATGCATCTACCACACTTCTCTTATTGGTTTATCCTCACTTGTTAATCTATGCTCTAGATTGATATTGTACCCTTTGAGCCTAGACATCACTTATTAATATTTATTTACCTTGATGTAAATGGTGTCATGGACACCCATATGATGCATGTATACTAGCATGGGGAGTTACTTTGACTTTAAATTATCACCTACTATATTCTTGGGATCCCACATTTTGAGTTCATCCAAATGGAACCTGAATGAGTCCCTATGCTTGGACATGGTCTCAACCTAATTCCAATATTATAGCACAGTCCTTCCAATGATTAGAAGAATAGGTTGAAGAAGACCTTTCCTCTTTTCCTTACATACCACATCAACACCATTGATGAGTTGGGAGGCAATTTCTTACTTTGCTAACTTGTTAGGAATATACACAGGTAATTTATAAGGTCGGGACATGATTCCCTCATTTTGGATTACGATGAAATTTAGATAAAACTAGATATCCCTCATCATCTCTACATATTTATTGATCAATCGGTATACCCTAGGAATTAGATAACCTTTGATAGCCTCCACTGAAGTAGGATATACACAATCACAAATGAATTGCATATGGTTCCTATATTTGAAGATGTATAATTTTGAATAGTGATGAGATATAGTTGTTTTCCCCTTAGGAGATTAATTTCTAATGCATGGGGAGATGATGGAGGTAAGTAGGGAATTTATAAAATATGACATCATATAAAATTACTTATTTATCTTCTTTTTGATAGTGATGAACCATCTAGCTAGGAAGACAATGATCAAGTATTCAATTGGAAGGATTAGCTTCTCTTCCACCATGAAATACACATATAGGACCCAAGTCTTGTTTACATATGTGGTTAAGGGGGATACTAATTCTTTATTTAAAAGTGTCAAGATTACCTTGATCCCTTCCTTAAATTGAACTATGGGATCTTACCCTCAAATTCTTTGAAGGCATCAATCCCTTGGTGTAACCATGGTTTGAGGATAGTATCCTAATTATCCTTGATAGTCCACTCCCTAATCTTGGACTAGTGTACATGGGGTATTGGGAGATTATAGTATTTTTCTAAGGAAAATGGGGAAATGTAGGATACCTTATTATAATTTCCTTTATGGATGATCCAATCATTTTTTATCCTATAGTCTATGAAAATTAGAGCGAGCACATCAATATAATGAAGTACCTATAGTTTCACAGTAGCGTAATAAAGGATGGCCATCTAAAAAATGACCAAGTAATAATGCTTCTTGTTAATTGTGACAATTATCTATTCCTCTTTGGTGATGTGTTTCATCTCCTATATGGTGAAGAAGTGTTTATACTAATTATTTTTTCCATTATTTAGGGCCATAACATCTATTTTAGTGTCCTTGAAGATTATCCCTTCATTGTTTGTGGACAGGTAGAGCTTTGTTTCTTCTTTCAACTATTGTCTATGAGCTTCCATGGTTTCTACTTCTACAAATTATTCACATTGGATTGTAATTGATCTTTATGAAAGCTCTTTCATGCTAAAAAATTCAATTAAGCTTCTCTTAAATTGAATTTTAATCAAATAAATCCAATTAGGGTCTGTTTCATGTAGGGTTTAGGGTTTTAGAGATTGAATAGTGGTAGTTCATCTAGAATTCAGATTATACATGCTTGGGACTTGATTTGGACCTTTACCTTTATGCTTTCACATTTTTGAACATGCAAGATCTCTTATTTTGTCTTTTTCTACTTCCATGGTACTTATATGGCTTGGATATAGACCTTTCATGGCATTTTTCATAAAAACCTTTGAACACTATTTGTTGGTATTTAAAATTATTTATTTTATTTCTTTCCATTGGATCAATATATTATGAGTGACCATGAATCATATATTATGATCTAGGATCTCATCTATTGTTGGAAATTTTATACTAGTCTTAGGGTTTTTCTAGTTGGCACCATTATGGGGCCTCTAAGTTCCTTAGAAAAGTCTTTGATTATTTCATGTCATTGGATCATAGAGCACAATAAAGCATGAACCATTGGATCATTTGTTATTTTTTCTTTGAATGTGCTTTCAACATGCATAAATCCCATGGTTTGTCGAGATTCCATTTAAAATTCTATAGGGTCTTCATGACATTGGATCATCCTTCTGTGATGAAGCACAAGATGTTGATCTCCAAAGATGCCAAAGATTTAAGTTAGCACATCATTAAAGTAGGGACTTAGGTTTGAAATTCTTCAGCTAAGGTTTATTTTGTGTTTATTAAACATGAAATAAAATTTAGGCTAAATTTGTTATGCCTAAGTTTTTTGGATTCATATAAAGGAGACCATGGCTAAATATTTTAGACCAAAGTTTATGCTATGTTAAATTAACACAATGTATACATTGGGCTATAATATTTATGTCAATTCCATAGAAAATTCTCAAAGGGATCAAAATGATATAAAGACCTAATGTCAAAATAGAGTTTTATTACATTAATAAACACACTAAAGCCTTTAATTAGAAGAAATTGATCTAATTTCTACGTTATAAAGACTCTTTAAAATAAGACTTACTATAAGTCTATAGTTTAAGATTGATGGTATTTGAACAAAATACAATGGGAACCTTAAAGTATAGATTTAGACTAAGTTTATTTTACATATATTTAGACTATAAGATCATTTCAATATTTTTAGATTGATTAATTATAGTGTTTCAGCATCTTCTATGGGATTCTAGTCATATGCAAAGTAATTCATGAGCTTTGTAGCAATGTTTTGGAGTGTATTTTATTCACAAGAAAGATAATTCATTAGCTTAAATTTAGTAGTTTTGTGAACATAAAATACATTCTCATAGACATCAAATTATGGTCATGTAAATGTCAATTTTAAGCTAGTGAGGATTTTGATTTAATGGGCTTAAAGTTGATGGTCACATGGATGTCAAATATGTCCTTGAAGACGTTTAATGATGATCACATGAATGCCAAATTTAATCTCATCAATTTCTTATGACCCAATGCAAGAGTGTCGCTTGGCACTTCCATAGGGCCTCTAGGTTCCTTAGACTTAATTCACTCCATTGGATTGAGGTCCTACATGCAAGCAAGAGCCATAGGACTATCATTTGGGAGCTCGCTCATGATTTGTTATTTTTTCTAGGTAGGATCCTTTGTTTTTAACCTTCGAATGTGAGAATGGTGTGTGGTAACTCCATGGATCCCCTAGGATTTTGAATTTTCAATGAGGTCTCTACTTCATTCGATCTTTGGTCCCTAATGAAGTTAGAACCATTAATTGAAATTAAAGAGCTCAAACATGATTGGTCTCAAGGATTAAGTTCTAATGTGTTGGGATTGCCAACACCATCTAATTTAAAGGCCATGAGGAAGCCTGATCCATTAGATCTTATGAGTTGCCTACATTTTAAGTTGAATCTCGATCCTTTTCTACTATGTTAGATGAAATTTCATGATAAAATTAAGGTCATCATATCTATGAGAAGAAATAAATTAAAGTTATCATCTATGGTGAATAAAAGACTTAAGCTAAAATGTTTATGCTAAGGTCTCATTCATATTAATAAACATGACAGGGTCTTAGGATTAAACTTTTAGGCTAAGATTTATAAATAAAAGATGACAAGTTAGGAAATATTAAAAGGGTCCTTTCACAATGAATATTCGACCCATTTAGGAATATAAAAAACTTAAAAGGGGGAATAATAAAGGGGACAAAGAATTTTTAGGCTAAGTTTGAGTTGTGTTAGAAAACACAACTTAAATCTTCAAACATGGCAATTATGCTTAAATCCAAAATAGGTTTTAAAGGTTCCTTCCAATTTAATTCCCACCAGTATTCAAATTTGAACTGAGGGTTTAATCAAGGTTTTGGAATGTTAATTTCTCAGGAAGAACACCATGGAACCTATAACTAAAATCCATGAAGATCATTCATTATCAATGTTAGACAAAATTAAATAAAAACATAATAAGTAAGATTGCCTTTGATGAAGTGGATGATCTTCAAATTCTACAAATGATCCTAACATGCCATATTTTCATGTTTAATCTTTAGGGTTTCTCAAGGGTCCCAATTTTAAAAAATGGGAGTATGTTAGCCTCAAAAAATGAAAACTTATAGGGGAAACATAGAAATATGTTAAAACCTAGAGACTTTTATTTAGACAAACAATTAGGTCATCCACTCCATTAGATCCATATCACTATCCAATTCATTTTATGGTCAAAACAAACATTGTACTTTTAGATTTAGGGTTAAATGTCAAGACCTAACCATACTATGTGTGTGATTTAATTCCACTTACTATTTACCATGGAATTCAAGAAACAACTTCCTAGTTTCATGTCCTTAATCATTAAAACTAACTTGGAACATGTTTACATATCCATTAAGAACCATGTTTTTTACTTATGGAAGGCTTGGGCATTGCTCTACTACTAACTAGGTGTTGATATCCCTAATACAAATGCCTTTATACCCACTCAAGGCCTTGATCCACTACCATCTACGCATCCATAACCCTAGTGGAGATTACCAAAATCACCTATGCTTAAAAACTTTTGATTTTGCATTTCATTCTCATTTTTTCCCTAGAACTTTATTCTTTTAACAAGGTTAGGAACTAGGGTAATTAGGGTTTGAGGATTTGGTCAAGTATGTGATATTTAGAGAATTATATATGGTTGTAACCCTTATCCCAAGCAATGATGTTGATTAAGTTATAGTGTGGCTATATAATGATAGTTTGATCTCTCACTCTATAAGTACAAATTTTCTTAAAACTAATTTGAGTTCAAGATAATGCTTAAGTTCTCATGGAATGATTGGCTTTTTTCATTAGTCTTCACTAGTTTCTTCAAATTGTAACATTAGTATTACATTATAAAACCATGGTCATCATATGCCTAAGGTACTCACCTACATTTCTAAATTTTGGGTATTTTTAAACAAACTACCTAACTTTGAGATTAAGATTGTCCAAAAGTACTTATATGAATCAAGGAACAAGGCAACAAGAAAAGAACACATGATAAAAAGTATGAAAACAAGAAAACTAAGGAAATAAAATGAATATACACATTATTATGTAAAAATAATGGATAAGAAGGAAATAACTTGAAATAAACTAGCTAACCTACCTACTCTAAATCTAACCATCTTAAAGTTTACTCCATAAAGACCTCAAGAGGAGTAGTAAAGAAGTAGTTCTTGAGGTATTACCCATTGGTGGGCAATGTGAACTCTAATCCTTATATATCTTTGATATTAAAGGTGTTATTCCCTAGTGTTTTTTAAATTTAGTATGGTTTAATCCACAAAGGTGTGAATTTGCCATGTTTTCCCTTAGGCTCATATGCTTTGTCCCAAAGGATACCTAGGTCCCCTTATCTGAACACATTAATCTTTGATCTTTTATCAAACCATATTTTCACTATGATATAATGCCTACTAAAATAAGAAAAGGATTTCTCCCTTGCATATTTCATATAAATTATGTCTATAAATCTTGATTTTGTTAACTCTTGACCTTCTTCCATATATTCCTACATGAACCTGTACATGGGCAACATAAGAGTGATAGAGAAGATTGGTTTCTGGCCATACACCAATAGAAAAGGTGATGCCTTCAAGGCTTTTTTAATCATGATCCTATATATCCATAAAGCATACTTGAGAAACTTGTGCCAAGTCATGGGTTTATCTTTAGTAAATTTCTTGATTATTTTCATTCGATTTTTAATGGTAGACTCAGATACTCCTTTTCTTTGGGGCTAATGGTTGGATGAAAACTTTCAATAGATACCATTATCATAAGCCCATTTAGTCATCTCTATGGATGAAAATGTAGACCCATAATCACACATAGAGATATTGGAGTTCCAAATCTAGTACACATGTTCTCTTACAAGAACTTAATTACTTCCTCCATCTTGTATTTTTTGGTGGCTAAAACTTTAGCCCACCATATGCAATAGTTTATGGTAGTTAGGATGAATTTATGACCTTAAAATTAATTTGGGTTGATTACTCCTATAAATTCCAACCCCCATTATGTAAATAGGTTGTCAGCCATGACTAGTTACAAAGGCATTGTTGCCTTAGGCTCCTTGGTGCTTAAAATCTAGTAAGAATGGCATTATCTCATATGCTTATGAGCATCCTTGAAGATAACTAATAATATCTAGATCTAAGAATATTATGTGTTGTAGTATTCCCTGATGGATGTCTATTAACAAACTTCTCATGGAAGGTAATCATGATTTGAGAAGCTTCCTCTCTTGAGACACTCTTGAGGTAGGCTCCTTCAAAGTTTTTTCTATATAAGACTCCATTGTTGATCAGGTAATGAGTAGCTTTGAGCCTTGAATCCTTCTTCTGATCCTTTGTCAGCCCTATAGGATATGTACAATTGATTATTAAATGAATAATAGGATTATACCACTCACTATCTTAATATTTTTGCTGATTAACCTACATAATACTTAACCTAGGGCTGGTATTAGCAATCATTTGGATCAAACCTTGGCACCTTACTAGTTTTTATATTTTCATCTCTATATCATACTCCTTCAAAATTGACATCCACTTACCTCTACATTTCACCAATTCATTCTAAATTAACATAATAATTGTGGTAGGGTCAAGTAAAATAGAATGCACCTTATTTATAATGATATAATGCCTAAATTTCTTTACTAACTTTACCAATGCATATGCCTACTTATCAATTAGTGAATATTTCAAACCAACATTCTTAAATTTAGAGATCATAAAAGCTATTAGGTGATCACACACATTAATATTTTGATTCAATACAATAACCATGTATGATTAGAGGCTAATGAATAAAGGTAGAAGTCCTTTGAAAAGTTAGGAATTATCTAGAATGGAGCCTAGCTAATAGTCTTCTTTATGTCACTAAATGCCTTTCTATATTATTCATTCCATGAGACCTTGGAATCCTTATTTAGTATGTCATTTAATGTCTTGACAATCTCTATAAATATAGAAATGAATTTCCTTACAAATTTTATCTTAAAAAAGAATGATTTTATACTTTTCCTACTTTTTGGGGACTCTATTTTAGATACAGCCTCCACCCTTTAACAATTTATGGAAATCCCATCCTTGGTTATAAAATGCCCTAATAGATTGCCTTTAGTAACATAGAAAATAATTTTCTTTGGATTTAAGGAAACCCCATACCTTCTGCATCTTTCAAACACTTGTTATAAATGCATGAAGTTATCTTCCCTATTTTAAAAAAAAAATATTAGATCATCCATATAAATAATGATGCATTTACCTATCAGGCCTTGGAAGGCATGGCCTATGGCCCTTTGAAATGTAGTTCATACATTTATTATCCCAAAGGGGATTATCTTGTAAGAAAAAATTCCCCACTTGGTGGTGAAATTTATCTTCATCATGTCTTCTTTGTCAACCAACACCTAGTTATAACTTTAAAATCCATCAAGAAAAGACATCATGGCTAAACTTGAAACAACTTGTATAACTTGGTCAAAAGAAGGGAGAGGATAGTTGTCCTTCTCAAATGCTTTTTTTAAGTTCTTAAAATTAATATAAAGTCTAATATCACCATTCTTATTCTTTAATGACACCAAATTAGATACCTAGGTAGAATTCCTAATGGGAAAGACTATCTTAGCATCTAGTAGTCTCTTAACCTCTTTAAAAATCATTGGCTCTAAGATAGGGTTTATAGGCCTCTATTTCTACCTAAATGGTTTGTATTTTTATTTAAGATGGATGGTGTGAGTGATGACCATTGGATCAAATATCTTTAAGTCATTATAATACCATGTTTATGACATCCTTGTATTGGGTAAGGAACTGTTTGGCTTTTGTGTTATCAATGTTTGTGCAAGACTTTATGATGTTTACTAGCTAGGGTTGATCTTGGAAACCAAGATAAATATAATTATAGTATTTCTCACTTACTTTGGGAATATTAGAAATATCATCCAATTTTTCCTAATAAAATAGTCTCTCTAAATCAATCATCCCCTTAGGGATCTTGTTGTCATTCAATTGAATGAATTTACCATTAAAATTGTCCTCCTTAGATACATTTTCATTAGTCTCATCAATAATATGAGATTAAAATGCTCTATAATTGGTCATGAAATCTAATATCTATTGATCATCAATGAAAACTTGAAAATGGTTAATATTATCAAGCACTAAAGGACAAGGGATCATCTCAATGCTAAAATTGGGGGAACCTTGGTTGGGCATGAGGTTGGCTGCAACAGATGCCAACTCATCAATAGCTTGGTTTTGTTATCTTGGGATGGAGTTAATGATAAAATAATCAAAGGAATAAATCAAATCACAAACCTTGAACTTACACCTTTTAAGGTATGAGAGCTTGCATTGGTATTTGCTTCTTACTTGGTTGACCACTAGTTCTAAATCCCCATAAACTAGTAGTTCTTTAACATTATTCTTTGTAAAAAATTGTAAACATAGGATATGGGCCTCATATTTAGAAATATTATTAGTGAAAGGGAATTAGATTCTATAAGAAGCGTGGTATTTCTTACCAATAGGGTTAGTAATTACAATGCCTACTCTAGATCTAGCTTTGCACCTACCACCATCAAAATGTAATTTCCATAGTCTAGGAACAACATGAAAAATCTTGGGATCACATACCTTATAATTATCTATGGTGAAAAGAACTAAGTTTTAGTCAATTATGTTGACCCTCCTATTCATATAATTATACTTGGTGATAATGTGTTTCATCATTGGATCTCTTTCAACCCTGATCTGATTAGGAATTCCCTTCCAAGGTAGTCATAAATGTGAGAAATCTATGGACATGTAACCATTTATATCCTTCATCCATTCCCTACTCAACAAGATTTTATAAACATCAAGTATATCAACAACTTGAATATCAATGAATTACTACACTTTAGGTTCAAAATCTAGCTACATATGAACATTTAACAACTCCCCAATTACATTGACTCTAGATTTGTCTAATTGAGTTACAACTCTATTATAATTAATAGGGTTTAGGCCAATTTTACGGCATATAAATATTAGCATGATGTTGGTAGATTCATTGGAATACAACAATGATGCAAATTCTTACCGAATATCCTGAAAGTGAGTAGCAAAGGAGGAAATTCTATCTTAGCCTTGTGTACAGTCATATTAGCATGGTCAACCTTAGGTGGCTTGTTGGATTTCTTACATATAGATTCTATTAAAAGGTCCCTCTAGTCTGTAATCTATGTAAGTTCACGTAAAGTGATGTTGGCTTTTATTTTCTTCATATCCTCAATAATGATTTATCCTATTTTATTAGAATAACTAGGAATATCAATGATGGGTTTAGAGGTACTCCCTTTAGGTGGATCTAGATTATTACTTGAAGAGATATTTGGAAGGGTTCTAAAGTTGTTTTGAGGTGTAGAGGTAGTTAAGGTTTGCCTTTGATCTCTATTCCTCAAGGGATAGGTCTTCTTCAAGAACTATTGAAAGACTTGTATCTCCTTAGGGATCTCATCTGGTTGATTCTCTTCTTAAAAAGGGAAATCAAAATTATCTACCATGGAGGCTTAATGAGATGACTTGAATCCAGAAGTACCTACACCATTATCCTTGTTAGGGATTACTTCAAATGTATATAATTCTTCTTGTAAAACCTCAAAATCTTTACAAAATTCAATACAATAAATTTTACCATGCTTGATTATGTAATGTAATCTATAATAATCAGGTAATGCAATATCAATAATGTTAATACTCATGGTCATCTTTTTATAAGATGTCTCAATATTATTATTATTATGAAAACTATCATTATAAAATCTATTATATGGCCTATTATACCTTTGAAATGAGAAGTTCCTACCAGAGATTTTAGCAATATTTCCATCTTGTTTTCACAGCTAGAGAAAAATAGTGCTCAAATTTTGGACCATTTTAAGATAGATTCATTCTCTATTTTAGGAGTCTCAGAATTATGTACCTAGTTATTATTAGTATATGGTATTAAGTCCCTTTGATCATTTGTATTTAATCTATTATTAGGATGATTTAAGAATCTTAAGTTCTAATTGAGAGCAACATGACTCAAAGGTAATTGATTTAAGTTTGGAGTTGGTTTAAGGCTAGGATATTTTGGTTATTTTTTGGAAATATGTTCAAAATGGGCATATGTGGGTTAACGTATAGAATAGGATAGGCCATTTGTCCTTAAGAATGAATCTGATAATTGATGGTCACTACCTCAAAATAATCCCTAGTTAATGAATTTATAGTTGGCATGGATCTTTTTAAAACTATAGAGGTCATATGATCCACTACATCCTTGTAGATTTCTAGAGCCAAAACATCATCAGGCTTATAGGGTTTTATGGTCTTACTATACCTGATCTTGCCTAAGGAAACATAAAGATACATCACAAACCATAAAGATCAATGATATTTATACTTTTAAGTAAATAATTTACTCAAAAACATAAAGATTCACTAATCTTAGATCAAAACATGCTAAGGATAATAAATATTCAAAGAATTCAAGAATGGGCCCTCCTTCTAGTGCCAATGGGGACCTGTTGATTCTTGCATGTGTACCAATAATGTCCTTAGTATTTAATAACACTTCTCATTTTATAATTCTATTATTTTAGAGCATGAGTAGTAGGTTATGTCAACCTGATGTTACCTATGGTGAAATAGAGGCAAAGTAATGTTTAACTATCCACACAAATTTATGACAATTGATGGTTGGGAGCCATCATGGTCTAATCTATAAATTTCAAGTATCTTTACTAATTGTTAGTAAATTATGATCCAAACTTAAGCTACAAATAATCTAGATGGATATTTATAATGAAGTCTAAACTACAGTGATCTGGTGCAAAAAAAGTAAATAAGGAGATTAAGGTAGAAAGAAAGTGAGTGATTTCCTATCTTAGTCTCAAATATTATGATAAAGCATCAATTTCAATTAAGTATGCATTCAAACTAATATATAATTCAAAATAGCCTAAGCTCAAAATTCACTATATACCAGGCAAACTTTGAAGGATAATGTAAAGAATCATAAGTAAGAACCATGTTTACTTTTAAATATTTACTACTATAATCAAATATCAATTTGCACATCTGAATACAGATCAAAATGAAATTAAGAAAATCTAAGATCCTTCAACTCATCTATCATATGCACAAATTATAAACCCATGATTAGAAAATACAACCCAAAATTTAAAGAAACTATTCAAATTCAAGGTATAAAAATGGAAATTGAGAGAAAATTTATGTTAGAAATTGACATATCAAATATGGACAATCCTTTTAGAATTCCTTGATTATATTAATTACTCAAAGCATACAAAATTTTGTCCCTTTACAAGATGGTGATATATGCATTTTATATAAAGATAAGGCAATACATTGATCAGCTATAAGATACATGTGTATAAAAGATTAGGATAGTTGTCCTTCCTAGAAATCTCTAGAATACACTTGTATTTTAAAATTATACTGACCTATGGGTAATATGATAATAGACTAGCATATGCCTTACAAAATAATATTCTTATTTTTAAATATTAAAATGTTTTTACAAAATTAATATTAACTACTGGGTGGGCCCATTACTTTGGGATTCCCCTATTTCTCCTATAGTAGTCCCATAGCCTTCTTATATTGATCCTTGATCAGATCCAAGTCCAAAATAGGCTTCAATAAGCAGAAATCCTCATGATCATCTAAGTCATTGAAGTCTCTATCATTTTTTACCATAGCTTCCTTGATACTTTTAGTCTCTATAATCTTTTCTTTAGATTTGAAGATCATGTCAAAGATCCTTCTATTTTCCCTATTAGACTAGCCTTTGATCTTGATCTTAATTTATTGCATTACCAAAGTGACCCTATGCTTATATCTATCTTTATTAATGATTTCAAGGGCTAAGGTCTTGTTAGGGTTATATAAAATAGTGCCAAGTAGTTGTTTGATCCAGGAAATAAACGCTTTATCATCCCAAAGGAGTCTATCCAAGCCTATTGACCAATTACTTAGACTTTTTATTTTATCCACCACTATCCGTATTTTAACATTTAGGTGGCCTAGGCTAATATCTTTGAATTTGGGAAGCTTGTTATAAATCCATATGCTAATGAGATCCCTCAACTTGGTCTTTACCCCTTGCCATTATAATATCATTCTTTTGGCCACTTCACTTTGTTGGATCAATGCATCTTCCCTCATATTCATGGACTATAGAGAATTGAACATATTAAAAAAAGAGGCTTCAAACATGTCCAAAATAACATTAGGCATAGATAAAATGGCTTTTGTCTCTAGGTTCTCTTTTATTCTTTCCAAATTCTATATCCTCTACTTCATTCCTTAAATTGCAACCTTTGCTTGGGCTGAATAGGCCTCAATTAAGTTCTGAACATCCTTTTCATGTATGGGAGGTTCCTATCTACCACCCTTCAACTGGGCTTGGACCCAAAAATGGTTCAACCTTTTGGAAGGTAAACTCTGTAGTTCCTATTATTTCTTTCCTCATGGTGACCCTTTATAGTCCAATTATCTCTAGATTGAACTAGATAGTGGTGATTGGTTTTGTATATGTTTAAGGTTCTATAACCTCAACTCCTATGCTCTTGTATGCTCCTAGAGCATCAACTCTCTCTCTCTCTCTCTCTCTCTCTCTCTCTCTCTCTCTCTCTCTCTCTCTCTCTCTCTCTCTCTCTCTCTCTCTCTCTCTCTCTCTCTCTCTCTCTCTATCTATCTATCTATCTATCTATCTAAACCTATAATGGCCACTATCTTCCTTTTTTCTTCTTCTCTCATCAAATCCTTGATCCATGACTTGATGCCATCATGTACATCTATGTCACCAAACTTTTTTAGTGCCCATGAGTGGGAGACAGAGGGGATCTTCTACAATTTTCCATAGATGAACCAATCAAGGATGATTGGTCCTTAGATGGGAATTACTCACTGAATAGATTGATCTCACTAGTAGGGTGAGTGAGGATCAATCTTGGATTTTTCCTTGGTCTAATAGGGAGAAATGCTAACTCTACCCTCCTCTTCTCTTGGGGTAATAATAGGACTATGTCAAGAGAAACCTCTTTTCCTTTCTACTCCTTCGGATCCCTTGCTTAGACTTGTGTCTATTTAGTTTGATCTTCTTCTTTATCAGTGTCATATGCCTCAATAAGATCTTTGAGTTAACCTTAAACTATTTCACATGGTTATAGGGAAATCATATCTAGATTTTCAACTAGAAATGGAGGTCTTTGAAGTAGTATTGAGGATGAGGGACCCTCTCTAGGTCTCTCTTTCATTTTTTACTTTTCATGTCCTTGTTCAATTTATCTTTGAGGTGGTGGCTACTCTAATTGAGGATATACTTAGGGTGGCTTGGAAGATAAAGGAAGCAAATGATATTAGAGAGGATGCATCTACCACACTTCTCATGTTGGTATATCCTCACTTGTTAAACTATGCTCTAGCTTGATATTGTACCCTTTGATCCTAGCCAACACTTCTTCATAGTTATTTTTCTTGATGTAAATGGTGTTATAGACACCTAGCTAATGCACATATACTGGCATGGGGATTTGCTTCACATTTAAATGATCACCTACTATATTTTTGGGATCACACATTTTGAGTTCATCCAATTGGAACCCAAATGAGTCTCTATGCTTGGACATGGTCTCAACTTGTTTTTAATATTGTAGCATGGTCCTTACAATTATTAGAGGAAAGGGGTGGATAAGACATTTCCTCTTTTCCTTTTAGACCCTATCAACACCATTGATGAGTTGAGAGGAAATTTCTTTCTCTACTAACTTACTAGGAACATACACAGGGAATCTATAGGGTTGGGATATGATTCCCTCAATTTGGATTACTATGTAATCTAGATAAAACCATACATCCCCCATCATCTCTACATATTTATTGATCTATGGGTGCACCTTAGACATGAGATAACCTTTGATGGCCTCCACCAAAGTAGGATATACATAATGACAAATGATTTGCATATGGTTCCTATATTTGAAGATGTGTTATTTTAAGTAGTGGTGTGATATAGTGGTTTTGCCTTCAAGAGATGAATTTCTAATGCCTAGGAAGTTGATGGAGGAAAGTAGGGAATCTAAAAAATATTAAATTATATAAAATTTCTTAGATATCTTCATATTGATAGTGGTGAACTACTTGACTAAGAAGACACTGATCAAGTCTCTAATTAGAGGGGTGAGCTTCTCTTCCACCATGAAATAAACATATGGGACCTAAGTCTTGTTTACATATGTATTTGAGGGGGATCTTGATGATTTATTTAATAGGGTCATTATTACCTTGATCCTTTCCCTAAACTAGACTATTGGGATATTACCTTTAAAGTGTTTGAAGACATGGTTCCCTTAGTGCAACCATGGCTTGAGGATAGTATTTAGGTCATGCTTTCTGGTTCACTCCCTAATCTTGGATAAGTTTATATGGGGTATTGGAAGCTTATAATATTTTTTGAAGGCCAAAGGGAAAATGTAGGATACCTTCTTAGAATTTCCTTCATGGATGATCCAATCATTATCTATCCTATAGTCTATAAAATTTTGAGCAAGCACATCAATACAATGAATTACCTTTGGTTTTATAGCAACGTAATGAAGGCTTGCCATCTAAATAAAGACTAGGTCATAATGCTTCCTATTAATCATGGAAATTCTTTGTTTCTTCTAGGTGATGGGTTTCATCTCCTTTATGTTGAATAAGAGTTTATACCAATTCTTTTTTCTATTTTTTAGGGATGTAACATCTAATTTAATGTTCTTGAAGATTATCCTTCATTTTCCATGGATAGGTAGAGCTCTATTTCTTCTTTCAACTGTTGCCTACAAGCTGACATGGTTTCTACTTCTAAAAATTATTCACATTGTATTTTAATTGATCTCTATGAAATATCTTTCATTCTCAAAAATGCAATGAATCTTCTCTTGGATTGAAATGTAATCAAATAAATCCAATTAGGGTCTCTTTTATGTAGGTTTTAGGGTTTTAGAGCTTTAATGGTGGTATCTCATCTAGAATTTGGCTCATAAATTCTTGGGATTTGATTTGGACCTTTTCCTTTATATTTCACATTTTTGAATATACAATATCTATTATTTTATCTTTTTATGCTTCATGGTGGTTATGTGGCATCGATCTGGACCTTTCATGACATTTTTCATAAATGCCTTTAATAACTAGCTATTGGTATTTAAAATGATTTATTTTATGTTTCTCTATTAGATCAATATCTTGTGAGTGACCATGAATAGTAGATTATGATTTAGACTCTCATTTATTATTGGCTCTTTTGTACTAATGTCTTGGGGTTTTACCACTTGGCCTTTCAGCGCCTTTGAAAAGTCTTTGATACTTTCATACTATTGGATCATGGAGTGCAATAAAGAATGAACCATTGGATCATTTGTTAGTTTTGATTGGAATGTGTTTTTTCCATGCATCAATTCCATGGGCTCTCGAGACTCCATTGAAAATCCTACAAGGTCTTCACACCATTAGATCATCTTCCCATGAAGAAGTGTGAGCTGTTGATTTGTAAAGATGCCCAAGCTTTAAGTTAGCACATTATTAAGGTTAGGAATTAGGTTTGAAATTGTTAATTTAAGGTTTATTTAATGTTTATATAACATGAAATAAACTTTAGGCTAAATTTTTTATGCCTAAGTTTTTTGGATTTATACAAAGAAGACCATGGCTAAAAATTTTAAGCCAAAGTTTATGCTATGTTAAATAAACACATTGTATAATTTGGGCTAAAATATTTATGTCAAGTCCATAAAACATGCTTAAAGATATCAAAATGATATAATGACCTCATTTCAAAATAGAGTTTTACTACATTAATAAATACACTAAAGACTTTGGTTAGAAGCAATTGGTCTAAGTTATACGTTACAAAGACTCTTTAAAATAAGACTTAGTATAAGTCTATAGTTTAAGTTTCATGGTATTTGAAAAAAATGCAATGGAAACCTTAAAGAATAGACTTATACTAAGTTCATTTTGCATATATTTAGACCATAAGATCATTTCAATATTTGTATATTTCCAATGTTTGTGCATCTTGCAGGGGCTTCCAATCATCTATAAAGTAATTCACAAGCTTTCTAAAAATGTTTTAGAGTGTATTTTAGTCTCAATCAAGATAATTCATTAGATTAAACTTGGTGGTTTCATGAAAATCAAATAAATTATTGTGTACATCAAATGATGATCATGTGAACATCAATTTTAAGCTAGTGAGGCTTTTGATTTAATGGGATTAAAGTTGACAGTTGTATAGACATCAAATATGTCCTCAAGGATGTAAAATGATGTTCATACAAACATAAAATTTGAGCTCATAAAATTCCTATGACCTAATATTAGAGTGCCACTTGGCCCTCTTTGGGGCCTCTAAATCCTTGGACTTAATTCACTCCATTGGATAGAGTTCCTATGAGTAAGCAAGAGCCATAGTTTTATGATCCAAGAACTCACTCATGATTGGTTGTTTATGTTAGGTGGGCCCTTTTGATTTTAACCTTTGAATGTGAGAATTACACATGGTGTCTCTATAAAGCCCCTAAGATTTTTAATTTTCAATAAGGTTTTTGCTCTATCTGATCCTTTGTCCATGACAAAGTAAGAACTGTTGATCAAAATCCAAGAGCTCAAACACAATTAGTCCAAAGGATTAAGTGCTAGTGTGTCAATATTTGTCTCACACCATTCGATTTAATGGCTGCAAGGAAGCATGATTCATTATATCTTGAAATTTTATTACCTTTTAAGTTGAATCTCAAGCCTTTCCCACTCCATTGGATCAAATGTCGTGATAAAGTGAGGGTCATCATATATACAAGAAGCAAGAAAGTTAAGTTAAGATCCATGGTGAATAAAAGACTTAGGCTAAAATGTTTATGCTAAGGTCTCATTCATATTAACAAACACAATGGGGACTTGATATTAGAACTTTAGGCTAAGCTTTATAAATGAAAGGGGCCAAGTTAGGAAATATTAAAAGGGACCCTGCAAATTGAATAATAGACCTAGTTAGGAATATAAAGATCTTAAAAGAGGGAATAATAAAGGGGACCAAGCATTTTTACGCTAAGTTTGAGTTGTGTTAAAAAACATAACTTAAAGCTTCAAACATGGCAGTTGTGCTTAAATCCTAAATAGGTTTTAAAGGTTCCCTCTAATTTAGTTCCTACCAGTATTCAAATTTGAACTAAGGGTTTTTCCATGGTTTTGGAATGTGATTTTTTTAGGAAGAACACCATCGAACCTGTAACTAAAATCCATGAAGACAATTCATTATCAATATTAGACAAAATTAAAAAAAAACATAATAAGTAAGATTACATTTGATAAATTGGATGATCTTAAAATTATATAAATGATCCTAACATACCACATTTTCATGTTTAATATTCAAGGTTTCTCGAGATTCCTAATTTTTAGAAATGGGGGTATGTTAGCCTCAACATGATCATGCTAGGATTTCATAGGATGGGTAGGGTCAAGATCTCATAAAAGAGGCCTAGGTAGATTATTAAACAATTTAGTAGAGGATAGAGGTTTATAAACATTAATATTGTTTAGTGAAGATTAATAAGGATTGGTAATTTTTGAGAAGGGGAAACTAGTTTTAATGAAGGGGTAAGAATGACAGCTTGAACATTATGAATGGTGTCATAAGAATCTTTAACACTACCATTGATAACATTGTTATTTTTGTTCTTAAGTAGGAGAAAAGTACCCATAGAAGGTTGGGGTGGCTCTAATTAATGCATAAGGAAATCTTGTCATTTAGATTGGTCAATAGCCTCTTTAAGGTACGTGGAGAGAGAGAGTGTGGACCTAATATTAAAGTTTAGAAAAAAGGGCATTGGTAAAGATATGGAAAAGATTGTCATAAGCCATGTTATTTTCACATTTATTTGACAAAGTTTTCCACCTTTAGTGAAGGCTTGAGCAATTTCATTTTCAAGTTATTTGAAATTTATGAAGTGGGCCAAAGTGTTTTCAGAAAGATCACTAGTTTGGAATTCTTGAACTAAAGCATTCACTAAATCCTCCAAACTATTAATGGAATGAGTTATAAATTGGTTGTACCAATCCAAGGCATCACTTGTGAGAGTTTTGGCTAAGATTTTCATAGGAGCAAATGTGTTTAATTTGACCCAATCCTTATAAATATTTCCAATTTTTTTAAGATGAAGGGTGGGATTGGTTGCTTAATTATAAAAAATTATAGGTGTGATACTTCCAATATCAATGTTAGCAATTTGAGTAGTGAGAGGTTAATTTTGGAGATTCCTAATGGTTTTGTTAACCAAATGAGGTTGAGGAATGAGATTGACTTGAGAATATTGAAGAGGAGGAGGGGGAACATTCTAGTTATGTGTACCCTAAGTTTTGGTTGAGGATGAGATTGAATATGAAGGTGTTTTTTCATTCTCATCATTTTATTTGTGTTATTATCTTGAAAGGTATTCATTAGATTAAGTTTTTTATAACAATAGTTGATGTGTTTGATTAGAATTATTATAAGCATTAGAGTTGGTACCACTATTGGTGTTAGTAGGAATTTGAGAGGAACTATTAGAATTTGAGGCACTAGTGGAAAAATTTGATTATGTAGCAAAAGATGAACTAGTGAATGGTTGAGAAGAAAAATAACTAGTAACATCATTACCTTGCATAAAAAATCATGCACTAGTGTAAGGATTAAGGATAGTGGATCTTATAAGAGTCCCACTAGATGTAAAACCTACCATGTTAGTGGACATACTAGGCATGGAGGTGGAAGAAGTTAGAGAAGAAGAGGTCATGGTATGATAAGGGGTCTTAATCAAAGGAAGAGGTTCAAAATCAAATAAAGTGGTACCCCTAAATCTAGTTGAGAATGTAGGAGTAGGTGAATGAGGCTCTTCAACTTGACCACTAATTATAATATTATAAATGGTAGAAGGATCCTTTCATTGATGTTGAGGAAATTCAAAGATAAATAAGAACATTTCATTGGTATACTCTAATTTGGGTTGGTCTTCTAGTGATAAAAGAGGATTATGTTATGAAGAGGTATTAGGAGGGGTCACATAGTTCATTGTGTGAGTGGAAATATGAACATTGCTAGTATCCAAGAGAGGATTCCTACTCTGTCTATAAGAGACCCTATGAGGGTTAGTAAAATTCATCATGTCTATTGACTAAAACTCAGTATTGTCATAAAATATAAAGTCCATGATGAAGGGCAAGAAAATAAGGAATGACAAAAATTATAGTAGGTTAATTGTGTTGACCTATCACAAAAATAGGGTCTATAAAATATATAGGGCCAACTAAATCAATCTAGTATAGTGAATAGGGATTAGAAAAATAGGAAATAAGGTCTCTTAATTATATAAGGTCAATCTAGTATAGTGAATAGGGGCTGAAAAAGGTACATGGTTGGTTGGCTCAACCCATTATATTAGATAGGGAGATTAAGAAACTTATGAAAAATTTATGAACTAAAACAAGATAATGTTTTGCAAGTAATTTGAAAAGAAATAACTAAAAGGAAACAAATAGTCATTTGTATTAACACTAGCCAATCTAATTGAATCACACAACAAAAAACCTTGCACTAAAGTTGGCTAATGCAAGTTTTTACAATATAAAATACCATTAAACAAGGAACAAAAAATCAACTTGGAAATTAAAGAGATAACTAATTGGTCAACCTAAATGTTTATTAGATTATTAAGATATGATTTAAATGTGATGGTAAGTTGGTTATAAACAAGGAACTAGAATGGTAATTTATGGATGCTTTAGGTAGTTTATGATGAAAGGGACTGTAGTGGTAATGATACAAGCTTAGTATTAGGGCTTACCCCCTCACTTCACACATTGTAGTGATAAAGGTGTTAGGTTCTTAGCAAAAATATACCATTAACCATAGTTTATACTTGACTAGAGTATCAAGTTAGCTTCCCCCTTAGTGATGAAATCCAAGTAGGTTGGCCTTGGGTAGACAAATGTTAAAATACTTGTTTAGATTTTATGATTTATCTCTATGTGCATAAAATAGAAAATAGTGAACTAAATGGTTAATTGAAAAACCATCTAATTAAGTTATGTAATCTATTCTAAGCATGCAAATAATAAGAAAATAAAGTGTTAACTAATTACTAGCTTCTAAGGTTAATTCCAACTTTGAAACAAGGTATTATGTTAATATAGTAAAAATTATATGCAAAAAATAAGAAAAAGTTCAACAAGGTTGAACCTATACTATGGAAATAAGGTCTAAAAATGAATAGGGTTGATAGAGTCAACCCCGTTATCTAGAAAACACATAAAACATAGAACTAGGTCGATAGGGTCGATCTAGTTGACTATGCATGGATAGTTATAAACACTAAAACTATGAAAGGAAAGACTATAAAGAAAGATATAGAGAGATATAAAGTAACCTTGATGGATTAGAGATGTAGAGAATGAAGATTTCTATTCAATAACCTTGGTATATGGTCACAAATTCTACTAATTGGGTCGACTAGGTTGGTCAAGCTTTATAAAAACTTACTGCTAAGTGCCTAAAATGTACAAGGTTGATTAGGTTAACCTATTATGCTGATTAGGATGCCTTAAAAATTATATGGTTTACTGGGTCAACCTAGTAATCTGGATTAGATGTTTATAAATTTGAAAAACTATACTGAGTCGATAGAATTGATCCATTAGTATGTACCTAAAACCCTATGCACAAAAGTTAGATACTAAGTCAACAAAGTCAATATAATATGGAAAATATATGATAAAAATAATGATGAAATAATAAAATTAAATTAAATAAGATGAACAAATTTTATAAGGGTTAGTTCACAATGGGTTCACCAGTTTCTATGCAATAAAAAATACATCATGTATATAAATCAATCCTAGCTTGAAGAAGATAGAGCATACCTACAATTTTTATTGGGGATACATTTCTTAAGTGAGGGCATGACCAATATGGGGATCTTTTAGACCTAATTAGGGGATCAATTGTCACAATACACAATTCTAGGAAGGGTTTTAAGTCCTATAGTCTAACACAATCATGTAACAACCCTAAAAAATTCCTAGGTTTAATGTTCACTCTATTATAATAAAAAGAAATTAAATATAATCCAGTTCACACCAAATCTTATGGCACAAACTGAGGGTTAAAAAAAACCTAAATAAACTAAGCTACATAGAAGACATATACTCATGTCAATGTATATAGAATCCTAATGCATGGAAGAAAGAAACACAACTACACTATCTATCTACTCGTATAAAGGATAAATAAAGTTAGAAATACTTACCTTAAATATGATCCCATTGAGCCTCAATATCTCCCTTGGACAATGTGCTTTGAAATAGATTATTGTGGTATGTAAGGATGATAAAGACAATTTAGATCTAAGCTACACAACCTATCTATGCATCCAAAAGACTTCTCCATAAGACAAGATCTGTATCTCCAAAGAATGGAAACTTAAGATTTATTCTACAAGTAGAATGGTCAATAAGTAGATGTTCATTCTCACTTATACTTATTCACTTTTCTTCTTACAAATTGTTGGAAATAAACTAGTATATATAGGTATATAGTTCCTTAAATCTTGCTGGAATTATTGGCTATACAGGGTTGACCCAATCGACCCTGTATGTTTTTGAGGATAATTCACTAACACTAAGATAGGTCATTTAAAGGGATAACAAACTCAAAGAATGAAAATTACCTTAGACTTTACAAGATCAACCCTACCAACCTTGTATATCTGACTTCCCAAAAGGGAATTAAGGAATGAAAAGGAGGATAAGGTATGGAAAAAGATTGGCATATGTAATGCTAAGAAGAATAAGCATAGGGTAGATGGTTTATCTGACTTCCCAAAAGGGAATTAAGGAATGAAAAGGAGGATAAGGTATGGAAAAAGATTGAAATAGGTAATTCTAAGAAGAATAAGCATAGGGTAGATGGTTTTTATGAGATGAGTGTGTACATGGAAAGTATAAAAAGGTACAATAATATTATGAAGCACCAACGGTAGGTCCATCACTTTCCCAATGCACCCCTTGAGGCATGCACTTAGAGAGATTGAGACTCGATAGGTTATTGCAAGTTATGAAGTATCAATAATCAATAAAAGTTTAAAAATACTGTGTATAGAAGAACCATAGGCAATGCAAGAGGAAGAAGAAGTAGAGTGAGAGGATTAAAGAATAGATAAGATTCTGAAGGTGGTCATGGGACATGGGTATAAACACAAAATATAAATTCTTACATATGCAAGAAAACTTTATAGAGAAGAGAATATTGATTAGATTACATAATTGGACAAAATTTTTGACTATGAGAGTGTACCAAATGAGAACAAGGTGAGGTATGTTTGCACCAATCTAAAAGGACATGCATCCCTTTTATGGAACTATGTGAAATATGAAAGGATAAAGAAAGGTAAGGATAAGATCATATCTTAGGATAAGATGGTAGCTAAATTGACAGAAAAATTCTTGCCTAGTGATTATCACACTAACTTTTTCAAGAAGTTTTAGAATTTGAAGTAAAAATAGATGGGTGTTAAGGATCACACCAAATAATTTTACAAGATGACAATCATATGAGGTCATGTGGAAGAAGATATGGAGAATATATATAGGTATCTTAATGGGATAAGATACAACCTTTAGGATGAACTCAATTTTGTAAGTCTAAGAATACTTGAAGAGTGTTACCAATATGCCTTGAAAGTAGAAGATAAGCTAAATAGAATAAAAATATAGAAAAAAAGGTGTAGGGGAAAAAATTATAGAGATAGAGGTCAATAAGGAGGAAGAATCACATCACAAAGAACTAATTCAGAACTTATTACATCTCAATAACATGCATCTAATTTAAGAGGTGGATTTAGAGGAAGGAGACTATACTTTAGAGGAAGATACACACAACGAGATAGAGGCTTAAGTGGATTCACTGGTAAGTGTTTTAAATGTAATAAGATTTTTGGACATACATTTTGGGAAGGTCTGAAGATTGTTCAAACTAGTGGATGAAGAACTGAAAATAGAAATCAAATAGTTTAATGAGATAAAAATAGTGTGGGTTCTCTATCTCATGTTGAGGAACCAAAAGTGGGTGAATCTTTTTTGATGAGAAGAGTGTTGATCAAACAACCTAAGGAGAAGGAGCCTACCCAAAGGAATACTTTATTCAAGACAAAATGTAAATGTCAAGGTAAGTGTTGTAAATTGGTCTTTGATTCTGGTAGCATACATAATCTAGTGGTAATTGAGATGGAAGAAAAGATTGGATTTAAGAGGATACCACACCCAAATACCTACAAGGTTTCATGGATACAAAATGGGAAACAAATTTTTGTACATGAGTAATGTTGGGTAGACTTTCAAATTGGAGGATATAAGGATAAGGTATTATGTGACATAATGCCAATGTATGTGTGCATATGATCCTAGAGATGCTTTAGAAACATGACAAGAAAACTACACATGATATTAAAACCCTACTAGTTTTAAACATAATTAGGTAATTCTTTTTAACATTTACCTCACTAACTCAAATCAGATTTTTATCAACTAAAGTTTAGTTACTAGATATATAACTAAATGCATCTAAATAATTCATAAATTTGATTTGATTTATTTAGTTAAATATCAATTAATAAAAAAAGTTTGAATTTTTTAACCACATCATTACATATCATAAATATACAAAATACAATCTCAACCAATAGTTGAAAGTTTATACCAGAATTTATACAACAAGACTAACCAACTGTTGATTGATAAAATGTAATAATAATATAGATATACAATGTTATATATTTGAATATTAATATAGAATTATAAAATGATCCAAAAAATATGTGAGTAACCATAAACTCACTAATATCCAATAAGTAATCATGAGTAAAAGTCTCTATTGGTTGATTACTTGAAGGGAGAGAGCATAATTAGAGTGATTTTCCACACCAACCACAAACCATATATATCCTTAAAAATAACCCAACTAGCGAATTTCCTCCCTTCATGGATGAGAAGATGATAATAGTGTAGGTATCAAGAAGTCAACTAGAACCCATGTGTTTTAAGGTAACCATCACATGCAACATATCATAAATAATTTTTCTTTAACATGATATCATACATATATGTATACTAAATCAAATAGGTGAAATGATAATGTTTAACTATAAAAATTACGTTATCCAAATTTTTCATATAGTTTTAATATCACTGAGATCAATAATATTCACACACACAAGTCAATTGGATTAATTTAAATCTATGTATTAGTGACATTAAGCAAGCATGTGAAATCCTTTTCACCTATTTTACTTCCTTAGTGTCATTAATACTAAAATTTATTGTACAAATCATATACAAGAATCCATAGATTCTAATATATATTTACATACTAATACCACAACATTTAAGTACAAGGAAATCACTCATATAATTCATCAAATGTTTCACAATAATAAAAAAATAACAGCCCACTATTTATATTTTATAAGTTCTAATGATAGCCTAATATCTACTAACAAAATAAGGCTTTACTCATAGAAATTATCTATCAAGCAATATTTAAGATAATTAAAGTTGCTCCAAATTTCATGTATAAATACCCTTACATGAATTATAATGAAAGAAAATAAAATCCATTTTTTACACAATATTCCAAGTTTTCATATAAATTCCATTTTCATAACTAATTTATACTCAACATCGTATACCTACTATTCAATAGTTATGACTATTATAACTACATTTCATTTCAAAAAAACACATCACATATCATATATAAATGAATTAGTTTACTTTACATAAGCATCTATATTCATACTAGGAAATCTCAGCCATCTTAAATATTATGATCATATGAACAAATGAATAAAAACCTAGGATAAGTAAACACTATTATTTTGTCCCCTTATCCTTACTGGGTTACCTGCATACACACATATATAACTTGTATGTCCATTTATATATATGGGTAATAAATCTCCCATCCACTTAATTTCTAATGGTAAGCTACATATAAATGGTCACATGTATATATGTCTTTATGTGTAACTCACACACACACACACACACACACACACACACACACACACACACACACACACACACACACACACACACACACACACACACACACACACACACACACACACACACACACACACACACACACACACACACACACACACACACACACACACACACACACACACACACATACACACACACACACACACACACACACACACACACACACACACACACACACACACACACACACACACACACACACACACACACACACACAGGGTTTATCCTTCAAACTGAGTTCTTATCTTAAGAAAACATTAAATTTTATATATATTCAAAAACATGATACAAGTTTGAACTCATGTTTACAAAAATAATTATTATGAATATTAATCATCTCAACCTACAAAAATAAATTGTTGTACCTTAATTATATGCCTATGAGTGTATTAAAAACCACTAATCACAAAGTTATTTTCCACATAGATTATATGTATAGCCTAGTTAATTTTTAACCACACACAAATTCATATATGCAAAATGATAATTGTAAAAGATTTAATTGGATGTAATAATATTCCCTAATGGTTATTCTTCTAGCAAGATAAAAACATAACAACATTACCAAAAGTATGCAATGAAAAAACACTTCTACTCCTAATGAATTGAATGACCTAAATAAAAATACATTAAGGCATAGAATCACTCAATGCGACCACCCTAAAGTGTATCATATGGTACACTTAATTCCATGAATATCTATTTGGCACTATGGTGTTACTACACCCACTGCCTACTATAATAATTCTTACAAAGTTGTATTAAAATTATGTCAAGGTCAAATTTTGTCCTCAAACATGAAATTGAATCCATGGATATACATCCATGTTGTCTTAGTTAAAAATTTAAACCATAAACAATTTAATAAAACTACTATTAATTATTGAGACAAGGTAAGAATCTACATAATGTTAAAAATGGTTAAACAGTCTCAATAACCCCACAAAACTAATACACATTTATAATTAGGGTAATTTTGACATGAAACCCTTTCCCCTTTTTTCTATACTATCATATACTCTTATGGTCAAAATGTAAACTTGCAAGTGTTTATTATAGGTATTTGACCAAGCCTTTAACCAAGGTTTATAAAATAACAAAAACTACCAAGTAAATCAAAATAACAACTATATCCATGTTTGTTTTCATTACCCAAAATAGCTATATTCATACTATAACAACTTCAAATCAGTGATTTGATTATGTGGATATATTTATCCTTCCATAGGGTCGAATCCATGCTATCATTATAGTATAAACAATTTAGTATAATATTTTAATAACCCTTATATAACATTAAATAATAACCCATCATTAACATTAACATAGCTATGTAGGGTAATCAAATAACAAAACTCTACCTCAATAATATGCTTTAGGTGAAGACTATAAACTTTTCCTTTGCGAAAACCATTCCTCTTTTCCTCTATTCTTTTCTATCAATGACTACTATCCTTTCTCTCAAAAACCTATGCATATTTTATCATATGTTCTATCATCTACATGACACAATAAACCCCTTTTTCATGTTAAACCCTCCTCCATAATTATATATCAATTATGTCTCACCATAAAAGTTAGAATTTTTTGGCATGGCTAACATCTATGTAGTCTCAACAAAAACAACATAGTTCATCATGCAATTTCAGAAATATTGCCATAGTCAAACCTTAATTCCTACCATGCATGGTTTGAATCTTACAGAAAACATAATTATATCTCACCCCAGATTAGGGTTGATAACCAAATTCCAAAATAATGGAATAACTAATTAATAATTTGAATCATATTAAAATAATGACATTAAATAATTTAAATGTTTATGTTTACTTTTACCCCTTTTTGGTGTTAAAAAAAATATCACCATGGATACCCCTAAATCTTAATTCAAATTTGACTTAGGTTTTTAATGTTTAAATAATTAACTTCATTTAATAAACTAAAAATATTAATCTATACCCTTACCAATCATAACCCTTTTATTGATAAAAAGTTTTTATGTTGATTTTTTATAGGTACTATAACATAGAAAGGAGTTTGTTATGGAAAAGTCAATCATGTAGTTAATAAGCTACACAACAAAGTCATATATGAGATAATTATAATTATAATATTTCACAATAGTATAAAACTTTATAGTCATAAAGAACACTCACACAATAAACATGTTAATATTAACATCTAATCATGGATCAAAACCAATCAAAGTTATCAAACATGAAACAAATAATATTAGATAGAAATTTAACCATCAACTCATAAGAAACATGTATCTAACTATACTATGTGGTGTATGCAAGATTCCTCATCGAATCTATTTACCCCCAACATAGTCATCTACCACACCCTCTTTGATTATATTCTCCATCCATATCTATCTAAAGAGAGTAATATATCATGTATCCACCTCACCAAACACAAATGATATTTATCCTATATCAATAATAAAAAATAAAATTCTTCTAAAACATAATAATACTAAATAAACATGATCGATATACATATGAAACTTATGTACAACTAACCAATAAATGATGAGTCATGCAATAATAATTATATGTCTATCCATACATTAGAATAAAAAATAATTTTTTTATAATATTAAATTAGCCATAATTAACCATTTTAATATTATTTAAATGAGATAATCAATTCTAATGAGGAAATCTGGATGTAACATCCTCCCCCCATAAAACTAGTCATTATCCCAATGACACTTATTTCAAACAATAGTTCTAAAATTAAATAGTATATAGTAAATATTAAAATAACACCAGTAAATTCTAAACAAATAAATGTGGAAACAACCTATAGAACTCATCATAGTCCTATAGAGTGGCACTATAATTAGAATATTGGTCCCATTGGACCTTGCACTATGACACATCTCTATTACATAAATTAAGTTTGTGAGTGTCAATTATTCTAACCAATTCTACTATGACCACCCCAAGATCTATAACTTGTAAACCATCCTAATCCAATAAATGAGAAGGATCAACAACATACTTTTTAAGATAGGACACATTGAAAACATTATGCAAGACTATTAGAGATGGTGGTATAGTAGGCCTATACACTACGGGATTGATTACTTCTAAGACCTCAAAGGGTCCCACATATCTCGGTGATAACTTCAATAATTTACTAACTTAATTGAGATTTTTTAGGCTTTACCTATAGAAACACTTTATCATGAAGATAAAACTATCTTGTTGTCATTTTTCGATTAACATAATGTTTAAATCTATCATTAGCCTCAACCAACCTTTGCCTTATTTATTTGTCTTGCTCTTCAATTTACATAATCATTTCAAGACCAAAGACTACCCTATATTTAAGCTTCTCCTAATTGATTATTGTTTGAAACCTCCTTCCACACAAAGCTTCAAATAGAGCCATATCTAATGTTTATTAGTAAGAATTTTTATAAGCAAACTATACCAATGGAAGGTACTCCTTCGACTTGTATTGTTGCTCCATGTAATACATTAAAAGAATATCTTATAGAACTTAGTTCACCCTCTCTATTTGTCCATCTATTTTTGGATGATATGTATTAATAAAATTTAATTGTGTTCCTAAAAATTAATTTAAAGTCAACCAAAACCTATCTGTCATTATCAAATATTGATAATAAATGATCTTCTTTGGAAACCCATGTAATCGCTACACCTATTTCATGAATATCTTCTCAAGCATATGTGTATCATATGTTAGATTATCTAGTATGAATTGAGATACCTTGGTTAGTTTGTCATCCACCACTAAGTTCATGTCATGTCAATTATGATATAATAAAAAACCTTAGACAAAGTCCATACTAATTACTTCCCACTTCCATTCTAGTATATCATGAGGATATAAGAATCCTACTAGATTTATATGTTCAGCATTAACATGTTGGCATTCTAAACATCAAGAAACAAAATATGTTGCATCTTTTTTAATTCCCTTCCTTAAAAAGAGATATCTTAGCTCAACAATGATCTTAATCACTTTAGGGTGACCTAAATAAGGGAAATTGTGTAATTCCTTAAGCATTGTGCTCCTCAAATTCTCTCTATTAGGTATATACAATTTTCCATTATACCTTAAAATACCATCATTATCCAATTTGAATCCTCTAAACGAAGGATTATAAGCATATTATAACAAAGATTTCTTAATTTTATCATAAAATTCATCTCTAAGAGAGGATTTAAGTACCTGATCATGAAAAATACTTTGAATTGTAGCCAAATATGTTATGTACCTTCTACAACTAAGGGCGTCTACAAATCTATTTTATTTACCCTTAATGTATGTAATATTAGATTATTAGTTAGATAATAAATATATTTATCATCTCTAATGAGTAATTAGGTTTATTTAGGTGAAGATACATTTGATCCCCAAGTTGTTAGTCTAGAGATCCAATGGCTTTCCTAATAGATAATGCCTTCAAACTTGTAAGGCATTCACTATTACATCAATTTCCAAATCATGTGGGGCATAATTTGCCTCATATGGATTTAGAGTCATAGACTCATATGATATAATTAAACCATATTGAATAATAAATCATCTAATTAAATCCTTATATGCATCTATAATCACTAAGAATTAACCATTAGAATTGGGAATTCTTAGCACATGTGTTGAAGTAAGCATCATTTTTAACTCCTAAAAGGGTTTTTTGCACTTGTCCTACTAGACAAAACTTTGGTTATTCTATTGAATAAAGGTAATTAGGTTATCTATTTTCAATAAATTTGGAACAAATTTCTTTTAATAACCTACCAATCCCGTAAAACTTCTCACTTCATGCACATTTTTAGGTGTTGGCCACTCCATTATGTCTCTTATCTTTATCAGATCAATTAAAATTCTATCTATAGAGATAATTTACCCAAATTATTATACCTTCCTCTTAAATAATGTGCAATTGGATAACTTACGATATAATTTGTGATTTTGCATATGCTACAAAACCATATTCATATATTGAAAATGTTCTTCCTCTTTCTTAGAATAAATGAGGATATCATCTAGGAAAACTAAAATAAAATAGTCTAGATAATCCTTAAACACACTAATCATGAGATTCATGAATGTTTTTGGAGCATTATTTAACTTGAAAGGAATCACTATAAATTCATAGTGTCTATATCAGGTTATGAATGCTATTTTAGGAATATCTTCTTATTGGATTCTCAACTGCTGATACCCCTCTCAGAGATATATCTTAGATAAAAATGTTACCCCTCATATTTGATCAAAAAGATCATCAATGTTAGGTAATATATAACTAATATTTATTATCACCTTATTCAATATCATGTAATCAATAAATAGGTAAAGGGGACCATCATTATTATTAGTAAACACCATTAGTGTACCCCCATGATGACACACTCAGTCAAATCAACCCCTTAGATAACAATTCCTATAATTAATCCTTTATCTCAACTAATTATGTAGTTTTTATCTTATAATGTGGCTTGGATTGTAGTTTCGAACTAGGTATTATGTCTATCAAGAAATAAAAATCTCATTTGTGTGGTAAAATAGATAATTCCTCTAGACATACATCTTGAAAACTACTAAGGAAAGGATAATACCTAAATTGAAGACTCCATAGATTCCTCCATCTCATTTATTTTAATGATAAATGCATAACATATTTTCTTGTGAGACTTCTTGAGCTAAATTGTTGAAATATACCTAAGCTTTAACTCCCTTTTCTCACCTTGAATTTGAGTTTGATTCCCAAAATCATCTTGACATTCTACCTTCTTGAGGTAGCAATCTAATTTTGATTTATGTTGAGCTATCCAATTTACCCATAGGATCACATCATATAATCCTATTGGTGTTGTATAAATATATACTATCAATGTGAATTCAAGAAATTTAATATTATCTTCTATTAATAACCTATCAACTTTGACCTAAGACTCATTTGGATATTGAACTGACTAGCCATTTGTCATTATGCAAAATTTTCTAGATAAATTATTTAGCATTCAGGGAAAAAGAAAACATTGTATATCTCTAGTGTCAATGAAAATGGAAATGAGATGAATGGAAATATTACCTACATCCTTGATAGGAGAGACTTGAAAATTGACCTAATAATTATTGATGTATGCATGGATTATCTACTAAAAGGTCCCTTTATAAGTAGAACCCTTAGATTTACCTTCTACCTTTCCTTGAGTACATTCCCTAGAATAGTGATCACTTGCCCTAATAAAACATCCACTAAATGGTCCCTTTATTTTAGACTGTTGGTTTCCCTTAAAACTAGATTTGAAACCACCTTCTACTTTCTTGTTACCTTAGAAACTAGTGAAATTAGCATTCTGATTCTTGAGCTAGTTTTTGGAATTTTTATTCCTATTTTAGTTATTTTCAAGGGTAAGTTTGGATTATTAAAACTCATTGAAATTATCGCTAACTTGAGTAAGAGACTTTAGATTTAGCTCATACTTTACTACCTTCTCTCAGACTTGATCCATCATAGATGGCCCTTGCACATCTACCTCGCATGCTATTTAGGGTTTTAATCCCATAATGAACTTTTAAATGTGAAACCTTTCATCTACTTGATATTGAGGAACATATTTCAAGAGCTTAGTGAATTTTCCTTATTATTCACTCACTAAAATATTTCCTTATCTTAGATTCTAAAAAATCTATCAGCTTCTGGTCAAAATATATTTGGAGCAACCATTCTGATCTAAACAAAACCATGAATTACTCTTATTTGGTGGTAAATGGGTCTATATTCATCTCTAGCTTCTTATTTTCTTACCATGTTGTTATTTTTCTATCAATTTGATGTGATCTATAAACTACCTTGGTGACTTCAAAGTAATTATAAATCTCAAAGTATATATACATCTTTATCAACCAGGCTTATGTACCATCCCCTAACATAGTTACAGTGAACTTGGGAGGTTTTGTCTTTATTCATGTCCCATGTGAGCTTTATAGCTACATGAGACATCACATCGTTTGGCATCGCTTCATGCATCACATACTATTTAATGATAAAATGTAATAATATTAAAATTATAGAATTATATACATTTAAATATCAATATACATATATAAAAATACTCCATATAACATACGAGTAACTAAAAACTCACCAATATGTAAAAATTAATCATGAATAAAAGTCTTTATTGGTTGACTACTTGAGGGGATGGATAACATCATTAGAGTACTTTCTCACACCAACCACAAACCATATATCCCTTGCACAATCACCCAATTATGGAATGTCCTTACCTTCATGGATGAGCATATGATAATGGTATAAGTATCAATAAATCAACTATAACTCATGTGTTATAAGGTAACCATCAAATATATCATATCATAAATAGTTGTGTCTAAACATGATGTCATGCATACATGCATACTAAATCAAATAGATGAAATGAAAATGTTTAAATATAAACATTACTTTGGTCAAAGTTTTCATATAATTTTAAGATCACTTAAATCAATCATATTCACACACACAACTCAATCGGATTACTTTATATCTATGTATTAGTGACACTAAGTAATCATGTGAAATCCTTTCCACCTATTTTACTTCATTAGTGTCATTAATACTAGGATTTATTATACAAATCATATACAAGAATACACATATTCTAATGCATATTTCCATACTAATACCACAACATGTAAGTACAAGTAAATCACTCATACAATTCATCAAATGTTTCACAATAATAAAAAATAACAACCCATTGTGTATATTTTATAACTTCCCATGATAGCCTAATATATATTAATAAATAAGGCTCTACCCATTTGAATTTACTTATCAATCAATATTTAAGATAATTAATGTTTCTATAAATTTCATGTATAAATACCCTTACATGAATTATAATAGAAGTAAACAAAATCCATAATTTACACACTATTCCAAGTTTTCATATAAATTCCATTTTTAAAACTAATTTGTACTCAACATCATCTACCTACTTTTTAATAGTTATGATTATTATAAATAAATTTCATTTCAATGAAATACATCATACATCATATATATAATGCATTATTTTAGCTTACACAAACATCTATATTAATACTAGGAGGTCTTGACCATCCTAAATATTATGATCATATAAACAAATGAATAAAACCTAGCATAATTAAACACTATTGTTTTCCCCCCTTATCCTTACTAGATTACCCACATATACACCTATATACCTCATATATTCATTTATATATATGGATAATAAATATTTGATCCACTTAATTTATAATGGAAAGCTACATATAAATGGTCATATGCATATATATCTATATGTATAGTTCATAAATTGTGTGTGTGTGTGTGTGTGTGTGTGTGTGTGTGTGTGTGTGTGTGTGTGTGTGTGTGTGTGTGTGTGTGTGTGTGTGTGTGTGTGTGTGTGTGTGTGTGTGTGTGCGCGCGTGTGCATGTGCGTGTGCGTGTGTGTGTGCGTGCGTGTGTGCGTGTGTGTGTGCATGTGTGTGTGTGCGTGCGTGCACGTACGTGTGTGTGTGCATGCATGCATGTGTGTGTGTGTGTGTGTGTGTGTGTGTGTGTGTGTGTGTGTGTGTGTGTGTGTGTGTGTGTGTGTGTGTGTGTGTGTGTGTGTGTGTGTGTGTGTGTGTGTGTGTGTGTGTGTGTGTGTGTGTGTGTGTGTGAACTATTAATAAATATTATATATGTCTATATGTATAATTCATAAACACATATGCATTAAAACACACATGTGCCCACACACACACACTTACTTTTGGGTTTATCCTTCAAATTGAGTTCTTATCTAAAGAAACCATTAAATTCTGTATATATTCAAGAACAAGATATAAGTCTATGCTCACATTTTAAAAAATAGATAATATAAATCTTAATCATCTCAACCTATAATAATAAACTATTGTAACTTAATTATATGCCTATGAGAATATTAAAAACCACTAATCAAAAAGTTATTCTCCACATAAATTATATGTACAGCAAAATTAAATTTAACCAAGAATAAATTCATATATGTAAAATGATAACTATATAAGATTTAATTAGATGTAAGAATCTACCCCAATGGTTTTTCTTCCAACAAGCTAAAAACATAACATTACCAAAATTATACACCAAAATAAAACTTCTACTCCTAATGAATTGAATGATCCAAAACAAGAATACATTAAGGCATATAATAAATCAATGTAACTACCTTGACGTATAACATATGGTATACCTAAGTCCATAAATATCTATTAAACATTGTGGTGTTATTACACCCACTACCTACCAAAATAATTATTACATAACCATATTAAAAGTATGCCAAGGTCAAATTTGGTCCTCAACCATGAAATTAAGGTAAGAATCTACAAAATGTTAAAAATGGTTCAACATTATCAATAACACCCAATAACCAATACACATTTACTATTAAGGTAAGTTTAACAAAAAAACTCTCATCTCTTTTTTTTATACTACCATATACTCTTGTGGTGAAAATAGAGACCTATAAATGTTTATTAGATGTCTAAAGCTAGGACTTTAACCAAGATTTATAAAATAACAAACATAGCCAAGTACATTAAAATAGAAACTATATCTATGTTCATTTTTATTACCCAAAATATCTATATTCACGCTATAACAACTTTCCATGTGTTTCAATGTGATTAGATATTAATATTAACATGTTTGTTATGTGTTAGGATCATCAGTCATCACATTGACCTTACTCTAGGTGTTATAGACATATAAAATTGGCCACCAATGGCTTTATACTAGTCTTTGGATAAATTCTTACCAACATTTAAAAATCTATCCTAAGAATTTCTAAGAATCTCAATTTTGGCTTCATAAAATAAAATTTGTCTTATAAAACAATTAAATGGGATCAAATGCACACATCAATTAATTCAAAAATATAGAAAAGGTCAAAAATCCTAAACATAGTTAATTAACATGAAAAATAAAATAAAATTCCTAAATTGAATTATCCATAAAATATTAAATCAATTATCAAAAAGGAAATTCAAAAATCAAATAATATCAAAGGAATTCATAATGACCTTTTTATGAGTTTCTAAATATCTAAAATAACCCGCCCATGTCTATTCATTGCTAATCATGACCATTTGACACCTTTTTGACTCCACTAGGGTTAGTCAACTCAAAAAGGTTAAGTTTGAACCCATTATAATCTCTAACTATACCCTATCTCACCTTGGGTTGGGGTTAGTTACTAAACCTATAAATATAATCCTAGACATCTTCATTTGGAGAGCTAGGATAGAGTAGTGTTATAATGTTGGTTTTATGACAAGAGAGAAATCTATAGGGTTATAATTCCAAAATTATGAATCACAAGCCAAGCCATCAAGCCATGAAGCTACATCAAGAAATAAAAATCCAATCCATGGTGCCAAGGGGAGAAGGAGCCACACAAATTCATTTGCCAAAGATCTCTTGAGCACAAGCCAAGCAAGTCAAATTAAGAAATCTCTTAGAGGATTCAAAGAAGGTTAGAAAGGTATGTTTTCTTTGATTTTAGTTGTGTTTTTTCAATTGTTTTACTTCAATATAATCCTCTATTTGATATAGGAAAGATAGTGTTATGCATGTTAGTGTGTTTGTTTTCATTTTGATTTCTTTTCATTGTGAAGCTAACATATGATTTAACCACCCTTATTAGATTCCTTGATCATAGGTGCTAGTTTCCATAATAAGGCTACATACAATATGAATCCTTAATAGAATGCATAAATTAAGAAGTAAATACAAGACCTCTTGGATAATGGATTGATCAAGGAAAGCCTCAGCCCATGTGTAGACCAATTGTAATAGTTTCCAAGAAAGAAGGAGATTAGAGGATGTGTATAGACTCAAGAGTAATTAACAAGATACACATAAGGTATAGGTTTTTTCTTCCAATAATTAAGGATTTTATGGATTTTTTAAGTGGTTATAGCTAATTTTATAAGATATATCTTAAGAGTGGCTATCACCAAATAAGAATAAGAGAAGGAGATGAATGGAAGGTTGCCTTTAAGATAAATGAGGGGATGTATGAATGATTTCTCATGCCATTTGGTCTTACTAATTCCCAAAGCTCATTCATGAGACTCATGAAAGATGTATTTAATACATTAATTAGTAAGTTTTTGATTGTATATCTAGATGATATTATGATTTACAACCGTAGTAAAGAGGAACATATTCAACATTTGAGAGTTGTTATGCAAAGGTTGCATGAGGAGAGGTTGTTGATTAACCTCAAGAAATGTTTGTTCATGAAGAAAAATATTAGTTACCTTGGTTTTGTGATCTCTAAAGGTGTTTTTAATATGGATAAAGATAAGGTGAAGGCTATTATTGAGTAACCAACTCCAAATATGGCCTATGAGGTAAGAAGATTTTATGGCTTAGCTAGTTTCTATAAGAAATCTATCAAAAAAATAGGTGGATTTGTGCACCTATTGTTAATACTACTAGAGGGGATAAAATGACGTTTGTATGGATTGATATAATTGAGAGAAATTTTTAGTTTTTTTAAAGAATAATAATAGAAAAAATAGTGTTGGCACTTCCTTATTTTAACAAGGTGTTTCAATTTGAGTGTGATATAAGTGGAGTGGCAATTGGAGTTATCCTAAGTCAAGAGGGTAGACCTATAACTTACTTTAGTGATAATCTAAATGAGGAAAATAAATGTGATTCAACATATTATCTTGATTTCTATGCCATGGTCCAATCCTTGAGGAAGTGGAGACACTGCTTAATGTTCAAGGAGTTTGTTATCTTCATAAATAACCATGCACTTTAGTTCATAACCAATTAGCCCAAGCTTAGTCAAAGGCACATGAAGTTTGTGGAGTAATTTTAGAAATTCACATTTATCATTAGTCACAAGAAAGGACAAAAAAATAGGGTATTATATGCTCTAAATAGGACAAGTTTACTTTTTAGTGAAATTCAACTTGAGATTAGAGGAATAGAGTCACTTAAGAAGCTATACAAAACTAATTTAGATTTTTAATATGCATACAAAACTTGAAATCAACATAATAAAATAAATAGAGAGGTGAATTATATGATTCAAGATGGTTTTTTGTTCAAAGTAGTTTAGCTTTATGTGTCAAGGAGTTCAATGAGATACAATTTGATTAAGGAGGAGCATTGTGGATGTTTTTTAAGACACTTTAGTCTTGATAAGACCTTAACTTAGTTTAGTAATCACTATTATTAGCCTAGGAAGTAAATACACATGAGATAATTTGTGTAAAGATGAAAAATTTATCAATATGCAAATAGGAATAGTACTAATTTAGACCTATACCATCCATTACCAATACCAAAAAGGCCTTGGTACTCCATTAGCATGGATGTTGTCATGGGGTTACCAAGAAATCAAAGAGGGAATGATTCTATCTTTGTTGTTTTGGACATATTTTCTAAGATGCCCCATTTTATACCTTTTATGACAACCAATTATGCTCCTCATGTGGCCAATTTTCTCTTCTAGGATGTGGTTATACTACATGGCATACCATTGAGGATTATCTCAGATAGAGATACCAAGTTTGTAGGATACTTTTAGAGAACCTTGTTAAAGAAGCTAGGAACTAATTTGAACTTTAACTCATCTTACCACCCTCAAATAGATGTAAAAACTAAGGTTTTCAATATAATTTTGGGTAACTTGATTATATATTTGATAAAGGATACTCCTAAACAATGGGACTTTATATTTACTCAAGTAAAGTTTACTTACAGTTACTCACCCAATAAGAGCATAAGAAAGAGCTAATTTCAAGTGGTGTATGGAATGCACCCAAGGGGAGTTTTTATGTTGAGAGACTTAGGAAAATTTGAGAAAAGAAGTGATAAGGGAGAGGATTTTTGCATTTTCATGCAAGAGGTGCATGCACAAGTGAATAAGTAGTTAGAGTTAAGTGTGGATAATTACAAACAACATGTTTATTTGAAGATGAGCGAGGTTATTTTTTATATTGGAGATATGGTATTATCTCACTTTAGGAAGAAAATATTTATAAAAGGTGAGTATAAAAAGTTGACGATGAATAATATTTTCCCATGAAAGGTCATAAGAATGTTTTCTAATAATGCTAATGCAGGGGTTTTTTTAGTGGTAAATCTTAGCTAATTCACAAATTTTCCATTATCCTAAATTTGGTTTTGGAGATTATTCTTGATTAGTAAAGAGCACTAGGTTTATTAAATTTTTGGGTTGTAAATTATATTTATAGGTCAACTCACCTAATGTTTACAATTAATTCTAAAAATATGAGTATAAATCTCATGACCTTGAAGGATATTATGTGTGATTTTGCCAATAAATGTGACATAACCTAGATGCCCATCTACCCACTCTAGATTTTATAATACACACATTGGATTATATAATTTAGCTCTAGATGCTCATCTAAAAATGGAAAAAATGTCATCATAGATATATTTCATCCTAAAAATTATTGCATATTTGGATTCCTCTTAAAAACTAGATAATTTCAAAAAAATCATCTCAATGTGAATATATATATAAAATTTATGCCCATTTAAATTTATATATAATGTTTAGATCCTTTTTATGGAATTAAAAGACTTTGTATGCCATCCATATGCTTTAGATAGTGTCCATAACTTCAAATGGGCATAAATTTTGCATACAGATTTAGATCAAGATGTTTTTTTTGAAATTGTTTAATTTTTTAATAAGAATCCAAATATGCAATAAATTTTATGATAAAATATATCTATGATGACATTTTTAATGTTTTCCAAATTATTTTATAGAGCATGAAATATATCATCTAGAGTGTGTAATCTAGCATCCACATGGTTCAGAATCATCCACAAGGACTGGGCATCATTCACAAGGTTTGGATACCGTCCACAGGGTCTAAACACCATACACAAGGTATGGATGTCATCTAGAGGGTCTGAATAGAGGTGACTAAATGTTTTCTTCATGTGACATCTAGGATTTTCCTTTTTAATTAAACTAGTTTCCCTTTAGTTTGCCAAGAATTCAAAATGTAATTCTCAATATTTACAAAAATTTTACATATAGATTTTTCCTATGGGCCCTTAAAAAAACATGTGCCTATGATATATAGATGTTTAGTGGCATATATATCTATACTATCTTAAATTTTTTTTAACTTTATCCATACAAAGAGATATGTAGGATTACCCAATTATAAGTCAAAACATAATAGTCCAAGAGTGGGTAGATCAACTGCTACAATCAAAGTAAGAAGAACTTGAGCTTATCATGGACAAGAAAGTTATAAAGAGAATAAGAGGAAAATATTAATATCAGTATTTATTTAATTAGAAACATAATTATATAAATTAGTCCACTTGGATGAAAACAAAAAAAACATCAAGCATGGAGGTAATCTTTAAGACCTCGTGAATAAGAGTTCATGAGTCAATTTCTTATTCTTATGGAGTATGATGTAGGAACATCACTCCATAGTATCAATTTTGGTTTGTTTTCATTTTTTTTGAGTCATATGAGGGTTTTAGTGGAATATAATATCATGTAGGAGTCATTTATATGTCTTGGCTTTTCATAAAATTTGAATTTGAGCCTTCTAATCATTTTTTTGCCAAAATGCCAAATTTAAATTTTTGAATGTCTTTCTTTAATTTTGAAGTCTAATCATGTTTTTTTTTTTTTTTTTTTTTTTTTTTTTTTATGTTAAAATGTTGTATATTGGTTTTTCTATATTAAATAAATGTTTTAGGATGATTTTTTATGTTTTACCACCTTTATGGTCATATATGTTATGTTTAAACCTTGATGTAATGTTCAAGAATGCATCGTGTTCATGCATAATCTTATGTTGGAGGAAACAATTAGTTATATATTTTATAGGAACTTAAATGGAATTTATGGGATTTAATGAGTCATTATTTAATGTGATAAGAATTTTTTGGCTCCAATAAATAAGGAAGAAGGTTCAGATTACACCAAGAAGATAGTTTGTCAAAAATTCTATGTATTGCTTGAGAAGAATATGAATTTAAATACATGAGAAAACCTATTGGATCATGTTGTGATTGATATTTTAATTATTTATAAGTTTATTAAACTTATATTATTTAATTAATTATTTATTTCCATAAAAGGAGATATGTAGGATTACCCAATTATAAGTCAAAACATAATAGTCCAAGAGTGGGTAGATCAACTGCTACAATCAAAGTAAGAAGAACTTGAGCTTATCATGGACAAGAAAGTTATAAAGAGAATAAGAGGAAAATATTAATATCAGTATTTATTTAATTGGAAACATAATTATATAAATTATTCGACTTGGATGAAAACAAAAAAAACATCAAGCATGGAGGTAATCTTTAAGACCTCGTGAATAAGAGTTCATGAGTCAATTTCTTGTTCTTATGGAGTATGATGTAGGAAGATCACTCCATAGTATCAATTTTGGTTTGTTTTCTTTTTTTTTTGAGTCATATGAGGGTTTTAGTGGAATATAATATCATGTAGGAATCATTTATATGTCTCGGTTTTTCATAAAATTTGAATTTGAGCCTTCTAAGCATTTTTTTGCCAAAATGCCAAATTTAAATTTTTGAATGTCTTTCTTTAATTTTGAAGTCTAATCATGTTTTTTTTTTAATGTTAAAATGTTTTATATTGGTTTTTTTATATTAAATAAATGTTTTAGGATGATTATTTATGTTTTACCACCTTTATGGTCATATATGTTATGTTTAGACCTTGATGTAATGTTCAAGAATGCATCGTGTTCATGCATAATCTTATGTTGGAGGAAACAATTAGTTATATATTTTATAGGAACATAAATGGAATTTATGGGATTGAATTAGTCATTATTTAATGTGATAATATTTTTTTGGCTCCAATAAATAAGGAAGAAGGTTCAGATTACACCAAGAAGATAGTTTGTCAAAAATTCTATGTATTGCTTGAGAAGAATATGAATATAAATACATGAGAAAACCTATTGGATCATGTTGTGATTGATATTTTAATTATTTATAAATTTATTAAACTTATATCAATTAATTAATTATTTATTTCCATACAAGGAGATATGTAGGATTACCCAATTATAAGTCAAAACATAATAGTCCAAGAGTGGGTAGATCAACTGCTACAATCAAAGTAAGAAGAACTTGAGCTTATCATGGACAAGAAAGTTATAAAGAGAATAAGAGGAAAATATTAATATCAGTATTTATTTAATTGGAAACATAATTATATAAATTATTCGACTTGGATGAAAACAAAAAAAAACATCAAGCATGGAGGTAATCTTTAAGACCTCGTGAATAAGAGTTCATGAGTCAATTTCTTGTTCTTATGGAGTATGATGTAGGAACATCACTCCATAGTATCAATTTTGGTTTGTTTTAATTTTTTTTTTTTTGAGTCATATGAGGGTTTTAGTGGAATATAATATCATGTAGGAGTCATTTATATGTCTTGGTTTTTCATAAAATTTGAATTTGAGTCTTCTAAGCATTTTTTTGCCAAAATGCCAAATTTAAATTTTTGAATGTCTTTCTTTAATTTTGAAGTCTAATCATGTTTTATTTTTATTTTTATTTTTTTTAATTTATTTTTTTTATGTTAAAATGATTTATATTGGTTTTTTTATATTAAATAAATGTTTTAGGATGATTATTTATGTTTTACCACCTTTATGGTCATATATGTTATGTTTAAACCTTGATGTAATGTTCAAGAATGCATCGTGTTCATGCATAATCTTATGTTGGAGGAAACAATTAGTTATATATTTTATAGGAAATTAAATGGAATTTATGGGATTGAATGAGTCATTATTTAATGTGATAATAATTTTTTGGCTCCAATAAATAGGGAAGAAGGTTTAGATTACACCAAGAAGATAGTTTGTCAAAAATTCTATGTATTGCTTGAGAAGAATATGAATATAAATACATGAGAAAACCTATTGGATCATGTTGTGATTTATATTTTAATTATTTATAAGTTTATTAAACTTATATTATTTAATTAATTATTTATTTTTTAGTATAAACATTCATCTACAGGTGGAGAAATAGGTAACTGGGCCTTAAGAAAAATTTGTTTGTCGTAGTCAAGTTTTAAGTAATGTGAAAGGTCTCTTTTGTTTCCTTTAAAGTAATAATGATTGAAATTGTGTTATATTTTTTTTTATAAGTTTTATTAAACTTTTTTTATTCATCATAATCTCTTTTGAATTACAAGACTCATAAAAAATGCCAACTCTATCTGTAAAGTCTTGTACCCTGCATTTTGAGTACACTAAGGATGAGAATTTCAAGTTTAGAGTATATTTGACATTTAAGTATTTGTTATTTAAATTTAAATTTATTTATTATGCGTGATAAAACCTTATAATTTTTTTGTCTTTTAAATATTCTTTTTTCTCTTTAAATATTTAAATACTCACCTCTTGACCTGTGTAGAACCATACTTTAGGGTTTTTTACCATTTATTGATTTGGATATATAAAGATTATTTTAGAACTCAAAATTTTATATAGAGGTTTAGTTTATATCCTTAAATTTAATAATAAAAATTTATTTTAGTATTGGAACATTTTTGGAATTTTAGATCCATAACTTAGTTTTACATTCTAAGAGACCTAACTAAAACCTAGTTTGGGAAAGGTCAAGTTGAGTTAGTGCATCTACCTTATGATTTGGATAATAAAAATTGGTAGGGATATGTTTTAACTTAATGGGTATCTATAAATATAATTTTTGTATATTTAACATACATTTAAACTTCAAAACACTTGGCAAATATCTATAGGAGGGCTATAAGAAAGAGGCCCAATTATGAAGAGACATTTTGAGTTAGTATACTTCCATTGAGATTTTGAGTGTGAAAATTTGTAGATAATGAGAAGAGGATAATGTGTATCTATAAAAATTCTTTGTTTTACTATAACCCATGTGTATTTATCAAACTAACTAGATTTATCCTTGTGAAGGTCTATAAAGAGTTAGTCCTAATTAAAGAAAGTTACTACGTGATTGATTATCTCTCTCCCACTATATTAATGTAGGTTTTAAAAGGTCTTATAATTAAATAAATTTGTTTTCAACATTTTTAATCCATTCATGAAAGAACTGAATAAGATATATATCTCTCTCAAGAGCTTCTCAAGCACTAATGAAGCTCAAACCTATAAATTTGAACTAAGTCATCCTCGAGAGCCATAAAGGACATTGTGAGAGGTGTAAAATTAGTTGATATGAGGTATATGTTTCATTATTTAACATTTAATTTGAGTTTTATATATCTTAAAACATGATCATGGAACTTTCGATGCAAAATAAACATGTGAACATGGCAAAAAAGTCATCAAGTGAGGAGTTGAAGTTATGAATTATAAATGCACAATCATTATTGTAATTTAAAAGGAGTATTACATAACATCAAGAATATAATATATTCCATCTATGAAAAAATCAAAGAGAATAAGTCAAATTAAACAATAATTCTTCTCCTCACTACGTGGAGTTTCATCATGCAAGATTGGAGAAGTTGGTTGAAGACTAAATGGAATTTCATGATGTAACATTGGAGGAGTTGGTTGAAGGATAAGTCTAAGAGACAAATATACTCCAAAATAGGTCAAATATCTTTTGATATTTGACAAATTCAAGCCTAAACCAAGGACTTTTATGACACTCCAAACATGGAGACCTTAAACCAAGTGTTGATATGTTGGAGAAGAGAAGATGTCAATTGAAGTTACACTTCAGTTGTGTTTTAGTTTACAACCTTAATGATGGAATTAATTACAATCTTACATGTTGATCCCTTTATTAAAGTCTCTTTTCACTATATGTATTATATTTTTTAAGTAATTCCATATATGTGTAACTAGTTTTGGCTTAGACCTGACAAAATTTGGACTTGTAAACACCTTATAAAGTAATAAGGAAACTAAATTTACCTTCTCATATACTAGTTATTATGTGAAATTGATCAATTGTTTATTTAATCTTATGATAACTAAAACTTATCCTAAATTTATGTTTAATTTTTTTCACCTTTATATAGAAAACTCAATCTTATGTAGGTCATAATTCATGTCTTTAAGAGTTTATGCAATTCATAGTCATGATGAATGCCATTTGAGCTTCCTAAGACAAGTGGTCATCCTTCTAGGTATGATAGTAATATGAATCTTTTACACAAAACACTTATGCCCAAGATTCAATAGTGAATTTTTATTAATGTATGTCTGAGTACTCTTTGATTTTATTTGTGTGGGTCTAAGTAAGTTGAGGTATTCAATTTTGGTGCATCACCCCATAGTTATTCTTAAAATTATAGGAAGTAGTTGTGTGTGTATGTCTCTCTCTCTCTCTCTCTCTTTCTTTTTCAATAAGTAGTTTAGGTTAGGATTAATGTGATTGATCAAGGTAACCATCCCTCTCTAGAGGTTTACTTCCATTATAGGTCACCCACAACTTGGGAGTGATCCCATTGTCTCAATCAGGTAAGGAAGCTTGAAGACCTTCCTCAAAGGTGAAATTCAATTTTGACAATAGTTTAGGTCATGCCTAGTGGGACCATAGCTCATAATATTTCTATGTATTGGTGTTGGTTTTAGTAATTTATAGTAGAGACATTACTTAAGTACTCAACATCTTATGACTCCACAATCACATAGATATCTCGATAGTAAATTAGTGCAATTTTCATGATAAAAATCATAACTAGATCAAATACAAAAGGTATTCCTTATGATTTTATAAAATTAAATTTAAATTTAAAAAAAACAAATATGTTGAAATCTACACCATACACAAAACATCCCTCTACCTCATTACATCATAACTTACCTTAGAATAACCCTATATGAAGTCTAAATTCTAATATGTTTATCCCTAGAAACCAATTTTTTATGTCTTATAATGGTGGCATCACTTTAAATCTTGCTCAATATAATTATATTCCATCCTCAACATTGAAAACTTTACCTTTATAGACTGGAGAATATCAAACCACTCTTGTATAGAACATTAGAGATGTGGATAACCTATGCTTAGTGCGTCATATAGTCCAAGAAAAATTAGGTATTAGGTTACTTGATTCATATTTTAAGGGAAAGGCTCTATAATGGTATAGGCACCTTCCTCTAAATTTTATTACAACTTGGGATGAGTTAGGAACAACAATTTTCAAACAATTTGAGGAAAAATCAAACCACCTCTCTGTAGTTGAGCAATTAACTACCATTAATATATCTCCCCATGAATTCATGGCTAATTATAATCTTAGGTTATAAAATACATGGGATAGGATCCTTCCTATGATTAATCCATCTCCTTAATATGAATTCATGTATTTTTTGAGAGCTATAAATATTGATATATCAGTGATGATCTAGTCAATGGGCTGAAGGATACTCCCAAATATATTTGAGATGATCTTAAGGGAAAAATTAAAATTATACAAGATTGAAAACATGAAACAGGTACTCCTACTCCCATTTTTATTGAATCTTGACTCATTACACCCTTTTAGGTGCCCACATTAGCCCTGATTCTAGCTTTATATAATCAAGTTGTATCTCTTCCTAGCCAATCTAGTGAGATGAGTGAACTAAAAGGTGTTATGCTATCATTTGGGATTGAAATGGTGGAAATAAAAAGGAAATTATCTCAACCTAATTTATCACATAAACCTCCTTATCAATAGTAATATGATCCTAATAAGCCTATTTTTTAAAACTACCATTCAAATAAACTTCCCTACCAAGGACAAGGATCCATTACACATTTTAGGCTATATATCACTATTTATTCAAATGATCCCTCATATTATACATATATATATATATATATATATATATATATATATATATATATATATATATATATATATATATATATATATATATATATATATATATATATATATATATATATATATATATTATCACTACTCAAAATAACCTCATGAAAGAGTAATAATGGTGTACTCCATGTAATCAACCCCATAGTGAAGCCTCTTCCCCAAATGGAATATTGAATCATGTTCTAGTTGTGCAAGGTGTGGAAATGACTCAATTATCATAAGATGAAATTCCACCTCAAGGAGAGATACATAATGGTCAAGGTAAATATGATGCCACATTTTTTAATTGAAAATAAAGAGATCATTGTGCCATGAATGAATGAAAATATACAAATAAGGTGATTATCTCAATAGATCTTATCACAAGAGCTAAGATGAGAGAAATAGATGATGCACATGAAGTACCCAAAAAAATTATTTTTTATCTTCATATTCTAAAAATACTAATGATCCTCTTATAGCCCCAAAAGTGCAGCAAAATTATAAAAATTAGGTTGTTGGAGGCAATACAATATCTTAAATTTCTCATACTCAAGATAGCATTATTGTTATGAAGGGGAAACCAAGGGTTAGTGGAAATCATATTAACATCATAAACCAAATGAATAAGGAACATGTAATAATACCAATTTGGGACACTTTAAATATTATGGTACAAAAGGATTTACGCCAATAATAGCTCTCTAACCTTCATATCTCAACTGAACCAACAAGGAAGGAAAGTGTGGTCTTCACTAATTTAGAATAGCCTATTAACAAAGAGGTTAAAAATATTAAATATAAAGTAAAAATAATAAAATATTAAGTAAAACATAGTAAATATGGTAAAACTCCTCCCTTATACCTTTATTTGATCATTAGTGATAATCTAGTTCATAATTGTATGATTGATAGTGGTGTTAGTAGCACACTTATGCCAATGTAGATAGATGATAAGGTTGGCTTGAAATATGAGCCAAACATAAAATGAGTGTTGAAATTATATGGGATATATACTAATTTAGTGGGACTAATTAAATTTTTAAATTTTAATTTTCATGCTTGCCCAGATCATTCTATTCTTTAAGATGTTATGTTAATTGATTTACCACCATATTTTGAATTATGCTTGTCCAGAGAGTTCACAAAAAATATTTAAGGGTACCTATCTTTAGATTGGTCATATATTATTTTATAACAGGGTATGGTACTAAAATTACTATAAAATTATAACCTATTTACAAATTACTATGTGAATTGTACTATACTTGATGAGGAGGAGCATCTAAGTGATCAAGAACCAACCACTCTTCCTGATGGCATTCTTAATGTTATCATTGATGAGTGAGGGGATGCACACCATATATTTTATTCTTATAATCTCATAGAGGAGATAAGTATGGGAATATATATTCTTCATGAAGAGTTTGATTAACTTACAAAAGTTGGATCTAATAAACTTCTTGAAGAGGTTGTTTTAGGAAACTATTTATTGTATGAAGAAGATTTCACTATTACAAACCTTGTTAAGTATGATAAACATAATGAATGTGATGTTTTAGCTATAAAAATGTATGATAGTTATGAAATTTAACCTCAAGAAGTTCTTAATGGGATGTGGCACCAATATTATGAGCTATGTATAGAGTTTGAAGCTATATATAAGCCTATTATCTCTAAAGAACATAGTGAAGACAGAATGATCAAGATATAATCCAAATTAACAATCATCTCAAAAGTAAGGACATAATATTAGTCATATAATAATAAGACTTGTTGGAGGTACACACTAAAAAGGGGGGTGAATCAGTGATGCAAGATATTTAAAACTCCCATCGAAATCCTTACAAACTCTTAATCAAGGACCATAAGAATTCATAAATCCTACAAGATGTTCATACCAATGAAAAATAAATATGATGCAAGATCACACATGTAACATCAGATATACATGGAAAACCCTCTTGGGGAATAAAACCCACTCTCAGGCTTGAAAACACATGGACTACTTGTCTTATAGTATTATTAAAAAAATGAGACCAATTTAGTGAAGCACCCAATTCAAAAGGATCACACACTCCTAATTATTAATAACTACCCACTTTTTTTAGATGTTGAGCACCCACACAATAACTTATGAAATTAATAACTCTTGAAATCTAATTGTAGATCAATCTGATTGGAGAAATAATGTATAACATCTCTCTATCACCCTCTTCACACAAACTCAAAATTGATCATTAAATAAATGCATCCAAAACACCCTTTTAGATATATCTAGTCTTCTTCACTCATTATAAATATCTTATATATTTCATTCCACCCATTGATCACACTATCTTTGATCTCTCTCCTTTGTCTCTATCTTCTGCTCTCCTAATTCATGCACATTCACATCCAAAAACCATTGCCTTGGTCTCCAATATTTATAGAGTATTCATAAATATTAGCTTATTGGTCAGCCATAAGTCTTGCCTTAACCATTAATACAACTAACATGATAATACATATCTCAAAATACATTGTCATAGGTTAGCCATAGAATCTATGGGTCACACTTTAATAGTTACACCTTTCAATTAGGCCTTAGTATCCCTTATAGGTCTCATAGAGACTTATTCACCCATTAAGCTCTCTATCGATAAAATTAATAACATATGATCAATTTAAACTATATGGTTCCACTTCATATAATCTCTAAGTCATTCTCATGTGATTTATCCCATCAAAACACCCTTATATGAAAGCACAATTTGATCAAACATTATTTTGTATACAAGGACATCATGAACAGATAAAAAATCACTTTTAAATATCCATAACTTTGACTATAAAAATATTCATACCTTCTAACTAGATTCAATGAATGAACCTTGAAGTCCTCTATAGATTTTCTTTTTACTATATCAATATATTCACCCTAGATCAAAAGTTAGAGCCCAAAAACTAAACACTAGTTTTTTTCATAAATTTGAATATTTGAATTCTAATGATCACTATATAGACGTTAAACATCATGAACCTTAACCTCATCTCATGATTACTGGTAACTATGTAAAATTAAAAACCTTTGATCTCTTTTAATCAACTCAATTATTATCTTGCAATGCTCACTGTTAGATCTAGATTAGAGCTCCCATGATTGTGCAACTTGGAAGCTCTACGTGCCTTATACACATTTGAATATTGACTTTACCCACATAATTGATCTCTATTATTATGAATTCCTAAGAACCATTGATCTTATTTCAACTAAATGATATAGTGACACTTGTCACTAGCACATGCAATCTTAGATTTCTTGACATTTTGAATGAATACACACCATTAAATCTAGTCTAATAATATCATGCACACCATTGGATCAATATCTAGTTTGATGAAATGTTCACCATTATATCTTTATTTGATTAACATTCACTATTGGATTTGACTAGACAAAATGACCTCAATATTCAATGTAGTTAAACTTGATGGTCTCTGGCCCATCACAGTCAGTAAGAGTAACTTTGAAGGTTTATAACTTGAGCTAGAAAACACTTCAAGACTCCAAATACTTAGGTACCTTCTTAGTACTATAGACAACATCACCATGAAAACATTATACCAAAGTTAACTTTTGAAGTTCCTAAAATAAATGCACAAACTTGCTAGTTCATATATATTTGCATGATGTGCAATGACATTATGGCTTATTTTAAGCTAGAATATGGTTATTTCTCATTCCAAATGGTCGAGTGACATACCAAATCTTCACCAAGACATCTATGGATGCCTCAAAACTTCTTATTTATCCCTATAGACCTATAAATGTGTCATATCTCTCCAAACCATCAATATGATCACTTTGTCATTAATGCATTAGTACAACATGCTCTCTTTGACATAAATGACAACCAAACATCAATGACTATGGTCAACAATATCCTCCTTTGTCATTGATGGAAAAAAACCCTTAGAATGACTTCATACTATTTTAACTGATATCCTTCATTTTGATCTTTCTTCCCTTTTGACATTAATGATAGAGGATATCTTTCTCATCATGACAAAAAACATTTTTAAATGTTATGTATGCATTTTAATACTATTTATGATGCTCTATAAACTTACATACTTTCAATCATATGAATCAATTGCTTCCCCTTTGACATGCACCAATCTAAACTTGAACTTCATTGATCCTTGGACCTAAAAAACTACTCACAGATCTTAGAAATCTCCCCCTAACATCAATATCCATATCATGTCATCTATTACTACACCAATCTAAACTTTGAATTTTCTAATCCTTGGACCCATCTACATACAAAAATCACAAGCTCTCTTTTCTTATGCATGAAGATTCAATACATTATCAAAATACATGACTTGGTTTGATCAATTCATCATATAAATCTTCTTAAAATGACATATTAAAAATTCATCATGACTAAAAAAAATCACATATTCTTATCTTTACATCATGCATATCTTCTTCAATCCACACAAGCTAACTGAGTTAGCTCCCCCTGAGCCAAACATATATTCAAAAGATATTCTTGTCATGTAAATAATTATCATTATCTTAAATACTCAACATCTTGAACTATCATCCAAATTGATTTAAATTTCACAAAGTCCTTCATCTCTAAGAATATATTTTACAAACTCTTGCTTACCCTTTGCCTTCAAGCTCTGTACAGATTGGCACTTAAATCATTACCTAGAGCACACACACTTGCTTCCACACATGAAAGATGTCTCCTAAAAATAATAGGTAGATACACCCTCTTATCATAGAGGGACTAAAGATCCAAAAACTTATGAGATTCCCATATCTCTATGGTCTCACTTCACTTATAGTCCTTCCTCATCTTCAAATTGTCTTTGAATGAGTTCTCAACCTTAGCCTTTTCTTTTATCTTAGGATCTTACTTGATTTCCTTTTCCATTTTGGTAGATAAGGCTTTTTCCTTGACATTTGATCTTGTTCCCTATTATTTCATGGAAAATAATCCATTTTGAGTTTATTTATCATTTACTTGCTTAGCTCTCCATTCACTATGAATCCTTCTCTTCTTGATAGGTTGATAATCTTTGAAGTAGAATATTGATCATTCTTTAAAAAAATGATATGTGACCTCTATCATGACAATTAAAGTAAATTAGGTTTCTCAAATTGTACATACCTTGTGATCTTGAAGTTTCATGATTATGTACCTGATCATTTGGTCCATTGATGAAAATATTACAAAACTTTGCAATATTACTAATTCCTTGACACTTGTAGCAAAAGATGTCATTCTTTCTTTGTGAACTTGTTGATTGTCTTAAGTGATGATGTTATTCATTATTGACACTATGTTTCTCATAATTCCATGAAAATTCATTCCTTGTGGATCTTTTACAATCTTTTGACCTATGACTAAACTAATTTTTAGAATAATAATGACCATTGAAATTTATAGACCTCATAGCATTTGGTTGTCTAATTCGATTTGTCTTCATTTTTCCAATACTTTCATTTCTTGATTGATGATTGATCTTCAAAGTTTGATTTTACTTGTTCACATTAGCCTTTATCTTATTATAGACACTAAAAAATGACACACTTCCAGTTTTCAATTACTAAATGCCTCAAGACCCCATAAAGACCCCCTAAACCTTCTTAACACTTAACCAACCCTTTTTAAACTAAAAAAATCACTATTCTCCTATTCAAAAATAATATTTGAAATTACTATTCAAAATTACTATTCACTATGGGACCCACTATCACTATTCATGATGGCATGGGAAGTGAAATGGAAAAGTGACATAGAAGGTGATATGGAAAGTGACATGGCATAAAAGTGAGGTGGCTTGATGTAGGACATCATACCCCACTTGAGACCCTTTCCCAAGGTTCTTAATGACCTCATTTAAGCATCACAAGGCCCTACCTTAAAATATGGTGAACTTCCCCTTAAGAGGCTATCATTCAACATGTATTTTTCCTTCACACATGAAAGTGGCTTTCAAAATGAGATACATACCTCATTAGTGATTTAAAGGGAACCCATTTTGACTTTTTAACCCAAATTGGAGACTCACCAACCCAAATGGGAATCCCCACCAACCTCATTCTTGACTAATTCATGTATCACATGAAAAATGGTACCACATTTTGTGTGTCATCTCGTTAAGTTCTTGGATGAAGACAATAAATGGTGGTGAAAAGTCTTTAGTCTCATTTAAACCCATGTACATGATTCCCATTCAAAATTTGATGCATTTGCAAGGTGGGAGACTCACCAACCCAAATGGGAATCTCTACCAATCTCATCTTTGACTCATTCATTCACCACATGGAAAATGGCACCATACTTCCACTATTCCTCTTTTATCATGATTCTTCACAACAAATGCTATAAATACCCCCCTCTACTTCACGTAAAGAAGGTTGGAAGTTAGTATTTTGTTATTAACATCTTGTTTCATGTATTTTAAGGAGGTAATCATTTTGGAGGTCATCCACATCTTGGAGTAAAATAATTGAAATCAATTAAGCTCTACCAAAATTGCCTCAAGACATCTTCAACAACATCATCAATAACAACAACATTCTTCTTCAAGCTTGGAAGGTAACATTTTATTTTGTTTTTTAAATTTCATTTTATCATCCCCTTGGATTTTTAATCTCTTCATCCCCACTTATCCATTTTCTCGCTTTGTCATTTCAATTTCTCAACCCATTTTCTTCCTTGTCATCTTTTATCCATTCACACCTTTTCCACTTTTACCCTCCTTATCCTCTTCCCCCTTTTCAATATTAACTACTTACCTTCTTACCTCACTAACCATTCACCCATTTATCCCATTTTAACCTTTAACTTTTTATTACCTTAAAAATTTATCAACAACCAAACCACTTTTCTTTAATCGCATGTTAAAATTCTAAACCAAAACCATAACCTTACTTTGACTAATTTTTAACATTAGTTGCTTTATTTAGTCATTGTTTTAAAAGCACTTAACATTCTTGTCCTAATTTAGTTATTTTTTGTTATTTACTTGTTTTTAATTTTAGTTATTTTATATTTTAAATTAAAGTGTGTATATATATATGTATATATATATATATATATATATATATATATATATATATATATATATGTATGTATGTATGTATGTATGTATGTATATATATATATATATTTCACAAACTTAAGTGTTAAAATCAGGTGTATTGACAGACTCCTAGAAAGCTTTCACTTCTAGAATCTAGTTCATGCTAGGCAATCCACCCAACTACTTGTCTATCTAACAAGTTTTGTGGTAGTGATTTATTATTATAGGTAATTATTCCCTATCCAAAGAGGATTTATCACAAATTACAGATTCAAAAAATGTGCGTTCAATAGTTATTATTCTACACACCCTTCTTAACTAGTTTCTTCTTTTCCCACTTAAGAAAAAGTGAAAATTTGATAGAAACATTTTGGCATACCCGGTGGGAACCTTGACTTTTATTGGGTTCATTAGTTGTTTCAAGAAATTTATTTGCATTATTAAAATGGAATTTATATTTAATATAATTTTTTAAAATTAATAATTCCTTTCTTTCAAAACATAAGTTCTAGTTTCTTTTGTTTTATAAAATTAGAAAATAAAAAAGTAAAAATTTTCACTCTTTTTTCTTGCTTTTCTAAAATATCAAAAGAGCATTCATCCAAGGATTAGGGTTGAATTTTAATGTTTCATTTAGGTTAATTTTAGTATTTTTTGTCTTATTTTAAAATAAATCAAAAAAATTATTTTGGTTAAAATTAATTGCATCCATTGTTTGCTTGTTTTGGTTAGCTCATATAGTTTAATTAATCAATCGCATTAACTGTAGCATCACAAATGTTACACAAACCAAACCACTTGTAAAAATAAATAGAAAACATGCTTGATAAAAGGTCCAACTATTATTTCACCACCTATTGGATCACCTTATCCCCTCTCGGCTATCATAATTGGATTTGATCACCAAGGGGATAATTAACTCAGTTCTCTGGCTAAGTATAAGCCTTGGAAATTGGTATATATTGGTTAAGTGCCCACACTAGATATGAGATCATGAAGTGAGGGTAGAAAGCCCCAAGTACCAAACCACATAATTAAATCCAATATAAAATCATATTGAACACCTAAACATAATCCAAAAACAAACATAAACTACCTTGTTTAGGACCTATTCCTACAAACTAAATTTCTTCTTCACACTTTCTAAGGCATAAGCTAAAAGAGAGATAATTAAAACTCTAGGATTTAACATATCTTAGTGTATCTTTTTATTTCATTAAATATTTTATTTTTATTAATTCTTGTTTTAGGTGTTAGCTTCATTTATCTCCATTCTTCACATAGTCTTTACCAAAATATAAATTGAAGAATCAAACCAACCAAGAAACTATTTTATAATACCTCATCTCCACTAAATTATTCAATTAAGATCTTTCCTATTTTTTATCCTAGAGATCCTAACTTTATAGGATATTTAAGAATAATCCTTTCACCTTAAAGTAGTACCTTGCATCATAATCCACTTATGTTCCCTTCTTTAACAACAATCAACCTAACCTTGTCTACAATCAACCCAATCCTTACCAACAACCAACCCAATCCTATTTACAACCAACCCAACTTTGTCTATAACCAACCCAACCCTATATAACATAAACATAACCTTACCTATAACTTATAAAACTACAACTTCAACCAACCACAAACTATCAGCCTTCACCTAAACTACCACCCAAGTTTACTGTAATGATAATAGACTGGATAGTAAGATTAGATTCAAAACTTAGGCCATCTATTTCTACTATCCATGATCAATCAAACCTCACTTAAAAAAAATAATGTCCTATCATTAGCCAATTAATTATTATCATGCCCAACTAATAACCTATCAACATCGATCATCTTAATCACCCCAACCTTGTCAAAGCTTAGGCCATTTCCACCAACCATCATATCAACCTCAACCCACCTTGTTAACCCAATAAATTTCATCACCTTTAACTGATCAACCAACCTATAAATCAACCTATCAACCTAAACAACTTGTTAACCTATCAAACTAGCTAGCCTCTTCAAGTCAAACAAATAACTTACAAATAGTTTCACACCCTAATGTGATAATTGAGACATTGGTACACCCTCTTCTAGCCCTTATTAAACCTACAATTGAAGAAACTATAATAACACCAACCTTAAACAATCCACTTGTTAATGAAGTAGAACCTTTAAAATTTTACTTACAAACCAAAATTAAGGAAACCAAAAGATCTTTTCCACTTCCCCTTTTAGTCAACAAATCCAACTAGAATCATCTCACACTTATGAGGTGGAAATGATCGATGTTATTGATAAAACTATTACTACTACTTCTACCTCACTCATTGAAGTCAATGAATCACTTCCCATTCCTTTGGATGACCAAACAAAGGAATCAACCACTTATTTCCTTTCACTTGACACCATTACACCTTCTTCCCTCAACATAAACTCACCTACTCTTCCTTTGGAAATCTTTCCTTTAAAAGAGGTCACCCTATCTAATCCATCCATGGAAGAAACATCTTCTCCAAATTTTGAACCTTCTACCAGAAACATAGATGGGGAAACCATTCCCTCTTCTCCACCCAAGGTTTTAAGCTTTGAAATCAATGACCAAGGAACTAAACCTATCTACAAGCCCATTTATAGGCTAGTATAAAGCCTAGAGTTTACTTCTCAACCCAATATTGATAGATCCACTTTTCGGCATCATCTTGGCATCCCTTATCGAAACAAACAAGAACCTTTAGCTTCAATTGAATCCACCCTCAAACCTATCACTACCTCAACCCCATCCTCAGATAATCCATCCTCTTGAACCATAATGAAACCATCTAACCCACTTCCATCTAATTTTTTAAAATATCCATAAACATTTTTTATCAAACCCATTAAGAATCTAAGAGTACTTATTATTCCTAGTAGAGCTCACCAATATTTTAAATTGGACCCAACTTCATCAAGTCCATCAAATAAAACATTGAATAAACCTATTAAAAGGGTGGAATATCTTAAACCATCTCAAAATAGACCCATTCCCCCCTTTTCTTAAATAATTTACTTCCAAACCAACCAAGAAACCCCAACCTAACCAATCTACTAAAACCATTCCATAACTAACAACTTCTAGGGTGAATCCTACTCCTAAGAAGGCTCCCACTCTAAAACCCAAAAATCCATCACCCCCGATACCTTTTCTTTTAATCCTATTCAACCATTTTACAAATATTTTTGAAAACCTCCTCTTTAACCTTACCACCTCTCAAACATTTCCAACCTTTCAAAACTATTGACCCTTCACATCCTCAAACCAAAATGGTTTAATGCTAGCTTAGTCTATGCATACCATAAGACACCTAAACATGACAAAAAGAATTAAAAATCTCTCCAAACACTCATCCATAACTTATAAGAGGATAATATATTATTATATGAACTTACCTTAACAAATCCATCCTAACCTAATCAATAAACCATAACTACCCCACCACCCATAACTTCTATAGTAAAAAATAATTTTAGGAAGGCTCCCAAAACTAAAAACTGATCACCTCCAACACCTTTGCATCAATCATATTCAACCATTTTACAAAGGTTGTTGAAAACCTCTTTCTTAACCTTACCACCTATCAAACCTTTTGACCCTATCAAAACTTTCAACCCTTCATACCCAAAACTGACATGGTACAATGACCACCATATGTGCTCTTACCATAGGATAATTGGCCATGATACAAAGTACTAAAAGGATCTTAAAACCATTATCCATTGACTTTATGATAAGGATAATATGTTATCAAATGTAAATCCTTTGAGCCCATTACCAAACCTACCCAACACTTGCCTACTCCCCCATTCTCACTTAAGAGTGAGGATGAACCAAAGAAGTAAGCTAAACTACCACTTACTTTTGTCCACACCATCCATAGGGTTACCCACTCTTTTTTCTAATAAAAGGATGAAGGAAAGGCTAAAGTGTCCATTCTATGGATATACCCTTCAAACCTTCAACATTCTAACTGAACCTAACCATAAAAACTTTCACTTTGGGATCTTTTTCCCACCCATGAAAAAAGTATTTTAGGGTAAATTTCCTTCCATAAGGATTTAACCATTTATTAACTTCAATCATACCTTAACCATTAACTAAACTAACCCTTGGGCTTTTTTTGCCTCAACTTATCAACCAAACCTATCCATCAACCGATCTTGAACCAAGTAGTATATCAAATTGGAGGAACCCATTTGGACACCACCCAACCTATTTGGGATTAAAAGTCTCCCATAAAACCATTCGAGACTACCCTTTTCCATCAAACCTAACCAACCTTACCTCCAACCTTAAGAATTCAATATTGGAGACCTCATCTTAAAGTAAAATTGACATGTGACCGACATGGAAAAAAGTAAATGAGGCAAGTTTGCCTTCAATTGGATTTGAATCTAAATCATTAACCATAAGTATAGGTTAAGATCTTATCATTTATCCTCCCTCATAGGCAAACCAGAACCTGAGCCTCTTAATGCTTCACATCTATGTCTTTTTATTTGTTAAGGATCAAGCTCACTCTTTTTGTCTAACTTAAGTTCATCATTTGATTAAAATATTTTAAAATTCACCCATATTTATCCTCTCCTTTTGATGATAATTGATTACAACATAGAACCATGTGATTAAACATCACAGTCATAGCCTAATCCTAAATGTGGGTACCATGTCTCTACCCATAGCATGATTCTCATGGATAATTTTCATCTCTAAAAATATGGAATCACATGGTCATTATCTCTCAAAAACCACACCTTTTCATATTAACATTCTTATGTAAAAATTTTGCTTTCATAAAGGTAAACCTCTAAACCTAATTAGACTTTTCCATGTCTAAAAACATTTCATCTAGAAACAATTTGGATACCAAAATACTACTTGGTTAAATATCTCAAGCATTTTAGACTATTCCCATGAAGGACAAATGCCCAAAATCAAAATGAAATTTTCCAAATATAAGGTAGATTGTTCCCTTGAAGGACAACTATCATGAGCATGAAAAAAATCCAATAAGCTTAAACCACTCCCTTGAAGGATGGCTAAGTTAAATTTGTCAAAAGTAGAGTAATTTATTAAAATATTCATGCATTTATCAGCTTCTCATTTACGTCAATAAATAAAAAGAGCCATTATCACAAAAAAATATAAAGCTACAATCAGATCCCAAGCAAAATAATAAGTTGGAATTTGCAATCAACTTTCACATGTAGACTTCCCACATTGATCTGTCTACATATAGAATATGACATGAAATTATCTATTACCATTATTATGCCACCTATAAAAGGGGAAAACTAATTCACATGAGGTTATCATACATATCACCCATTACCCTTCATACCACCTATCACCCATCTTCTCTTTGGACTATCTGTAAAACAAGGGATTTAGAGCTTATTTGACACCCTGTGATCAAGAAACCTTTTTTTATCAACTCACAACCATTCATGCATAGTGTTTCAAGGGCTTATATTCATTAAGATGATCCCATTTTAGGTATGTTTTCAATCCTTCTAAAAAAACATCATTCTCTATTCTTATCTTAATGTGCTTGGTTGATTTTTTCATCATGATTTTTACCATCTAGTGTTGCAACAACAATAATCATTCTTTTTACATTAAGTGAGATTACAACAACCATAAACATAAAAATCATAACCATAACCATAACATTCATAAGTATTCAAACAACCTTAAGCATGATAACATTTGACTAGTGACATCTAACACATTTTATACATGTTTATAATAAACTATGCAATATTTTATTTAGGGTGCAAGGAGTTGCATGACACATATAAAGTTATCAGACTATCTAAACTTCACCTAAGGCCCTTACATACATTATTTTCCTACCTAATCAATAGGATAATTGGTGACTCTAGATTTGTGTTTAACCATCCTTATACTTGATTGTTCCCTAAACTAACATCTATAACATTCCTTATCTTAGCAATTGCTAAAGGGTGTACTCTATTCTCCACTTCCACATTCATCCCCACATAATGAATAATATTCTATTCTAGATCTTTCACCCTACTCACCTATCAAAACCATTGCATCCTTCTACTATAGTTATCTACTTGCATAGGTAACTTTAGTTGTTGCCTTAGTGCACATCTCCTTGGAAAGTAAGGGTTCCCTCCATAGACAGGATGATGGTCATGTTCTCTAGCCCTACATCTTGTGCATTGAAATTCTTTCCTTATTCACTACTATAAAGGTAAGAGTTTAGGCTCAAGCATAGGCTATGAGTGACTTTCCTCTTTTTTTTGATATAATAATACTTATATTATTGCCATTACATGTTGTAGTATCTGGTAGATCTACACATTCACCATATTGATTATTTTGGGTCACAGGGGTTACTGATTATCTCCACCATTTTTCCCATTATTTTCCATATTCAACCTTATGTATTTCTATTTAATCTCTATAACCTATAAAACCAAACAACTTAATGATATATGCTCATCCTTATGATGATTCTTTAAATAGAATACTTGACCATTTTTCCTCACCAACATGGTTCTCCATTCCACTGATAGAGAAGGTCATATGATGTCATTGTTTTTATTAAACAATATTCCAACTTGAAATAGTCATGTCTAATTACCTTTTCATATGGACATGTCACCCTCAATCTGATTGGTCATCTTGATAAATCCATTATACACCATTATGATATCTTTTTGTTGCCTTTATCATCTAATCTACATCTGATGTATTTTCTTACTTTGTCATCTTGTGGTCCTTATGGGCCTAGCGGTCATTTGAATCATTTTCACCTTTACCCTAGTTGACATAAACTGACTTCCAACCATGGGCCATTGTAATGATCATGCCTTTGAAACTGCCACTATGCCGGTGGTGGTAACTCCAAAATGCTTGTCATTGTAGAAGCTCCCCCATCTGATCCAACTATATAACCAATATCTTAGACCATGTAGATCCCTTCTACTAGGGTCTCTTCTAATTGGAACCCTAATTCATTGGTTCTAAGGTACTATCATAGAGGATATAGATATGGATGCCTTTCATCTAGCTTACTCATGTAGTTCTTAGGTCATACATAGTCCATCTTCTATCACTCACCACACTACCAATATTTTACCTTGTATAATCTACTTAGCCATCAAATAAATTATTTTTAGGTAGTCACTTTACTACTACCCTTAAAACTTGGCTCATACTAGTGATGAACCTTGGCCAAAGTGACTATGCAAATCTTGATAGAATCCCATTTTCTAAAACTTATCTCATAACAATAGATGTTATCTCTAGGCTTTTATCCTCATACAATTTTAGAAGTTATAAGCTCCTCATAAAGGCACCTCTTCTTTGGATTAACTCCATTGAAAGTCATTTATTGTTCTTAGCATTGTGTTCCCTTCTTATTTATCTACCTTACCCATCTGTGTCTCTCATCCTACTAGATGTGGGATCATTATGGTAATTATTCACCAATCTATACCATGCACTTTCACCATCACCTTTACCAAAACCAAAAACCACTATTTTAAAAAACCTTTTCCATTAGACCAAACCAACCCATATGGTCTATCAAAGTGGGGGAGCCAATTTTAACACCACTCACCTAACCCTTATTGAATTACATTGTCCTGATATCCATCAATTATGTAGGCACTACTTGACTTCTAAGGATATTTTGGCCACTAAAAACTAATTACCCTCCCCTTTTCCTTCTCATTAACTTCCATTTATAACAATTCCCTCTTTCCTAGGGTGTCTTATATCAGGGAAGCTTTAGATTTTTCTTAGCATCCTTGTAATTTAATATCACCTAATACTTCTTCCTTATTTTTCACCAATTTCTAGGAGAACTACATTGGCCTAAGGTTTTTTAGACTATGTAGGAAGTGTTAAATTACTAAAGTTAGCTCAATTGCATCCTCTATTTTGTTTTCCCTTCTAACCTAAAATCTCTTCCTCCACTTCTCCACCTATATCCTCACCACATCTCTCCCTTTAGCTTGTCAATCTCTTTTAACCTAAGGATTTATAGCTTTCTTCATTGGGCCCCCTTAACTCCCATAAAGCCACCACCTACTCTGCTTTGTTGGCCCTCCTGACACCTTTCATTATGAATGCTTCATAGCTCACTTCCCCAAATACTATTTGCATTTTTTGCCTCTCTTTCTAATTTTAACCAACCTTTTCCCTATCTCATTTGTCTAATTTTTCCATCCTCATCATTTCCCCTTGTCCTTGTCAATTTGTCGCACCCTCTTTGTCACTCTCATTTCCTCACCAATTCCATATCATACTGTGAATCTTGTAAGCTTTCTATTTCTTTTATTGATATACTTTTTATTTACATGTACCACCATTCTCTATCATTTCACCACTCTTCCCACCATACCTATTTTCCATTCTGCTTATTTTCTTTTTTTTCCATCTTTTCATCATTTTTGTCTTATTTTTTTCATCCACAACTAGTTTCTCCCTAGGTATTTATCCTTTGATAAGCCTTCCATAATTTTACCTTTTCTTCTTATCAATTATTGACTTTTGCCTTTTGTATTCCCCTTTTCCTCTTTCCATCTTAATACTCACTTGTCTTTTGAATTTGTGTGAGTATCTGTGCTTTTTATCCCTACTTCAATTCTTCCTTTTTCTTGTTATCATCCCTGATATTCAGTCTTTATCTTCATCTCACTCCCTTTCATTATTTTCCACCATCCTCTCCATTTTATCTATTTCCTTTCATTTTTATCATCTTGAGGACATTCCTTGTTCTTCCTAACCTTCTTTTTTCCTCCTATATGTCCATGCCTAGCTCCTTCCATCCTTCTCCACCATCATCTTTATATGAAACCTTGTTTTTTTCTTCACCTATCTCTTCATCCATCTCCTAGTACACATTCACCTCATACCTGGTTGGATATCCTTTATTTTCCCCCATTCAACCTCCACCTCTTCAAAGTGTGGTTACTAATTGTACCACCTCTAAATACATCTCCTTATCTGCTTCCTCATGCCTCCATGCCTTTGCTTTAATACATATAATCTATTTAGGTTTGTTACTTCAATTACATCCCTTTATTACTTTAAGGCCTTTACATGTTGATCCTATATCATATATTTCTCCCCTCTCTAGCTATTCCCTTTACCTTACCTATCACCTTTTTCCCTTTTAAACCCTCTACCTAGTTTGAGCTTATATGATCACAATATATAGCATGCTCTACCCATGAATGTCTTCCATTCAATTTTAGTTTATTATGAGATATATACTTATCCTAAAACACAATAAACCATGCCCACAAGCTCATGCAACCCATAAGAGATCATGAACATCACCAAACTATTTTCATCCTTTATTTCTTTTAGACCTATTTGTCCTACCTTCCTTTTCAACTCCATAATCTTTATATATTCATATATTCTTATTCTATTTTCCCTCTCAATTTTTCATTTATTCCATTTATTTTCCTTTTTATTTAAATATTATCCATCATTTAATTAATATTATTATTCACCTTGGTCCATATTATAAAACCCCTCATCATCTCTCTCTGAATTCTCTCAATACTCAATGCTTACTTATTTTGGATCCCCACTGGCTCAAAGGTCAAAGGTTTAAATCTTCACCACTTCTTATTTACCCACTATGATACTTTGCTTCCCAAAATCATTCAATAATATCCTTCCATAGCATGTTAATGAAATTATTGTAGAGTGTACACAATGTTAGTTTATTTGGATGGTGATGAAAGAACCCATTAGATCACCATGACGATTCAAGTAGTGTCAAATTTTCTAAATCCCAGTGAAGCATATTTCTCCCTTTTCTTTTCTTTAAAATGGTGGTAAAAATTTCATGCTTGAATATGCTTATCTATGAATACAAATTCCTTTTGCATAGTTGAATAAATAATCTAATTGCATCCTAGGTATTATCATCCATTATTTCTACCCAACCACCTATCAACAAACCTTATCCACTCAACCTCACCTATCAAATCCAACTTTACCTATCTTATTGACCTTATCAACCCTATAAACCCAAACCACACTAAGTGCTAACCCAAATAGGGAAACCATTTGGACGTCCCCTAACTTATTTATGAATCACCTTCTCCCTTAAATTTTGGAGATTACCTTTCTACACCAAACCTCCCAACCATTTGATCACGTCCACCTCGATGTTGGCCCCTTTTGACCTAACATATCACAAAGTTTGTGATGACCTTGCCTTAGTACTTTTAACTATATATACTAATTTTTCCATGTTAAATAATTGAATTTAGATCACCTCATGCACAACTAGACCATTTGTGTTTTTCTTGAGAGCACTTCCTACACTAGATACCTAAGTAAACACTAACTCTATCTCAAAGACTTGATATGACTAACTTGATTAGCTATGACCAATATTGGGGATCAGTTATCTTGTCATTTATCTTAAAACCCAACCTTATTATTATTAAAATTGGTATATTTCATCTTTGTGCAATCTTTAATATCATGCTTAAGTCACATTTTGTGCACCCATTGACATTTCACATGCCCAACTACCTTGTGGCACCACCTAGTGCCTCCCCACCAACTACTTATCAAACATACACCCTATTTAGCCTTTATTCATAGAATCTCAATTTGAGGGGAAAAACTTCCTCTCATACTTAGGTAACCTTGACCTTCAACTAAGAAATTCATTTTTTTTATAGTTTGTTAATTCAAAGATGCATAACAAAAAGAGGCAAAATGTAGACACTAAAAAATTGCACAATCACAACTTTTGATTATTAAATGCCTTAAGACCCCGTAAGGACCCCATAAACCTTCTTAACCCTCATCTAACCCTTCTTAACCTAACCAAATCACTATTATCCTATTAAAAAATGCTATTTGAAAGTATTATTCACTATCACTATCCATTATAGGACCCACTATCATTATTCATGATGGCATGGCATGTGACATGGAAAGTGACATGGAAAGAGACATGGAAAAGTGACATGGAAGGTGATATGGAAAGTAGAATGGTTAATAAGTGAGGTGGCTTGATGTGGGACATCATACCCCACTTAGAACCCTTTCCAAAGGTGCTTAATGACCTCATTTAAGCATCAAAAGGCCCACCCTTGAGATATGGTTAATTTTCCATTAAGGGGTCATCAATAAACATGTATTTTGCCTTCACACATTAAATTTTCCTTCAAGATGAGATACCTACCTATTTAGTGCTTTGGGAAAGACAAAGGGCACCCATTTTTGAATTTTTAACTCAAATGGGAGACTCACGAACCCAAATGGGAATCCCCACCAACCTCTTCTTTAAATCAATCATGTACCACATGGAAAATGGAACCACATTTTGTGTTCCATCTCTTTAAGTGTTTGGATGAAGACAAGAAAGGGTGGTGAAAAGTCTTTGGTCTGATTTAAACCCATGTGCATGATTCCCATTCAAAATTAGATTCATATGCAAGGTGGGAGACTCACCAACACAAATGGGAATCCCCACCAACCTCATCTTTGACTCATTAATGCACCATATGGAAAATTGCACCATACTTCCACTATTCTTCTTTTGGCATGATTCTTCACAAAAAATGTTATAAATACCCCCCCTCTCCTTCACCCAAGGTAGGTGAGAAGTTAGTATTTTTTTATTAACATATTATTTCAAGTCTTTGAATGAGTTCATAATTTTGGAGGTCATCCACATCTTAGAGGAAAATAATTCAAAGCAATGAAGATCTATTGAAATTACATCATGACATATTCAACAACATGATCTATAATAACAAAATTCTTCTTCAAGATTAGAAGGTAACATTTGATTTTATTTCTTAAATTTCATTTTATCATCCCCTTGGATTCTTAATCTCTTCATCCCCATGTATCCATTTTCTCCCTTTGTCATTTCATTATCTCAACCCATTTGCTCCCTTGCCATCTTTTATCCATTCACACCTTTGCCACTTTTACCCTCCTTATCCTCTTCCCCCTTTTCCATCTTAACTACTTACCTTATTATCTCATCAACCATTAACCCATTTATCCCACTTGAACCTTTAAATTTTTATTACCTTAACCATTTATCAACCAACAAAACCACATTTATTTAATCCCTTGTTAAAATTCCAAACAAAAACCATAACCTTACTTTGACTAATTTTTAGCATTAGTTGCTTTATTTTGTCATTATTTTAAAAGAACTTAACTTTATTGTCTTAATTTAGTTATTTGTTATTATTTACTTGTTTTTAATTTCAATTATTTTATATTTTAAATGCAATTATCTTTCCTTTTTATTCAAAAACTTTAGTTTTAAAAGCAGGTGCATTGATATCCTGTTAGAAAGCTTTTGATTCTAGGATCTAGCTCATGCTAGGAAATCCACCCAACTACTTATCTAACGAATATTTTGTATGGTAGTGATTTCCTATTTTAGGTCATTCTTACCTAGACACATAGGAGTTTTCACAAATTCTATATTCAACACATGCACATTCAATAGGTATTCTTCTACACACTTTCCTTAACTAGTTTCTTCTTTTCACACTTAAGAAAAAGCAAAAATTAGATAAAAACACTTATCTTGAGTTACATGATTTTGTTCTTCTTTGTATCCTAGACTAGTTCTATCACTTACATGATTTTGACCACTCAAAATTTTGTCAAGATCATTTGATCTATTTTCAAACTTCATAAATGACTTCACCTTACAATATTTCTTGTCTAACTCAACTTTATTAGCTCATTTTCAATCACATACCTTGAACAATAATCTTATTTACCTTTCAATCTTGTAAATGAGATTTATAATTGATTTTTGAGATGCTTGACAATATTTTCATGTTCCCTGGTGTCATCATTCAATCTTCCTTAAAACACCATTGAATTGTTCTTCATAGTCCTTGATTTGTGATAACATCTCTTTGTTCTTTTTCTTCTCAATATTTATATATTTAATAACATTCATCAATTCATCCTTATGAATTGAATTATTAGTTGTATCTTTTCTCATAGCTAGATTTAGTTTCATTTGCAAAGACTCTATCTCTGATTGATATATTACACACTCTTCATCTTTATTTTTTACTTTTTCATTTAGATTATAAACCTTAGTTTCAAGTTGTGTGATATCATCATGCTCTTTGACTTTGTTACTCAGTCTTGCTTCATCAAGTACAATTTGATCCTCATAGGATTCAATCAAGGAATCTTATTTTCTATTCTTTCTTTGTAGTAACTTCATTTCTTCCATATTATCTAGATATTTATCTTCAATAATGACTTTCTCATCTTCTTCCTCTAAGATATCTCCACCAAATAAATATTTTATTAAAGAACATTCACCTTCATCATCACTAAGAGCCATTAACAATGTCTCCATGTCCCCATTATGAAAAGAATCATCATTTTTAGATGTGTTTACTTCTTTTGAAAATGATTTAATGTCTTCTTCATGGTAAAGGATCCTATTGCCTTTATCTAATTCCTTCTTTCCATTTTTCTTACTAAACAACTTTATTTACTTTCTAGGACCCTCAAATTTCTTGTGATTATCCTCATGAGATTCTTTATGATATTATTTAGGTTTAAAATTGTCTATACCTGGATAGCTAGATATAAAATGACCAATTTTAACACTTGAAAAACATTTAAAAGGAAGATTTACTTCATACTTACCTAAACCTACATTCAATTTTCTATCAATCATGGGTTCAAGTTGATCTTCATTAAGATCAAAATATTTAAGACTTAACTAGTTCTTCTTGGATTTTGTTTCCTTGATCACTTTGAAAGCTAATTCCTTCTTAGGAGGTCTATCTTCATCAACTCTCATTTCATATGTAGTAAGGATGATATGCACCTCATTCTTATTCAACTGAGTGAAATCATGACTCTCTTATATAATAGAGACTTTTGAATAAAACTTGAGTGTAAGAGTCCTCAATACATTCTATACTATAGTAGCTTCATCAATAACCTCTCTAAGATGTCTGATCATGTTTACTATCTAATCAACCCTTAGAAGAGATGATGCCAAAGTATCTTCTTCCTTCATTTTGAGAACTTCAAATTACCTTAAGTAGGTTTGTAACTTAGCCAGTTTTACCTTAGAGTCTCCTTTATAGATAGTCTATAATTTGACTAAAATTTCCTTGGTAGACTTATAATGGATCACTTTGGTGAACTCAACCTAAGATAAACCAAAAATGATAACATTCATAGTGTTTGAATTATTCTCAGTCAACTTCTTGTCAGTAGCACTAGTTGAAAGAGTAGTTGGTGTAGTGTAACCATCCATGATAGATTGCCAAATATCAAACCCTAGATATATGATGTATGTCCTTATCTTTGTACTATAAAAAGCATAATTTGACCCATTAAATAGTGTTTATTACTTTGTATATAAAACATTCATGTATTGACTTACCATAATGTACCTTGTATCACCTTCAAGTGGTTAAACTTGTAACAAAGGTCCTGATCTAATACAAATTATTGGAGGTAAAATCATTGAGAGGGGGTGAATCAATGATGCAAGATATTTCAAAATTTAATTTCAATCCTTTAAAACTCTTAATCAATGAACATAATCATTCATAAATAATATAATATGTTCATACCTATGAAAAAAGATGATGTAAGATCACACACATAACATCAGATCTACATGGGAAACCCTCTTAGGGAATAAAACCCACTCTCAATCCTACAAAAACATAGAATACTTATCTTATAAGATGATTAAAAATATGAGATCAATTTATTTAATCACCCACTTCACAAGGAGAACCCAACCCTAAGTATAAATAAACACCAACTTGTTCTAGACGTTGAGCACCCACACAACACCTTATAAAATCAATAACTCCTAAATTCTAATTGTAGATCAATCTGATTGGACAAACAATGTATAACAACTCTCTATCACCTTCTTCACACACACTCATACTTATTCATATAGTAAATTCATCAAAAACACCTTTTTGTATCTATCTAATCTCTTTTCTCATCCTCAATATGTTTTATACTTCAATCCATCTATTTATCACACTATCTCTGATCTCTCTCCTTCATCTCTATCTTTTTCTCTCTCAATTCATTCACATACACATATAAAAACCATTACCTTGGTCTTCAATATTTATAGAGTCTTCATGAATATTATCTTCTTGGTTGTCCATAAGACTTGCCTTAACCATTAAGATAACTAACATTCTAATACATAGCTTAAAATACATTGTCATAGGTTAGCCATAGAATCTATAGGTCACACTTAAGTAGCTACAAATTTCAATTAAGCCTTATTAACCCTTATAGGTCTCACAGAGACCTATTCACCCATTAATCACTCTATCAGGAAAATTAATAACATATGACCAATTTCAACTATATGTATCCACTTTATATAACCTCTAAGTCATCTTCATGTGATTTATCCTACCAAAAAACCCTTTTGCTACATAATTTGATCAAACATTATTTTGTACACAATAAAACCATGAATGAATAAATAATAAAATTTAAATACCCATAACTTTGAATGTAAAAACATTCAGACTTTATAACTAGATTAAATGGATGCATCTTGCATTTCTCTACAACTTTGATTTATACTACATCAATAAATTCATTATGTATCAAAAGTTATAGCCCAAAAATTGAGCATTCGTTTTCTTCATAAGTATGACTATTTTAATTCCAATAGTCACTATACAAATGTTAAAAATTGATTAGTTAAATTAATGTCATTCTTCCTAGAAACTATGAATAAATATGCACCATCAATTTCCTCTTATTAGCTTGATCATTATCTTGCAATGTTTACAATTAGATCTAGATTATAACTCCTATGATTGTGCTACTTGGCAGCTTTGTATGTCTTTTGCAAATTAAAATTTTGACTCAAACCACACCATTGATATAAGTTAGTAAAAATGCCTAGGAACCTTTGATCATCTATCAAATCAAAGATATATTGAAACTTATCACTGACACAAGCAATCTTAGATTCTTTGACATTTTGATGCACCATTAGATTAAGTTTAACAAGATCATGCACACAATTAGATCATTATACAATCTAGTGAAATCATTCCCATTAGATCTTGATATGATTAATGCTCATCATTGGATATGACTAGACAAAATGACCTTAGACTTCAACATAGTTAAAGTTAATGATCTCTGGTCCATCACAATCTACAAGAGCAACTTTGAAGGTTTATAACTTGAGCTAGAAAACACTTCTAGACTCCAAATCTTTAGGATACCTTATTATTAATATAGAAAACATCACCATGAAAACATTTCACCAAATTTTACTTTATGAGTTCTTGAAATAAATGCACAAACTTTTTGGTTCATACATATTTGCATGACATATAATGATGGTTTGACTTCTCTTAAGCTAGAATATACATGTTTCCCAATACAAATGATCAAGTGACATAAATACTTTACCAAGACATATATAGATGCTTCAAAACTTCTTCTTTGTCCTTATATACCTACAAATGTGACATATCTCTCCAAACCATCAATCTAATCACTTTGTCATTAATGCATTAGTACAACATGTTTTCTTTGACATCAATGATAGCCAAAAATCAATGACTATGCTCAACAAGACTATGTGTGGGATATTTTTTGAAACAAAAAGACCTTAAAAAATCTTGGAAAGTCATTATTTCCATTCCAAAAATAAACTTTCATGGATTCATCTAAGTTTTGTTATGCACATGTTCGGTTGGTAGTTGTAGAAATTTTTAATTCCCAAAGTGATCTTGCACATGTATTGTTGTTACTTGGAGGACTCGTTATTTAGTTTTAGTTTTGTATGATGAAGTTAAAAAAAAAATTATAATGTTAAAACTAGATTTGGTGATGATTTTCATGACTTCATGCCCAACAAAATTCATAAGATAGTTGGTCTTTTGTTTAGCATGTAAGCAAACTTGTAGAGATTACCAAGAATGTTAATCTTTTCAATCACCATTGTTTCTATTATTGAGTATGTTTAAGTTAATTAGGTTTTTCATCATAATTTTCATCATTTAATTATTATCAATATGCCTATTAAATTCACATTGAGGTCATATTGAGATTTTCCCTTAGTCTAGGAGACTAATTGCAAAAAATAAACATTTATCATGCCCTCTTATTATGTTTGAAGACTATTTTGAGAAAATTAAAGTATTTTTGAAAAAATTAAGGTTTATTTTATTTTAATATGTCCCATACATGTATGTCATATAAATTCTTAGTTATGTTTTGATCTTCATAACCACTTCTTGGTTGACCATCTCAAGCTTTTAAAGTATGCCATGCCATGGATGAAGGAAACTAAAGGCAAATTTAAAAATTAATGAATGATGACAATAATAAGTTTAAATATTTTAATTAAGGATTTTTATATGCAATTCATTCATCCATAATATTTGTGAATTTCTTTTGGTCATCCAACACATATGTAAGGATGTATGCATAGTTTTTATGAATTTTCAAAGGTAAAAGAAGATTGGAATTTTGTTAGGTTTTAGGTGGGTCAAGGATGATACATATATTTATTATATTTTTGTATGTTTATCTAAAATTTTATATCTATAACTTAAACTATGCTTGAAATATGCTAAGATAGCTCAAATCTCCCCTTCACAATTGATTTTCAAGCTTAAAATTTCCCCAAATCCAACATGATAACTTAGTGGAGAGTTTTAATAAAATATATTGATTTATAGGAGGGTTTCATATGGTTTTTTAATCCCATATCAGGTTTTTTGTCCTCATAAATAAGGTAAGATATTTATTAATAATATTTAAGAAGCAAGATTGCTCCAAAACCCTTCAAAACCCTACCTAGAAAGCATGAAACTTACACATTTTAAATTTTAAAGTGTTTTAAATATTTATAAAGCATATATATTTATTTTTTAAAAATATAAATGATATAAATACACATCATATCAATTTCAAGTAATTATTAAAAAAAAAAAAAAAACCTAAAAAATGGACCTAGATGACAAACATGCATGAGAAATGATCACCTACATGCTTGAAGACCTAAAAGTGTATTTTTGGAGTTTTTTTATAATTTAAAATTACATTTAAATGATTTAAAATTTATATAGGTTCCATAAATTAATTTAAAAAAATAATTATCTATTGATACTATGTATTTATTAAAATATAATTTTTTTACCAAACTGGCATGCTTGCTACCCTAAGTAATCTTAGGTCCAAAATTGAGTTTCATTGATCAAAAACATATGAAATTTGAACTAAATTTTGGGTTAAATAATTAATAACTTTCTTTGGTGGTATAATCTTTTTATATTACCTTAGATAGAGAAACTTCAAAATTATTGGTCTCTGCATGTAAAAGTTTTGAAAATTAGTTCTCAAGAAGGCTAAAAGTGTTAGAACTCAAGTTGTTTTGATTCAAATGCCTAAAAAAAATTTATTTATATGTTAAAAGGTTATATAAATTAAATAATATTTTTTCAACCTTAAGCCATTCATAAATAAATTGAATACGATAGATCTTTCTCTCAAGAGTTTCTCAAGCATTAATGGAGCTCACCTCTACAAATTTGAACTAAGCCTTCCTCAAGATCCATGACATGCATTGTGAGAGGAATAAAATAAAATTATATAAGGTATATGTTTTATTATTTAAAACTTAATTTTTAAAGATCTAAATTTCATTTAGTGTCGAAATGCACCTAAAATCCATTTAATAATTCTTCTTAAAATGATTCATCACATCTCCCTCCAAATTCAAATAATTGAATATATCAAATTAGTCAATCATGCACACTTTAAATCCTTATTTTATATATAAAATATGAATTTTACTTATTATAGCTTTTTATCCCTCATCCCATCTTAGCCCACAATTTTCTCAACTTCTTATGAGTCATCCCTTGAGTTGTCAAGAAGTTTAACGTACTCTTGCTAACTCAAATAATCAATCCCATTATTACCTCAATTATTTAAAATGGTTTTAATCCTCATGGGTGAGGAAAAATTATCTAGCATTTATTATTTAGGTCCTTTACTAAATCCAAAAAATCCTCCACCATTGGATCTTCCTCCAAAAATCTATAAATAAGTTTGTAAACCTTTAGTTTCAAGAATTGAATCCTAACTTCTACTAACAAAGTTATATTTAATACATAAGTGAAACCAAGTGAATAAAAAAAAATTTAAAAACTCCTTTTGTACTAAAATGTTACCCATTTTCCTTTGCATTGGAAGAGTGAGCACCGCATTTTCAAAGAGTGAATCAAGTTTACATCACAATGGATAAAGCTTGCACATTTTAAGTATAAGTTTGTGTTTTATGTTTTCTTAGTTTTTTGATCTATCTCAGGTTGAATTTATCTTATATTAATATTTCATTATTTATTATAGCCTATAAATTTAGTTCACACATTTATTGCATGCCTAGTGGGACCTTCTCTCATCTTTTTCATCCTCTGTCCATCATATTTTCATTTAGAAATCATTTTTCATTTTATTTTTTCTATTTTGTGTTTTCCTATGTGTTTAATATTGTATTTTTGAGACATGGTATAAGCTATAGGTTATTATCAAGCCTTTTCTATTTGGCTATGTATATCCACTGTGTAATAGAAATTTTGAAAACATCAATAGCAAAATTATACCTCATAATAATGAAATTAATTTTTGACCAATTTTTAATGTCTTTTTCCTTATTTTCTATACATCATTAGATTTCTATTCAATTTCTATTTTTTTCTATTTTTTTTCTATGTTTTTATATTTTATAACTCTTTCCTATAGGTAAATTGCAAAATTGCTACACTTTTTAAAAAAATCACTATGTCTAAGAGTGAAATTATTATTCTTAAAAGTGAAATCATTTAATGGAGTAGTGAAATCATTTTGTTATTATCTTTATGTTTTTTTTTTTCTATTATTTTAGGTTAAATATCAAATTCATTTTTTAATAGTGTAATCATCCTTTTTGGTAATGAATTCATCTTTTTTATGGAGCAAAATTGTCCTTTTTGGTAGCAAATTCAACTTTTTGTTAGCTAAATCATCATATAGGGTATTAAAATGATTCTGTAAGTGTGGATTTATTTTTTCTCTACTTATTGTATTTTGTATTTTTTCTATTTTTATTTTATCATGATTTCACTTTCCTTTCTTTATACATAACTATGAATTTATCACAAAGAAGTGGTTTTTGCTTTGTTTTTATGGTTTTTATTTATTCTATTATAGGTTGCCTTACTCCAATCCTAAGTAAACATTTTAATTTTATGAATGTTTTTTAAAGATAATTATTAAAACAGATAAATAAAAATCAATTTCCTTTATTAATGCTTTCAAGCTTTCTTTCAAAAAAATTAGTAATTACATCATATTTCATTTCAGCATTTTGTTTGTGATTGTGGAAATTACATATGCTCTTCCCTTGGCATCACATTGGTGATGATATTTAGGAATCATAAATATTTTCATAATTTTTTATGTTATACAAGTAGTCCCCATGTATGCTCTTTTCTTGGTGTCACATTTGTGACTATACTAAAACATTAGAAACGATACTTTTTTTTAATTTTCTTTTTTTAGGGGCTCTATTTATCATGCATTTCACCACCATGTAGTATGAAAAACCCTATTTACCAATGGGGTATGTAAATTAAGATCCAACTATTTCAATTGATTAAGTGGTTTTGTGTTTTAAACACACCATGACATGAGAGTATTTCATGATCTAATACCTAGGGTTTCAACAACTACCTCAAAATATGATATCACTGATTATCAACATAATGATACCCTTAAAACTATGTTGGGAACTTTGGCACAAGAATAAATAGTATGAATCTAATTTATCTATTTCTTCCATAGTTTTTATCCCTTAGATAATCTTTTTTAAACATTAATCCTAAGATAATATATTTTTTCATTCTACTTTGGTGCATCAATTAGTAGTTAGCATTGAGAAGATGCTTTCCACATACCCTCAAAACTAGAGTTAGTGGGCCATGGGAATTATAGGATCTTATATGGTTATCACCTTGAAATATTAGGTCACAATTGAGAGTAAGGATGAGTCAGTGACATCAAAAGACCCAATAGTTGTTCATGACCCTCATCCTAGTTTTTCACCTTTTATGTGTAATTTATTAACTATTTAGAATATAAATTTTGTTTTTTGTTTCCTTGTGTCTACCACATGATAAAAAATCCTTATTTGAAAACTAGTTCTCTTAAGTTAAAATAATATCCTAAAATTAGGTCTCTATATAAAAAACTTAAAATAATTCATTTAAGAATTTGAAATTTTCAATCAAATTTTTGGTTAGTATTGTTAGTTTAACAACATCTTTTCTCTTTGAGTCACTTTTTTTTTTAACCATGCCTATTACTATTAAAATGGCCATGTCAAGTCCTCCAAATTTAAGGGAAGAGCCTTTTGGAAATGATCCCTTTCAATTCCCTAGTTAAGAGCATCATGTCGAGATACATAAAATCATTGATCGAGAAGAATATGAAGGAGGGGATTACCAAGATGAGGCTATCCCAAAATATTTCCAACCTCCACCCTCCTTTGACAAGAATATAATTTCAAACAAAAATGAAGTATCAATTTTAGCTTTGGTCTTTGAAGTAAAGTTCTCATCCAACTTTGATGTACATAATTTGTAATATCTAATTACAAGCAAAGAATATTCATCTTCCAATCCTAATAAAAAAATATCACAAGTTTTTTTAGAGGATATAATTCTAATTTTACTTCATCATGACCTCATCCCAAAATCTCTGAAGACAAAGGGAAAATTATTTCATGTGAAGAATCATCTCAAACTATCTATGCTTTTTCCATAGAAATCCATGAAACTCAATAAAATAAAGAGATTATGAACTTTAAATATCATCAATCAATCCATCCCTTTAGTAATCCCAATATGAATTTAAATACAAATTTACCTTCACAACATCATCAAAATAATCGGAGTTTGAATATAACTTCAAACTCATTAATAATGCATCCCACCAATCAAAACTTGAATCCTAGTTCAAGTTTACCCATCATGCAAAAAAATAACCCAATCTTGAACATGGTTCTCCTATTTAATTCAAGTTTAATTTATCAACATTTAGTAACATTAAATTTGGGTATGAGCTCAAATTCAAAAGGTTATAGTCAAATTAATCTGAGTTTGAACCTTCATTCAAACTCATTAATCAATCCCAATCAGATCATTCAAATCTCACCAATCACATCCAATCAAAATCAAATCTTTAATAATTATTCTACCTTGCCCAATCAATCATCCAATCCTAGTTTTAATGATTCTTCATGCACATTCAACAATCTAAATTTAAATCATAGTGTACTAAATCAATTTCTAGTTGGATTGGTTCCATCCAATTTAAATCTCAATTCAAATCCAAATCAATTTAACTCTAATCTAAATCTTTTGTTTGATTCTACCACAAATCCCAAAACAAACTCAAACCAAAACCAAACACAATTTATTTCCAACTTTAACTTCAATAATCCAAACACAAATTCTAGTTCAATTTTTAACCAAAACCAAAATAAACCAATCCAAAATTCCAACCAAACTAATTCAAACCTAGGTTTTAATCAGTTTAACTCAAATTACAACATGATTCCACAATAAAGCAATTCAAGTTTCAACCCAAACCTAAATCAAACAAACTCAAAATTTACACAAAACCCAAACCTTAGTTTTAGTCCAAACTAAAATCAAACCAATTTTTATTTTGACCCAAATTTAAATCAAATGAATTTTGGTTCCAACACAAATGAAAATATTGGTCATAACTCCAACACCTTTTCAAACCCTTAAAATGTTAATTTCAAAAATCAAACTCCAAACAATTTTAACCAACACATTCCCCAAAACAAAAATCAATTTCGGAATTAACCACCTTTTTCATTAAGTTAGATAGACCAACTATTCCCATATCTCATACAATAATTTCAAATCATAAAGGATAAAGTTCAAGTATTGTATGATGATGCTTATAATTAGTAAAAATAGTTTAAGTTTGAGGAAATTTTCTCATATCCATATGATTTGAGTTAAATAACTACACGTTTTCCCAAATGCTTTGAACTCTAGAAATTTGATAAGTATGAAGGTAAAGGAGATCCCAAGGAGCATCTAATTGGATTCTATCACTCATTTGTTGATGTTTCTTATAATAAAAAATACATGTTGCATTTATTTACACAAAGTCTTGGGGGCCAAGCCGTTGAATGGTTCTCATGAATTTTGAAAGGATCTATCTTTACTTTTGAAGACTTATCTAAAAATTTTGTCTAACACTTCTCTTATAATATTGAAAACAACTTGAGCACTTTAGATTTGCATAACACTAGAAAATTCAAAGGATTAACTTGTGCTTCCTTCCTCCAAAGATGGAGGAAATGATAAGTCATTTTACATGGTCATTTCCTGAAAAAGATCTTGTGGACACTTTTATGAACAACTTAAACTTAGATTTGGAACATCATTTATTACATCTTTTCCCAAGACATTTTGATGAGATTATTGTAAAGGGAATTCAAGTAGAAAGAACTTTGATTAATAGAGGTGTAATCAAAATATTTAAACTAGATAATAAAAAATCCTTAAAACTAATAGATAAACCAAAATTATTTGCCAATAATATAAATATTTTTTAAGATAGTGTAGTTGATGTAAAACATATTCAAAACTTGTAAACACAAACATACAACCAACTAATCCACAATATTGCAGTTTTTTGATGGGTAGCTAAAACAAGGGAAACCTAAATGTAAGATCACTCAATTAGGTAATACTTGTGAGAATGTTTTCTAAAAGTTGGATTATGAAAACATGATTATATGGCCAAATACTAAACCCTTTGAATAAAATATTCCTAAACTTGATTGGTACAAAGAAGACAAATACCGTGAATACCATTATATTAAAGGTCATTTAATAAATTGGTGTATGAACCTAAAACACTATGTTCAAGAATTAATTGTTAAAGGTGACATATAAATTGAAAACCCATCATCTTAAAAATATAACAATCATAAATTAGGTATATACCAATACCCATTCCTCAATCATGAGAAAGGAAAGGGTAAGCAAAAATAAGAATAACTAGAATCAAGTAATATTAACTAATCTATTCATCCATTTGATTTTATAACCAATAGTGTTGATATGGTGTATACAAATTTTAACATTATTACGTTTCCAAAATATGAATGTTCCATGACCACAAGATGCACAAAGCTTACCCTCTCAAGTTCCTCATCCTCTAATGTTTAATGTAAGTACAACATTATTAACCATCTTGAGAAAAATGTAGGTAATATCTCAATTTTAGACCTTCTCAAGACATCCCTTATGTATAAATATATTTTATATAAAGTTATCCAAGATTCCAATATCCCTCAAAACATTAATCTTATAAATTTACAAGCATTAATAGATTGTTTGGAAATAAATAATCAATTAACATTTGATCATTCAAATGTTTCTCCTAAGTAAAAGGTTTTTTTTATAGATAAAGGTTCAACCCTTAATCTATGTACACTATGAATCATAAAACATCTAAGGTATCCAATAAAAACATTAGAAACACTTATCATTACTATAAAGGCATATGATAATAATGAGCATTAGTCTATCGACACAACCCATATTCCTTTGATGGTAATCTTGTTCATGTTCTCTATCTTGATATAATATATTATATACTCCTTGTAAATCCATGAATTAATTCTATGAACACCATTCCATCCACTCTTCATCAATGTTTTAAATTCTCCCATGAAAGAATGGAAGTAACTTTACAAGGTGATCCTCATCCCTTCCAATATTACATACTATTGGAAGGTAAATATAAAAAATAAAACTATCTACCAATTATAGATGATAATTTTACCCCTATTATGGATTATCCTTTACTTTAAAAATATGTCCATATTGAAAGCTTATTTCAAACACCACCCCTTGGTGGTTAGATTAATACACTAACTCCCTCCATATCCATTGAAAAATCGTTAACCAATGAAAAATCTAACCAACCATCTAAAGAAGCTTCAAATACATTATATGAGTGATATTCAAATAAACCATCTACTAAGTAAGATTCTAATAATCCTTCTATTGATCAAATTTCCAATCTACCACCCACTAACAAAGCATCCTCATCCATTTCTTCCCACTTAAAAATTATTGATCAAGGCATGAATGAGTACATCATTTAGGATTTTTAGACAAGTACAATACATGCCAATATAAATGGATATGGTAGACCACACCATCCAAAGGATAAAATAATGGTTAACAATCTTGGTCAGATGATATTTATTGAGGGATGTCTTATTTTTTATGAACATATTGATGATTTAAATTATTCCTAGATTTTTTCTAACGAATTAGCTACTTATTTTTCCACCAATAAATATACCATTATAAAATTCATCATGTGTAAAATAATGAACTATAAATACAAATGTCTTGGATTCCATGAACAAGGTTCTATTGAACCTATAATAATAAAATAAAATAAGGCAAGACATGGTATAGGATTTAAATAACTTAATGTGAATATTACACTCTCATAAAGTAACTCTTCTAGTGAGTCAAAAGATGATTGTTTAGACAATGAGATGGGTTTCATAATTAGTCATTTTGAAGATCTTGCACTTACTAACCTCTTCCATGAAAACACCATCTTTAAACTTGACCCTGCACATTCATCTGTCATATAATGGGACTAACTATCCACACCTCAACTTGATCATTTTCAAAATTATGAATCTATATCTAAACTTTTGAGAACAAGAGATCAAATTTTAGTAGGTGACCATAAAATAAATTCTAATACAACTAACATATTTAGCATACTTTGAGGAATGCAAATTACATCACTATATCAATTTTTCGTCAACATCCAAATAATAATAATTTGAGGAAGATTTCCATCTTCTTACACCACCTATAGATTACAAATATGAGTCAAATAAACTTGTTGAAGAAACCATTCCTATAAACATCAACATTGAAGAAGATCCAAAAATTGTCAAACTTGTTATATCACTTACTCAAGAAGAAAGGGATATATTTGCACTACTTCTTCAAGAATTATTTGATGTGTTTTCATGGTCTTATGTGGATATGCCATGACTAAATCTATAAATAGTAGTTCATCATATTGCGGTGCATCTAGACACAAAACCAATAAAATAGAAACTCCATAAGATGCATCCTAAGATTGCACTACTAGTAAAGGAAGAACTAAAGAAGTAGTTAGCTATTGGTTTCATATGTCCTATTGACTAATCATAATGGATATCAAACATTTTACTAGTATCAAATAAACTAAAAGGTATTAAAGTCTGTATAGACTTCTATGATATAAATAAAGCACTCTTGAAGGATGATTTTCCATTACCTAACATAGATATGATTATCGATTTAACTAGAGGCCATGCGATGTTATATTTAATGGATGTATTTTTAGGCTATAATTAAATAGAAATTGCTATAAAATATCAACAAAAAATGATATTTAAAACTCCATGGGGGACATTATATTAGCAGACAATGATGATTATTTTTCATGACATGCTTAATGATATTATGCAAGACTATGTAGATGATATTCTAGATAAATCTAAATTCAAGAAATATCACCCTCAAGTGCTTCATCATATCCTTAAATACCTGAGAGAGTATAATATGAGATTAAATCCAAATAAATGTGTGTTTGGTGTAACATCAAGAATTTTTTTAGGATTCATTGTTTCATGATGTGGGTTCAAAATTGATCCTTAAAAGGATTCAACTATCATGGATATGCCTCCACATAAAAATATTAAATAGCTTAAAAGTCTACAAGGGGAATTTCAAGCAATCAAAAGATTCATATCTCAACTTATAGATATTTATCACCTATTCAATTTTTTGTTGAAAAAAGATATTCCTTTTACATGAAATAAAAATTATGAAAAATTATTTAACAAACTCAAACAATATCTTTCAAACCCACCAATGTTGATGCCACATGTTGTAGGTAAACCTTTATTTTTATACATTTTAGCTACTCAATTTGTTCTTAGAGCATTATTATCACAACATGATGATAATGGGAAAGAATGAGTAGTCTACTAATTAAGCAAAAAATTGATATCCTATGAGCTAAATTAATCTCAAATAGAAAAATCTTGTCTTGCAATTATTTTTGCTTCCCAAAAACTATGGCATTACATGCTTAACAATCAAACCAATATTATTTCTAAGATTGACTCTCTTAAATATAGTTTATCTAGAACCACTCTAATAGGTAGGAGGAATAAGTAGGTTATTCTTCTTAGTAGTAAAAAACCAATCAAAAGGTAAGTTATAGCAGATGCATTGGCAAAAACAATGCTCAATGTCAAAGCACCTCTCATTGTATAATTATCAGATGATGTAATCATGTCTATAAATGAATCCTTAGTTTGGAAAAATTTCTTTGATGGTTCCTCTACAAACCATGGCTTAGGGTTAGGTTTATTATTGGTAACACCTGATGGGGATTGCATTCTTAAAACATTCCAAAATGAATTCCATTATACAAATGACATATTATAATATGAATGTCTCATAGCAATCCTCAAGATGGAAATTCAATGGGTAATCCAATATCTCTTTATTTTTTGTGATTCTAATCTTATCATCAATCAAGTCACTAATTAATTACAAGATCATGATGACAAACTAATCCATTACAAGAGGGTAGTGGATAGCTTAAAATCATATTTTGAGTACATCCAATTTGAAGAAGTGCCAAGTATAAATAATCAATTAGCAAATGCTATGTAAAAAATTGGATACCTACTATATTTGTGAAAAAAACATAATTTTTTTTTGTTTGAGTACTTAAGGATACCAACTTATGATACACCCAATTTATAAATGGTTTGTGAGATGGTTTCTCCCACTTATCCATGGTACTTTGATATCTATACATACCTTCATAATCATACCATCCCATCTAACTTATCATCTAACCAATGAAAATCCTTTATTCAACACACATATCACTATACCATCCTTGGTGTCACCCTATATCATTGAAGCTATGATGGAACCCTTTTGTACTATTTAAATTCTAAAGAATCTACTTTGACAATTAGAGAAATTCACGAGGGAATTTGTGGATCACATTCAAGTGGTATGGTCCTTATGAAAAATATTCCCTATTTAGTTCATTACTGGCCTATAATGGAATATAATTCATGCACCTATGTCAAAAAGTGTATACCCTATAAAAAACATGGAGATATTATCCATAGTCCCTCACAAGATTTACAACCTAACACCTTGGCCATTTTACACATCAGGGTTAGACCTAATTATAAAGATAAATCCTAGTTATTTTGATGGAAAAAAAAACATATTATAATAGTAACTAAGTCTTTTACCAAGTGGGTTAAGGTAATTCCACTTACCTATGTCACTAGAAAGTAAATTTCTAAGTTTATCCTTAACCACATTGTCTGCCACTTTGGTATTCCTTCAACTCTCATTTTTGACAATGGTAAATCCTTAAAAAATAGAGATGCTAAGACTCTTTTAGAAATTATCATATCAAACACATATGGTCCACTCCTTACTACCCATAAGTCAATGGCCAAGCTAAGGCAACCAATAAAAATATTTTGTGCATACTTAAGAGAGTTATTAATAAAGTTGGTCATGATTGGCACATTCAATTATATCCCACCCTTTGGGCATACAACAATAGTATGACATTATTTCCTTGTTTACAATAGTGAGTGTATTATTTTTATTGAGGTTAATATTCCATCTTTGTGAATATCATTACAACAAATCATACAAGAAAAATCATATCAAACTTCATGCCTTAATGAACTCGATCTCTTAAATGAGAAATGAATCAAAGATTTAAACCATATATAGGTTTACCATAATCACCTTCACCATATATATATTAAGTAGATTAAATCCAAGGAATTTAAAATCAAAGATCTTGTTCTAAATGAGAAATAATGAAACACTAATGCCGAGGGAGAGAACATAAATTTTGAAACTAACTAGTTAGGTCCATAGATTGTTGTTGCCAAGTATGGATCAAGAGATTACAAACTAGCCAATGAATATGGAGAGGATATTGATGAACCTATGAACATCATGCACCTTAAAATATTTTATGCCTGAAGCTTTTATATATGCTATTATTGGTATATCAAAGTCCAAAATTAAAAAGAAAGAAAGAAAAAATAACAAACAAAACAAAAAAATCAAAATAAAGAAATAGTCAAAAACAAAAGTGTGTACATAGATTGCCCAGATGTGAAAACTAATTCACTATCGCTCTAGATAAGTACCATGGTGAAAACCAAGATTCTAGAACCATGTTAAAACCATTATATATACTTACCATAGGTCATACACCAATTAAGTGAAATCATAAACTACTTAAGGTTACATGAATGGTGATTTAGGAAATCTCTATTAGGGTTATGGATGACTAGCTAAAAGTAGAGCTAGGCCAAAAGAGGAGCTAAAGGTATCTTTGTCAGGGCTATGGATTCTTGGCTGGTAGCAGAGCAATGCCCAAGACATCCATAACTAAGTAAAGAGTTATTATATAGAAATCTAAAGAATGATTTAGTCATTTCATGTTTTGATGTCTTAAATATTGAAAGTTATCATTTTTAAACCTAATGTCAATGGTTAATGAACCTCAAATAACACACAAGATATTATTGTTTACAAGGTTAAAACTCTATTTCTAACTTGTGGGATTTCATTAGTTCTAAAAAATAGTTTTGATATTGACTAAACGTCATAATAAGAGAAATAAATTTTTATTCATCTCTAAATAGGAGATATAAATTATAACATTTTTCAATGTTTCCCCATAGAGGTCACCATTTGTTAATGATGAACTACCCCCTATTCCTAAAATGAGGACCCTCCTTATTTTATACATAAGATGCCAAGCTTGCTAAATCATTTAATTGCATAGAGAATCAATTTAATACTTCCTAGAAATATTTGGTTAATTATTAATTTTTCAATATAGATTAGGACTTATAAATATTTTAGTTATTTCAAGTTCTTCAAGTTTTATTCAAACAATGAATCATTAACCATCGACACTTTAAAAATACATAAACAAGCCTTCTTTAAGAGTGTTCTACCTAGTTCCCAATTAGCATGAATATAATAAGATTCACCTAATCTTATTAAATTAACCTTATATTTTTTTAAATCATTTACTTACAAATTCTTGCTTTAAAATTATTTTAATTTTCTTAAGATGAGAATCTAATGTTTTTGGAAGGCTAACTTAGTCTCTCACTTGATCTCCTAGGACATCAAAATTTAAGTAGTATTTTGGGATTCCTTATGGGACAAAAAATTGAAGAGTGAAACTCAAGAGGATAGCTATCTAACTTGTTGGGATTCACAATGACTAAGAGATTTATCAAGACCCACCCAAGACACTTGGAATAAATATACTAGGTTTGTGAGCCACATGACACCATTTAGAAAGCTGAAAAGAAGATTGGCCATTGGAATTTAAATCCAAGGCTACATGTCAAGATTTTAACCCCCATGAGAAAATCCCAATTTATCTATGCCACCATGCATCCCATTAAAATCCAAAAGTTTGTGAGATGCTACCACATCTCTTAAGCATAACCAATCAAACTCAAGCTACCCTCCAAAGTGACACATCTCCACTTTAGGCTCATCTAAGATCAATGTGTGCACACACAATGTTACACCCATATAAATATCTCAAGAGGTCATAAGTAAGACTTCTAGTAGAACTTGATCCATTTGATAAAGGCTTGGTGATATACAACTATCTAAATCTCCCTTTGAGAGTGATAAATGGTAGAAGAATGAACGACATCCAATGAGAGTGACACATATACCCTTTGGATCAATGTGATGATGCCACATTTCATTCCCACATTTATTTTATCTAAAAACCCATTAGATTCATTCTAAAAGTGTAATGTGTGTCCCCTCTAGACCTGTATGATGATGACACATGTTATTCCCATGGAGCTGCATCTTGAAACTTATAAGATTACATCTGAGAGAGATGCATGTCTCCATTGAGGCACTTTATTATTTACAAGTAAATTAATTTTATCCAAGCCTTCCAAATTTGACATCTAACAAGGAAAATCTATGAGTGCCTTTTGATAAATCCACCTAGCAAAGAAAATCCTTGATCATCTGAGAGAGTGACACATGACACTCCCATAACCAATAAAAACTAAAAGTTTGTTGAGATATCACCATAAATTAAAATATGCCACACATTGGAGTATAAATGAGTCATCACACCAATAAACACTTTGAAATTACATGAGTAATCAAAAGGTACCACATGTCTAGGCTTTAAGCCAATTTAGTATCTTAGTCATATTCAGATCCCACAAGTACCTAACTGGATCTGAGGTGACATGACAAGTGACAAAAGGTGGTAATATTTAGATTTTAATCTAAAATTTATGGAAAATAAAAGGTAAATCAATGCTAAATTTAAATTCAAAAGTAATTAAATTCCAAAATCAATAGTTCAAAGTGTTTTAAATGCAAAGGTGATGAACATGACATTAATATGGAATGAACCAAAATTGCCATCAAACCTTGTATTAATAAAAATAATCTTAAAAAAGACACTCAACTCAACTATTTCTACCTCAATTTACACTTTAAGCCATACATGTTTTCCCTCCTTGCTATCAGCATTCTCCATATACAATAAAGCTTGAGCTACTCATAGATTACACCTAGGTCACCATTGTTGGAGTTCAAAAGTTTTAGGAAGATATAGAAGAATGGTGCTTGATATCTATAATACTAAAAAAATTAAATAAAAAGGTCCTTCCACTCTTGGTTAGGTCACCTCATTTGAAAATTGTGATTTATTATTTTATTATGGCAATTCAGTAATTTCAAAGACATAGAATTCATCTTTGAGGCCATAAACTTGGGGACATGCATTATAACATCTATGATATTATTGAAGGAGATAGGTATCCTAATGAGTCTAAGATAATGCCTCATATAATCCAATTATATTAGGACATCCTTATAATTCAAGCTACTAATCTCCATAAGGCCATAGTGAAGCCAGGGTCATACCATGTGTTGACCTAGTATATGGCATCTTTGAGAGGATGAGATACTAGGATGGGTTGATAAAATAAATGGACCAAGGGATCTAAATTTCTTTCATCCTAGGGCCTACCTTCAATAAATATTATGACCTACCTCTACCATAACTATATTACAATAAGAGCATCATTGACAACTAGTATTAGGTGCACAAACTAGAGACAATCTTAGCTTCATGGGTGACTGACCCAATAGGGGTTGTTTTAATGCATGACTTAGGGAAGATAATTATTCATTAGTTAGGAAGGGATTCAAGCTTGTCTTTTCCCTTATCAATATGATATATGGTAACACACACATCAATCATATATATATATATATATATATATATATATATATATATATATATATATATATATATATATATATATATATAAGAACTATCCCACTACTAAAAATAATATTAGAGGATCAGTAGATTCCCTCACTTGGAGACATCATCAACAATAATCTGGTGTATGCAATGAATGATACCTAAAACAATGGGGGCCCTTTCTACATGATGAGATACATATTAGATGATATATATGTTACTACCCAACTAGGCCTAACCTCATGGTCTCTTGTACAAGATAAAGTTACCAAGTTGGGGAGGACTAAGTTTATAAGATGGTAGGACATCATAGTGACTTCAAGGCATAGGGACACATACCTATTGCATAAATATGATTTTTTAGCTTGGGACCCAAACAAAATCATTACAAAACATCTATTTAATTTCAATAAGAATGTGGAATTGGAATATAAGTATTAAGAAGATGTGTATGAATGGGTTTATAGGGATGTTATGAATGATAAGGTAGTCCCCATGAATGCATCAAGAAAGAACATCGAGTTATAAAAGAGGCTAGATAGGGAGAAGAAGGAAGACATCATAAGGCCCCAACGTCCACTAACTCATGGAAGCATGTTAAATGCAAATGATGAAGAGAGACAAGAAGAGGAAGAATAAGATAATGTTTATCTCATTAGGAACATAACCTACAAACCTATGTTATAGGCCACTTCAAGTGAACAAGGTATGCCTTTGAGCTTTGAGCAAGGATAAGACAGTAGACATCATGACCCATCCAAAGGAAATACATTTATATCTATATAGACTATGAGAGCTACCATAGAGAGCATAAGCCAACCCAATCCTAATGTCATTGACATTGAGGAGTTGTAACAAGGAATCAATCTCTCAATGTAAAAATTATAGACATTATCTAGAAGAAACATTGAAAGGGTCTACAAGAGAAAGAAAGAGCCAAGGACTACAATGAAAGGATCAATCCCACCTCCATAATTAAATAATGAGGATGCCAACACATCTCAATATCATAGTGTAAGTACTACACCATTGCCTTTTTTCCTAATGTTTTTAAAATTTACTTCTACTTCCACTTCCATGTTTGCTCCATCCATATTTGTCTCCCCATTGGCTTCATTAACTTCCACTATTGTAATCACCTCTACCCAGTTCTCAATAGATACTAGCCTAAGTTAAGATAGTACCTCCATTGTCTTCACATTTCCCCACTTCATTTCTCATGATACTATACACATGGCTTATTCCCAAGTAGCCACTACTAGTGTATCACTTTCCCTTGGCTCCCCTACACTTACAAGGCCATTGAAAACAATTTTTAAAAATCACCTTTCACAAGCCATTTAATCTCACCAAAACTGCTAAGGTGAGTGTACCTTCAAGGTTACCCTAATTCATTCTTGACATGGGCCCTACCAAGTGTTTCTTTGATCCCCTTAGGTAATTACACCAAACAAAATTGTTCATCCCTACTTCAATATTCTCTTCTTCATCAACCTAGGCACTTCTATTGTAGTTGTCTCCCACACAACCAACATCTATTGCTTCCCCTAAATATGTAAGGGACATTATATAGGTATTAAAGTAGGATAAGCCTCAAATATTCCAAGATAAAACCCAAGCTGGAATGAGGTTCGGTGCTGACACAAGAGCCATGAAAAGGGTGGTTAGAAGGCAAGTTGAGTAGCCAAAACTAAGCTTAGATGTGATCCATGAGAGTGAAAAGTCACTCTTCACCACGATAAGGATGAGGAAGGATGACACTAAAGAGGTAAAATAATATGTAGAAGACCATATGTCCATAGTTTAGGCTTAAATAGAATCTAGAATTGCCTTGATGAAGGGGATGAAGTAGGAGATTAAAAGGTTGAAAGAGTAGACATTACCGACTTTTGTAGAGGGCACTTTAATTTCAATAATAAATTTTGTTATTAATGTCTGCAACCTATATAAGGTCATGAAGAAGAGGCAGGAAGATGGGGTCCTATAATCAAAGGTGGTCATTAAACTTGAACAAAAACTTGTACTTTATGATGCCACATTGGTAAAATTAGCTAGAGTTGTAAGAAGTAATAAGTTCCTTGACCTCAAAGTGTTTCCACTTGAGGAAATTATTCCTACATAGACCATCCTTATAAATAAGAGGAGGATTTTAAAGAGATGGCTTGATTAAGTCAATGATGAGACCACATCCTTGGAGAAAATTGAGTTCAAAATTTCATTGCTTGTAAAGGATGCCATGGAAATAAAGGGTGACCAAGCCTGATGGCTCCTTCATGGATGGCCAGGAGTTTAGAGCCCAAATGAAGGTATTTGTGGCCAAATTCAATCAAGATGTAACTAGTGTGAATATTAATACATATGTGATGATAATTTTAACATTTCCAAATTAGAGGCTAAAGAAAGTGAATGCAATTGAAGAAAAATTAAGGCCAATAATCACATAACATAGAAAGTTCATCTTAGAGATACCTAACTTGTTTAAGCCCATGATCTTAGAATTTGCTCAAATTAACCAAGATTACCTAGAACGTGTAGAGGTATGGACCAATGAAGTAAAGGAGAATAATTAGAGATAATAACAATAGGCACATCAACCACCGTTAGGGCCTTAGAGAATATTCAATTTCATTTTATAAATTCAAATGTAGAATATTCTTCTATATGTAACATTTTATCCACTTGGCTATTTAGGTGCCTTTTGATGGGCCCACTTGAACTCATCTTAGGAAATTTTTATGTATATAATTAGGGGTTTCCCCCTCATCTATAATCAATAATATTTGTTGTAATAATTAATATAAAAGAGCCAAATAATTCACAAGTTTGTCTAATACGCTTAATTATTTATTTCTATAGTTTTTCCTTATGCTTTTATATGACTAATAGTTTCCTTTATAAAATATAATTTAGAAATTAAATTTCACATATACATCTATTAGTTTGAGTTTAACCCTAGGCTAACTAATTTCTTAGTATACTTGTTCTATTTTTTTCTCATTTATAATTAAATGTACTATACAATTTACTAAGTAAGTAATTTTTATGAGAAGTATGTTGTTACATATATGCATTTCATTCCTCTAAATATTCAAATGCAATTATTTATCTTTGATACTTATGCTAGAATTTGTATATGCTAGTTTTATATGCTTTTTCCATAGAAGTTAATAGAACTGGTGCCTTTAATCATCTCAAGCAAATATTATTTTATGCCTTACCCTACTCAATCTTGGATTCACCCATGACTCACTCCAGTTTAGTCTATGCTATAAATATCCATTATTTTTTATATTTTGGGAAATATTTGGCAAATATTTAAATAATTTACAAAGATTATCAAGAATTAGTGTCACTGCATAACATTTGATTTCCCTATAATAGGGTCTACTTGCAAAATCTTTAAGTGGTGACCACATCTCTACTATATATATGATTTATAATAGTAATTATGTTAACAAATCAATCCTTGAGCCTTCTAAGTCTTAAAATTGAGTTTCTTAATTTCTCCTTATTCCCTAGTGATATAGGGAGCATACTACATGCATCAACACATTTGTAAGCAAGGTCTAACTCATCATGAATCTGAGGATTTTCATTGGTATGATTCTCAAATTATATCACTTGAACACTTGAGATGTGTCCTTCATCAACCTCACTCAATATTTTATCTTATTTTTCAAATATAAATGAGGGTTGATTTGACCAACCAAGGTCCAAAACATCACACTTATTTGGATCATGGTCTAATTTGTCTGATTATAGATCCAACATATTGGGGCTCTATTTATTTGACACTTCATATTGAATTGGATTAACCTATAGTGCATATTTTTTATTCTTTATTTCATCTAAGTAGAATTGACATTTAGTAGTCCATTAAAGACCTACCCCATATTCAACTTGAGGATTGGCCTCTTCAGGTTCTAATTCATTGGTCTCAAACCCATGACAAAAAGGTTGGTCCAAACCTAATTTCCCCCCCTTTGAATTAAGTAGGATACCTATCATGATATATTCATCATAGGAACTTGTATTTTTCTCTTATGGTTCATTTATGACTACAAGCTTCTCTTCTATCCTTAGTAAAATAGGCTCTTTCTCCAAGAGGGAGATGGTAGGAGGGTGAAGAAATTAACTTTGCTTGCAATTTAGGAGAGTAATAATTTCATTAGGAATATTTATAGGTATATTTATTAGATATTAAGGAGGGGAGAGGGAGTCTTGTAACTCTTATAAATCAATCTAATTGAGTTAATCTATGCATAAACCACTTTAATTTTGAGCTAACATTTCTTCCTTATCCAAGACTAATTCTTGGTTCACCATAACTAGCACCTCCTCCTTCATCTCTATCCCTTCTTGACTGATTTCCATGAGGGAAATGTCGAGGGTACATCAACCTTGTTGTCTTCTTGTTTTAGAAGAGGCCTAGAAGAGATTGGTTTCACAAGTGAGGGCATGATATAACTATGATCATTAACATATGGAGAGATCCATGATTTAATGTTCTTGAAGGAGAGTGTGTGTAGGGATAAGAGAGGGTAAACTAGTTTTTTTTGTTTTGATATGTCCTCTCTCCCAATTCTCTAACATTTCTTCAATGGATAGCACCTACTCCTTCATCTCTAGCTTATCAACATGTGGATAGTAACTTTCTTCAATAGTTTCCCACACATAACAAAACTCATGAAAGAAGTTATTTATCCCTTCCATGTCATGAATGGGGAATTATTTTCCAAGTATAACATTTTTTTTTCATTATTTCTCTCCCTTGGTCTAGTGTTTCTCTTTTGATTCCTGATAAGGATGGGCCTTAACAAGGTTGGTTAAGGGGCTTATTTGAAACTCTCAAAGGCTAAGATTGAGGCTCTTAGAGGGGAAAGGACACATAAGAATGATTTCACTATACCTATTTATCTTTATAAGATATCAATACACTCTCCAAGATTTAGACCATGCTTCTCAAACACACTTTACTGTCCCTCTCACAAACTACCCATTGTTCATCCTCAAAAACTAACCACATGTTCTTGATTGAATGATGATAACCCCTTGCCTTTTATATAACATGGATAGGGATGATTGAAAAAATATATAAAACATTACTAATCTCCCTTATCAACTCAATATAATATGATAATGTTTGCTTGAATCTTGACAAGGATGTAATAGGATAAACATAGTCTTGGAAAGGGGGATCAAAAGACTGATTTGAATATAAAGGAGGTTGATATTGGCCATACATAAGGATGTGATGAAGGAAAAGGTCATGATATTACTGATAGGTTTCTTGAGTGTTACGTGGGGGAAACATGAATGCTATTATCATAATATGCGTGATGTTGAGATAGGGAATAATCATGTTGATCAAAAGGATTTTGGGCATACTTACCAAAAATTCAATTTTAGGCACTTAGGCTACTTTAAAAACTGATATTTTTAGTGGAATCACCATTGATGTTTGAAAACATGCCTCTAAAGGTTAATTACATTAAAGAGAAACACCATAAACCCTCTAGTGAAGTGAAGAACATAGTAGTCCCACCAGGTGTGCTAGAAACTATTTTAGCATAGAATTTCAGCCTTGTGGGAGAGTTTTTAATGCTATATCACTCTTGGATACAAAATGGGAACAACCCTAGGCTTTGGGTATCTTGTGATGGGGTTGAACCTCTAGAGAAGGCTGGTTCCTCTTGATAGATAACCTAAACTATTGATTCTACTTGTAAAATGGATAGAGGTATTACAAAGGATGATGTAAAACATAAAAAAAGGTGATGCACCAAACTAAAATACATTCCAATTTTCATGAAACTAACACTAAGGAATGTCACAGGCAACCCTCACTCACACAACCTCATAAAAATGTCATTTTTACATCAATATTTCTAAAACTAGGCCCACTATACAAGAGATGAAGTATGGATGAGTATCAAACTTACATGATACGATCATTAGTAATCAAATAATCATAAGTTTAGACCTATAACAATGGGGGAATACCTACAAAAATGAAATAAATAAGGATGATCACCAAGGATAACACATCCACACAAATCAATCATGCAAAAATTAACTAAGTCACTAGTTGCAAGTAAAGAGGTAGGAAAAATAAGTTGTTTTATTACTTCAAGAGGTTTTTCTTACAAAAATGATAGGGTTATGCCATACTAAAATTAAGATAATGATTATAATGAAGAGAAAAAGTCTCTTAAATAGAAGAAATAAGAGAAGAGAGGAGTAATAAACTCTTAAATTTTAATAATGTCACTCAACCACATTCCATGCAGCCTCAACATCATTTATATTAATCAAACACCAATCTTCTCTCATCAAATTAACCTCCAAAGGTCAAAATGGTCTTCAAGCCTTCTCATTGGCCTAAAAAGGAACTAGAAGACAAAAAATCTTTGAGAAAGATGATGTCACACTCCACTAACTTTGGGAAAAGTCATCAAAGTTATAGAAGACTCATTGAATGATAAAATTTTCTTCTTAACCTATGATCTCCTCCACTTTCACTTCTATTCCCCATTCTACTTGGCTTCTAGATGTCACTTGACCACATGGTTAGTGATCTTGGTACTTTATTCTTGCAACTAATGCTGAAGGTTAAATTTAGGTGTTTGATTTTATGTTTTATTTTGTCTTCACTCATATTTTCTCATTAAACCTTTAAAATACTCTATGAAACCTACAACTATGTTGGACTACATTGATGGATGGATACAAGCTTGAGCCATTTTCAACTAGTAGTGTAAGAACATACTCTCAAGTCCATTTTTCACTATGAGAACCACTTATGGACTTATAGAATGCCTAAATACATCTATGAAATTCCTATGAGGAATAAAATGAAGATTTAGACCACCTTTAAGACCTAAAACAATCATGGAAATATCCATAAAACCTTGAAATTTCACAAATTATCAAAAAACTTGGGTTTTTAAACTTTCATCTCAACAAGGCACTCTATAAACCCTTTTTAAGGGATCTAGTTACCATATAATGGTTATTTAGGTCTCATTAGGCCTCTTTCATGCATTTATACCATTTCTCTCTTTGAATACCTATTAAAATAGGCAATTTTAGACCATTTTGGGCCTCCTAGGCACCCACACGTGCCACATTTTTCTAAAAAATAGGTTATAAATTATATTTAGAGAGTATTATACATGTTTTAAGTGGGTTTAATTTATTCTAGGTCATTTCATGGGCATATGAGTCTAAAAACCCAAAACCAGTCAAAAAGGTTCTTTTGGCAGTTCAGACATGCATAGCTTCTTAATGATTGTTCATAAAATGTGGACCTCAATTATATAACTTCCTTCCATTAATATTTATCCTATAAAACCTTTCAAATTTCTTGAAAATCTTGGGATCCCATGCAGAAAGTGTTTAAAGATATGTATGTAAAAAGTTTGTCGATGGGGTTCTGTATGTATTCAAGCCCTACTTGTAGTCTTAATGATTATTCATAAACCTAATTCTATTAACCAAAATAAATATAAAATTAATTTAAGTTACATATGGTTAGTAAAAATATACTAATTTTTTTTGGCCCAAATCCTTATGGGGTGAGAGATATGAGCATCTAAAGAGGGGGCTCAAACTGGGTGTCTTGGATTTGAAAAGCTTAAAATTCTCCTTGAGAGTGTAAATGAATTTTTCATTGTTAAAAAATTATTTAAAAACATAATTAATGTCTTTAAATACCTCATAATACCTCAATAATGTGTCATCTTACGTTGATAGAGTTTGCTAGTGCCTCAATGTGATATAGGCCTTTAAGGCCTTAAGAATAACTTATAGGCTTAAAAATGAGTTTCAAGGATTGAGGAACATGTAATATGGTATTAGAGACTCAAAAAAATTGTATAAAATTAATTTTCATCCATTTTATCCTCCTTTTAATGCTCAAGTCTCACATTGCCTTCATGCCTTTTTGGACAACATGTGGGAATGGTTGCCTACTTACTTGTTGTAACCCTCAAGGGCATGGTTTAAATTTAAATTAGAGCGTTATCACCAATAAATATGTGTATATATAATTATTATCATCTTATTAAGCTACCTAAACACTCCTATGAGGTCCAAAACCCTCCACCAACTTATATACTTAAACAATGTCTCCTAGCTCCCATGTTGGCTACAAATAGACATGTCGGTGACTGTGATAAAATATTGGATACTTACAATCTTATTTAGAACCAAAAAAGATTTTAATTCAGTTATAAGTTATCATTAAAAACATACTAACTAATTTTCATACTTGGATCTTGCATATTAAGGTATGTAGATGAATTTTCCTCCAAATTTGCTTAAGTTGCCTGCATTCTTTGACTGTCAACAAATAGGGGGTTGAAAGTAAAAAAAATATTGAATATTAACCCATTATATTTTATTCAAAAATATTATTTATATTTATATAAATAAATTATGATAATCTCCACCAATTTTCATGCTTGGACCATGCATATTGTAGCATGTAAGGGGATTTTCCCAAAATTTACTAGTAAGTTGCCTAATTTTTCATAAAGAGCACTTCAAGTATAAGACAGAATAGTGGATATGTAACTTATTTTTCGTGAAAAATATAAATAAAAATGGGATATAATATGTAACAAGGACCCTTTTTACCAAATTTTAGGTCTTGAATCCATGTTTAGGTGTTTCAAAACCTCAAAACCCTTCAAAACTGCCTTTAAAATTTGACTATGTCCTTGATTGTGTTTAACACTATTATAGATGGATGATATAATAAATGAAGGTTGATAATATATTAATTACAATAAAATTTTACCTTTTATACCTAATAATCCACTTTAAACCATCTCTAATACCTCCCTATAGCATACTTACCTTTGAACAATGTTTTTTAGGCCCTACATAGTCTAAATATATACACAAGCTTGTGTACTTGCTTTGATGAGTTGGCAGTATTTTCATGATATTGATAAGGGTTTAAAGATGTTAAATCATCATCATATTTTATATATTATCTGAAAATACTTTTTCCTTTAATAGATGCCTCTTTATTTGCTCGAGAGAGTATGTGACTATATAAGATGTAATTATTCTTTAGTATGGTTTTAGGCATGCATTTTAAGGTTGAGTTTAACTCTCAGATAGTGTTTGGATCCCCTCCATGGTATATGAACTCATTAAATCATTTATTGTTATTATTAATTATATTCAAGATATGAAACTCTTTCATTAGTCCCTTTTGCTTTCATTATGTTCATAATAGGAGGTATGCTTATGTCAACCCATGGCTGTAGGTGTACATTATGAGGTGTACCTAACTATAGATTGTTCAGACACTCCAATTTATTCTTTTACATAATCATATCACTAATTGTCTCATTAAAATTTCGTGTGAGAAATAAACTCTACCATTTCATCATGAAACTTCAACATATACCATTGTGTCATCAACTCCATAAGCTTGGAGATAGACCTATACCCTTATGGATGTAGATGGATGATCTCATGGAAATGAATCTCAAAATAAGTTTTATTTATCATTCATTTTATTATATTTATCCAAATATTATATCCACTTCCTTTTAACACTGACTCCTTCATATCACCACCTCTCTTAAAGGTCATCTTCTCTTGAAAGTCTCCCTCATCACATTGCCCACTCTACACAAGCTCTTCTCCATTCAACATACCAAATATTATTATGGGGTTCATGAGTGTAATGTAACAACTTGGATGATATCTCATTCTCATATTAAAATTTTAAAAACCCATTTAATCCTTTTAATGTTACACCAATACTCACTTTCACATCTCAAGCTCATAACAACACCATTAGGCTTATAGCCTTTTTTTTCACATTTTCTCCTTATTTTTATAAAATATCAACATTATTTAGGATATGAAACCATTTTACACCACCATCTATCTCCATTAAAACTTTCATAAATTTTAAAGCTTTAAATATCTATCTAGAAGGTACTTCCTTTGTTAGAATCCTTCCAATTAGGCCTCTTAAGCCCTATCACACTTTCCTAGAGCTCAAATTCATACTACACCATATAGAATAAAATAAAAACCATATGATTCAATTTACACATGATGAATAGGATTTATTATATATATTTTTTATTTTTCATAGTTTCAAACTAGAGATATATGGTTTTTTTGGTTAGAAACCCTAGCTAGGCTAAATGTGTAGGCATGTAAAGGCCAAGAGCCTTCAAAAATAAATTTATTGAGTTTGAGAATGTTTCAAGGGAAAATATAATCATATATATGTATATATTGAAATTATTAAACTTATACAATAGGTTATATCCCTTGGTCAATCATAAATGTCCTTAAACTGATCAAAATATAGAATGTTTTACCCTCTTTATAAGATTATGCATGAATGTGTAAGGTTTAAACTCCACTTCTTTGGTTACAGATCCTTCCAAACCAAATAAAAGATATATAATGTATATATTAACCTATTACACATTTATAAATTCTTTAAAAAACATTCATCAATCCTTTTTATGCTATTAACAATGCAAGTCACAAAAGACTATGTCCTTGGTTTGACTGAGTTTGGTATTGTTCCTCAAACAAGGACTGTAGATTATCTTGAGGTAACTTTTATAGATGGAAAACCAATTCATATATTGGTTTTAAATATAATATTTTTTTATTTCCTTAAACACAACCTAATAAACCATATTTGATATCATATACCTTAGAAATAACCTAAACACATACCACTGTCCAAACCAAAAAGATGATTGTAGGTGCATATTAGACTGAGTTTTTGATTGTGCCTAGACCTCAAATTAGTGTATATTTAGATTTTATGATGTTATTATTAATTATAAACCACCTCATATAGCCATTAATGAAATTTTTTTATCCACAAACTTTCAATAGATAATAATCTTCTCTTCACACCTAATATACCCTCATCATGACAAACTTGAAAGAGCTAGCTATAAGTGCTCATGGGGGTTCTTGATCGTGTTATGTGTGATTGTATGGATGAGGTATATTTATAAATTTATATGGTAAATTATATAAATTATTAAACTATAATTATTTAATTTCAATGACCTCCATAAGCTTCATAACCTCATTTGAAGGTCAAACTCTCTGAAAGTTTCCACTCATTATTTTGCCCACTTCTTGGGGGCTTATGATGCTTATTTAGTAGACCTGTAATCTTCCATTTTATCTATCCTATATTATATTAATGTAATTAAACCACTTAAAAAACTTAAAGGACACAAAAATAGACCTCCATGTCAAATTTCAAGTCATTTCATTAAGTATAACTCAAAAAATGCATCTTTTGGGGTTGCCTCAACTTGCCTTGTTAGCTTTTTAAGCATGTGTAGGTTGGAGTATTTCTATTTTACTATTTTTTATGAGTTTAAAATACCTAATTATTTTTAATCAGTACATATATGGAATCCCAAAACTATTACAATCATTTTTTTCAATTCTAAATCAATAAAAACATCCAAAATCACCAATTTAATCCTGATACACACTCAGAAAATGAGAACTATGAGACATAGGGAGCAATAAATATGTGAATATTGAGATTTATAAGGTCTAAATAAATTAATTTTTTTAACCTAAAAATAAACCTAAAACTTATAAAATAATTATATTTTATTATTCATTCCTTTAATTTCTTCAAAAATGCCTTTTCCAACTGTCTACATTTGCACGCCAAAATCCTAAATTTGGCCAACTTGTAGTTTTGTTCATTTTGTATTGAAATTTTAAATATGATAACTCTCAAAAGGTTTTTTAAGAATTAAAATTACAATAAAATTTCTCAAAAACACTCACATGAGGTTAAAATCATCTATAATACTTTATATCCCTTCAAGAAGCTTGCCTAGTTCCATGTTCTCCATCAATAGACAAGTATAGGAATTTAAAAAAAACCATGGATAATTAAAATCTTATTGTGACCAAAAATATATTATATATACATAAAAAAATCATGAATTTTTTTTACCAAATTTATGAACTTTATTGTACCTTTAGATGCCCCAAAACTCATTTTTCCTAAAACTAGTTAGTTGTTTGCTTAGTTTTTACACTTCTTGGGTTCATAATTGATCTTGTCTTATTTTACCTTGTCATAATGGAATGAGAGTGATGAAAAGGTATTGGTGATTTTATATAAGAATTATCACATTATGCTTACCATTTATTAGAAACTTCTCAGTCTTATATACCTTGTCATTATACCATTTCTCCTTCTTGTTTGCTAACCTGCACTCTGCCGACATTGGTTGTAGGTTAACATGATTTGATTATTTTATGCACTAAGTGGGCATATAATGGTGAAATACAAGTTTATAATAATATTTAACCTTGATTTAAAACTTTAAAACTCTTCACTCTTTAATATTCACTCAAAGTGAAAGCCTTGGTCTTATTCCACAATGTAGTCTTTAATAAGCTTGAGCTTTCACACTGTAAAAAATGTAGCAGAGTACAAAATGATGTGAGAAGTGTTGATGATTTAAAATAAGGTATATGAATTGAATTATATTTATATAAATATTTAATTAAAATTTAAAAGTTCCATCAACCATTATGACATTTATGTTAGAGACCCCTTTACCATCCTTGAGAACACCTTCTTACACTCAAATGCAGTTGAAGTTTTTACACACTTGTGTGGACTAAGGAGGAGTTAATAAGATGATATCTGACTTGAACATGTATGAAATCCCTAAATACCCATTATATATTCCAATTTTATTTCAAATCATTGAATTGGGTTACCATATTGATTGAGTGAGGAAGAAATCAAGAAACATCAATTACCTTAAAACTTCACAAAACAACCTTAACAAATGAGAATAAGAGGAAACCAATTTTTTTTATCTCTCTCAATTTATCTCCCAAGATTGATTTTACACTAAGATGGTATTATTCCTTATTTTATTATTTATTAGTACTTAAAATAGGGTAATTGAACTTATATGAGGTGGATCTCCATGATCAATCAAGATCATTTGAATCTTGTAGTGAAGCTAGAACTATTGTAAGTGCTTATTTGGCTCATTGAAAACATTTAAGACCAACCTATTGTTTCTTACCTTGTATCTTCTATCTCATTATCTAAGAATATTTAACTATATGAACTTTAACTCCAATTAACCTATATAATCATGATACCAATAATTAAACTGTGTTGTTTCTCTTCACACTTTTCCTCTTATGTACAAAAAATGTATAGACTATACCTGATCATGTGTTGAGAGTGATGTTCTTGATGATATCCAATGATTTTTGATGATATCATGGGATTTTATTAATATATTTACACTATAATTGATGTAAATACATGATAAACATGGATTTAGATCTCTTAAACCATGATAGATGGATTTACAAACTCGAAACTTCTTTTCACACACCAAAAACGTGCTCAAAATGTCATTTTGTATCATATTTGCCATTACATCATGGCTCTAAATAGTTCAAGGGTGGTTACTTAAATCAAAATTGTGAATTATATGAATTTTTAAGATGATCTATGATTTATTGAATATTGGAAACCTATGATGGTGACCACCATGAAGAGAAAAAAAGATTTACAGTAGAATTCATCAAAGCAACCTATACACTAAGACCTCCTTTCAAGTTAAAATTCATCATGTAGTTAAAATACAAAATGAAACCACAATTAAATGGAGATACAATAATTGTATAAAAATAGTCAAAATAATTCTTCTTCATGATATGCTAAACTAAAGAAATAGAAGACAACCTTAACCTTGCATGGATGAATAGGCCATCTAGACACCCATACACTATTAGTGATTATTAATAAATATGAGAAGATGAAATAGAAAAATAATTATAGAGAGTGTAAGGCCACTAGGGTACCTATAAATTACCAAAATATTCTAACCTAAATCTTTCTCTCCTAACCATATCGAGTGAAAATCTAAGGCTCTCCTAAAACTATCCAAGATTACCCAAAATAATGTTTCCTTAACATGAAGAACTAGAAGCCTATCTATGAAATACAAAACTTGGGAAAAAAATATTATGTAAATGACATTTTCTTCCTTACGAAAACCTTCTGAAGTGTTTGTACCTCTGTTAATGGTAGAAAACATGTTTCATGTCTAGTTTGTAGCTAATAGGTTTTCCTTACCCATGCTAGTTGTTATGCTTGAATATGTTTTTAGAGGCTTAGGGGAGGACACTAGGGACACAATGGATGGTCGGATAGGATATTTGAGCTCTTTTATTAATCAAAACCTTCAAAAACCTATTAAGCCAAAGATCCAAAAGGCTAAAAAATGTATCTTTTTACTCCCAAACTCCTCTCCTCCACTTCAAATGGCTTGAAATGGACTTGAACATGTATAAATAGGGAAAAAAGCCATAAGGAGGTGGAAGGAATTCAAAACCAATCCAAATTCTCCAAAATTCACCTTTTCAATTATGAATTTATATTTAGAAGCTCCTCAAGTCATCTAATGTACTTTAGGGGGTCTTTTGGGCAATTAGCTTCTCTAGACATCATTTTTGACTCATTTGAAAATATAACACTGTGAAAAATTGATTCCTACCCCTAAATGCTCAAACACCTTGGAAACTAGCTAAATCCTTCACTTGTAGTTTAAGATCTATTTATAGGCCTTTTCCTCAAAATCTACAAATTCACCTTAAAAATAACTTAAGTGTTTCAAAATATTGAAAGGGACATGGAGTAGGGTCATGATGTTAGTTTTATCTTTCCACCATTAGATCATCCACTACACTAGGACCCTACTCAGCTCTTCACACCATACCAAGACCTTCAAGAATATTGCACTACATCATCAAGTTAGGACTAGACAGAGACTAGTCATTGGGGTAAAATAGTCACTGAATGGTCTAAGAGAGTACTCTGGTCCATCTAGGTAAAAGATTCACATATAAGCCAATTTTGGCTAATAATAACTTTATGACAATTTATTTGTAATTTTTATTTTTGAAAATTTATGTTTTGAATATATATATATATATATACACTCAAAACATAAATTTTCAAATATATATATATATATATTCATGGGATGTTAAATGCTTACATTCACATCCTAGATTATTAAATCTAGTTGATGATGAGGATGTCCACTTGCTTATGTTACCATCTAACATTTTTACTATGTGAGGATGTTATCAGTTGATGCATATATCCTACATGGCCACTAGCATCTTTGTATTTTATGTTTAATTTATTGATATTTCTAGATTCTTATAACAAAATGTGATCACTAACAAGTTTTTATTGTTACCTTATTGGTTGTAGAAGGATGTTCATATTCGATAGTTATAACATGGTTGAAATTATTTCAACATTAGTAGAGTTGAGTTTGGATATCATTGAATGGGTTATTATCAATAGAGAGGTGGAAACCAAATACATGTACATTATAGCTTCTTACTGGTGATATGACCATCACCTTATAGGATGTATATTAGATCTTTCAACTACTGATTAGGGGTGAGAGAGTGCAAGTTGTTGGTGATATTAGTCAATGGTCTCATGTATATTTTACAAGTTATAGGTATCCTAAAGGAGATATGAGAAATATGGTTTGTTTTAATGACATTAATAGAGGTGATGTTATGTGACTATAAAAGTTTATTTATGTGTTATTGACATCATTTATAGCTGTAGAGGGTGGGATAGTTGGTATTTATTATCGGATGTATTAGATAGTTGTTCATATTAAGATGGCTAAGACCATTAATTTTTTGGGATAACACTATAGTAACCCACTTGCATAGGGATATATACATATTTAAAATAGAGAGCCATGTTGGGGGTATTATAGTGGTGAATATGTTATATGTCTAAGCATATGAGCATATCATAGTAGTATGGCTAGTTGGTGGTCCATGATAAATTACCAAACTAATCTAGATAGGATGTTTAAAGATCATATTATGTGTCTTCCTTATAAGAATTTTACTAGGTGGTATGAATATGTCCATGAGTTACAAAGGATTCATGTTAGTATGTGGTTATTTGAAAGGTTATCTAGTGTGTATGAGTTATTTCACTATGATTAAGTGTTATAATAGTTTGGGATTGAGTAGGGGGTGTGCTCAATACCATATCCATGACATCACAGAATAAAAAGTGGTCATAAGCCACATGATGGGCCATAACCCATTAAAGTATATCTATTCTCATGCCCAAGTGATGAACAAAATCTTATGGTTCCCCTGGTAGTAGGGGATGATACAAGGTATACTAATGAGTATGTGTAGTGGTGGGTTAAATCCCAATGGCCTTTATTATTTCTATTGTACTTATATATCTAGGTTCCATTCTTGCAGCATAGGGTTGTAGAAGAGAGATAGGTGGTTATGTAGGAGATAATGCTACCATAGGACTCACATCAATAGATGAGGCATCCATTAGAACCACATGCAAATAAATTAGTTTTCATATTTACATTTTCATTTTTTTAATAAAATTATTTGATAATTATATGTCTCTAAATTATGTATTATTTCAAATGTGTGTAGGTAACTAGGAGTGGTTGACCATGGTGGATTGGATGATTTAGGCCCTTACTTGTAGTGTGCCTATAGACATATTTGGAGATGGATTTATTTAAAGAGTTTTTTATATTTATTGTGTGCATGCACTATTATTTGTTCATATTATGAGAGTTATGGAACCATAACATACTAAAACCATAGAGTGTGAGGAGTTATGTGTGGATTTGGATAGATTAGATATCTAATAATGGAATTCCATTGATATTATAAAGACACTCATTGAGTGATATGATGTTTTAAGATGATAACATAAGGAGATAGTACGGTATCTAGGTGATTTAAAGTAGAAAGTATGTATGTTATCATGAGCACAAAGCCCATAATTTAATCCTAGTATATCTACCTCTAGAGGCACTAGAATTGTATATGTTGATAGTTATGAGGGGTATACCCCAAGGGATATAGCCTTATGTTATGATTGATATCATTATTTTTTAAAACATTACATTATTTTATATATATGAAATTGTTCACATGGATTTTATTTAGTATTGAATATATTTGCACTATTTTATTCTCTTTTGATCATTATTTAGTTTGTTAATTATATTTTACTTCCATGGTGTATGTATTGGATATGTTAGAAGGTATACAAAATATTTAAATTTAATGAAATAATTTTATTATTTGAAAAATAAAGTGGTCATCATATGAAATTAAACCTTATAGGGAATAAGAGTGCTTTATTATATTGATCATGTGGTAAAGTAACTACTAGGTTTGCTTATGTAATCAACTATGCTATATTTATAGGCATAACTAATGAATATATAGGTACCTTAAAAGGAATCCAAATATTTTGTGTAGGTAAACCCCCTCCAAATGTGCCTCTATAAAAGTTATGATCAACCAATTGTTCCTTGGTAGGATCAGTGTGGGAGTGATCAGTTCTAGTAGAGGGCACACTAGGATAATTACTTCTACTAGTGAGCATCTTCTGGGAAGGTCGATGGACCATATTTTCCTTACAAGGATTAGCATGGGATGGTTTGACCCTATTAGATGAGCCTCTAGGAGACGTATGTGAATTATTTATAGATGCATATTTTTATATATCATGATTCCCTAATATATTAACTATGTGAGATTTTTTCTCAAGATTAAAACACTCATTATCTCAACAAACATTAATACCATGATAAGTGCAAAAGTGGTGTCAATTTTCACTCTCAAATATATGAGGTGGGTAATCTAAATTAAGAGGGAGTTTTATCAATCATTTATCCAATAAATTTTGTAATATATCATATGGTCTATCTTGGTATAAATAAAACTAAATATGTTGGCATATTATGTTGTTATTTGGTCTAACTTTGGGGGGTACTCTAAAAACATGTTCATTCATTTTGTTCAACACTTTTAATTATTGGTGTTTTTTTAGGTACTAGTGGTTATAAATAATATTTTTTAAGCGGTTCATTATCCTTCATTACGTGTTTATGTTCCCTTAAAACATGATTATTATCATTATTGGTTTGTGATGAAAAAATAGGTAACTAAGTTTGTGTATTCATTAAAGCACATGCATATTTATGCACATCCAAATATAAGGTCTCAAATGAAGTAAAGGGTTTATGAAATTATCTCTCTTTGAGTGGAGAAATAATATCCCTACTAAATATAAATTTTACATCCGAATCTAAAGGTGTATAGTTTAAGGAATATAAATGATCCTTAAATTGAAGATAATAGTCTTTAATAGACTCATTATCATTTTACGTTAGTGCTTGAAAATGTTCCAGTGGTGATTTAGGTAAGGTAAACTAGTGAAAGTGTGATAGGAATACATCCTTGATCTTATTTAAAGTTGACAAGTAAAAATTTCAAAGGCTATAAAACCAATCAAAAGCCTTTTTTGTTAAACTATTGATGGAAATATTTTAATAAAAAGCTTCCATTTTGGGCCCAATGTCCAAAGGAGTGTATCTATTTTTTCAAATGAGTAGAATGATCCCATTGACAATTGAAGTAGGAGAAATCAAGAATGATAAAATTTTCATGGTAGTGATAATTAAATACATCTTGAGAAATAGGTTTTTCTATTAATTTATTCTCTCAAAAAGAGCCTCTTGGAAATACAATTATAACTTAAGAGTGTTGAATTTAAGTTGAAAATATCCCATGGGTTTCATGATAGATAACATATAATAAGGAGATGTTTAAGGTTTTATTAGATGTTGTAAAATACCATTCATATGAAACATATGAATGGTAAGATCTTTATCACTCTTAAGAGGATAATCGTCACATGGATTTTAAAAATTTAGTAAAGGAGTACCCATGGTTAAAGAAGTAAGTATATCATGTTGGATATAATTAATTTTAGTACCCTTACCATTAAAATATGCTAATCTACTTATAATTTGGCTACATTCAATAGGAATCAGGGAAATAATTTCACTTGTAAACATTTGCTCTTGTTTAGGCAAAAATGTAAAAGAGGGAGGAAAAGAAACATTTGTCACTTCATTTTTAATATCATGAGGTTGTGGGGGGGGGGGTGAAAATGTTGCTTTCATTTTTAATTTTAAAAGGAAGAGATAATGCAATGTTACTTTTGATTTTCTTTGATTTACATGATTTGATCTTTAAATGAGATACACCAAATGGATTTGAGACTTTTTGTATGTCCCCAAATAATGTAACTTTTGAAAGTGTTTCCTTAGTATGTTCATTATAACTCTTGTAGGTTTCTCATTACATCCTAGAGTGTAAGAATAAATTATACTAGGCTTACTTGAATCATACAAATAAGACATGATTTTCAACAATATTTATATTGGGAGAAGAAGGCACACACTTGATTTCTTCAACATTTTCATTATGATATATATTGGAGAAACATTAAATATCTTTGACTTTTCCAATATTATAAATGGGAGACTCACACTCATTTGTTGAGATAACGAAGTATTGTGTAAATACAAAAATTAGACTTTTAGCATTAGGAATAATATAGTTTTACATTCTTATTTTTTCTTGACACTCTTCATCATAGGAAAATAAAGTAAAATTAGAGTTCTCATAGTCAAGAAGGATACCATTACTTTAAATTCATAAGCATAAATGTAATTATCACTATCTTTCTATTTAGATTTTCATTTTCATCATTATTTATTTCATCATCATAGTTATAATCAAAGGAAGGGTCCTAAGCCCATTTTTTATTTTTCATAAGACCTTCATATGAAATACATTGATCATTAGGAACATTAAACCAACTATCCAAAGGATGAGGCTTTTTTGGTTGAGGTTTCCTTACATTACCATAAAGTAAGAAGTCCATAAGGAGTCAAACCTTTAATAAAAATATGAAAATCACAACCACGAGGGCCAAATAAATAATAAAATTTAACATTCATAAACTAAGCCTACATAAGAAAAAATTAGATCTAAAAATAAAAATATGAAAATATGAAATGAACATTCCTGAAGAAGGAGATACCCTACATGTAAAGTAGGGTTTGGTTTAAAAAATTAGAGGATAAATTCATGAAATATTATAAGTGATTTTGGAGTTTTTACAAGATAATACCAAAGAAATTAAAGTTGTTTGAAAAGAAAGAAAACAATCAGATCTACAATAAAAAATAGTTAGTAATACATATTTACCTAATTTAACATGTGCAATAAATACAATAGGTATAAATCAACTAAGGGATAAAGATAGAGTATCTTACTTATTATTATATTTTGGATTGTGGTAGTGGTAAGGAGTCAACAGAGGGTTGTGTTACAGATATGGACATTATTCATTTTATATTCTAATATTTATGTTAATCTGGGATAGTAATGTTGATGCTTATGTCTGTATATGATGATAGTATCCAATGATAGATATACACATGAGTGACCTAAAATCTAGACCAGACCTATTATAAACATATTTTATATAATTTCAGAATTTTTTTTTGTTTTAGGTCATGATACTAATTAGAGATAAGGTAGATTATATTTATAGCTATAATTAAGACTGCATATCAAAACATGATTAGGCATATCACTAATGATCACTTTTAGGTACTATATAATGGTCTCATTTAAACATCAAGTTCTCCCTATCAAGGAAAATGAATTTAAACTAGTTCCATTATCATCCATAATCCCATGTTTTATATTTAATCAAGAGATATGTGAAAATGATATCAATAGTTAGGCATTTCCTTAAACCTTATGAAATCATATTATACTTATTTTAATAGGATACAAAAAGTAGATTACATTATAATTAGAGTGGCTAAACAATTCAAAAACAAAGATTCTAGAGGCCCCTATTAAAGAAAAGTACTCTTTGATAATTGGTTATTAAAAATTAGGTTTATTTATTCTATAAATTACCACTTAAAACATAACATCTAGGGTTGGATTTTATACCCAAGAGGTAAGTTTTAGATGTATTATCTCTAGCTTTCAAATTTAGCATCAAATGAACCTATAAAAGTGATAAGTATATTAAAAATACATTTTAATAAATCCATACTTATTGCACATAACCTAGACTTCCAAGATCATCATTTCTAGTATTCTACATGTCAAAATTGGATCCATATTAGATTATAATATTGGTATTATTGGTTTTTAAATATTGTGATATCATATTCCAATATTTATATTATTGGTTTTTAACTAATGTGACATCAAATTCCAATGTGTTCATTATGGCATTAATTTAAACCCTAGGAGAGCAATTTTCAAGCTTCCTCTGACTAAGACATAATATTGGGACAACCCTAGGTTGTGGGTAACCTATGATAGGGCTGAACCTCTAGAGAAGTGCTACTTCCTATTGATGGATTACCTAAATTAATGCTACTCTAAGGAAATGGGTTAGAAAGTGAGAAATGGCTCCTAATAAATTTAAACAAGTGATGAACCAAATTAAAAATGGAATAATCCCATAATATTGAACCCATATTAGATCAACATAAGACAATACTAGCTCACACACCCTCACAATCTAGCTTCATGCATAAGTGTTTCATGGACTAGGTTCAGGTAGAACATTAATCCAAACCTATAAATAGCTTGAACACCCTAAAGGAGGTTAGATAGGAGTATAATGGATGAGGAAGATTCTCCTTCACTATGCCATCATTCACAAATCACTTAACATAGATCAAAGGAAAGAGATAGTTAAAGAAAGTACTTTATTGCATCAAGATGTAGTTCTTACAAATGTTTGACAAGGTTTAGCCTAACAAATATGAGCATATTTTACAATATCTTAGAGAGTCCCCTACTCTTCAAGATAAAAAATTCCTTGTCAAATTCTAGAATTGAAGAGAGAGAAAGAGATAAATAAAATAAGATATATAGGAGAAAGAGGAGGATAGAGAAGGAGCATGCCATCAAAGATCAATAAATGAACTACCATCACCTTTTCATCAAATCAACACTAGTTCTCTATTGACAAGCAATCTTTCTTTTGTCCCAATAACCTTTGAATCATTTAATTAATTAAACAACACTTACTAAAGGACAATATTTTGATGAAGGTGATAAGTCATGATCTTATTATGAAGATAAACCCTTATGCACCGTGAAAATCTATTAAATGTTCCAACTACTTTTTCCAACTGATAGATCTCCACCTTGGGACTTTATGTCATCTTTTACTTGATATATTCATGAGGATAAAATCATAATATATTGAATCTAACATAGACAAGCTATGTCTACTTTGAATGGTGGTAGGTACCTATTTGTCAAGGCTATGACTATATTGAAAGATGAGACACTCCTTCATAATCACATATCTACCCCATTTTTATATATGAATATGGGTCTACTATATATGAAAACCAATCTCATTTATTGGTTTTCCTATAGTTATCCTGTCAATGAAAATCCTACAGGCCATGTAGCTTCATTTTTTATCTCTATTTAGGTCTAAACAAACCTATTCTACCTTTAAAACTCATGGAATCCAAGGACTTCTTGTACACGATGTTGAAAACATAAGAAAATTGAATCTACATGCTCTAGATCCTCTAATAGAGGTCTCAAATAAGCTTCAATATAATCATTTGAGATATTTATCTTGGTTCAATCTTAGATCACTTTTATTCTCTATTGAAGTGTCCTAGATTTCAACTTTTAATATTGACCATTGATCTTGATTTGGGCCTCCCAAACTATGGCATTTATCAGCTCCTCATTCATCCTATATATCTTACTAATTAGTTGACCTTACATGCACTATCAATATTCCTTTACATGGATTAAATGTTTATAATTTGTTTACATGATATGTACCATGGTCATGACACTTGAAAACTTTGCATTTATCTTTCAGATCCATTAACTTGACTTCTCACTCACCATCGATCTACTTTGGTATGATTAAACATGCTCCATTAATTTATTTTGTCCCACTAGTCTTATCAATCGATGCACATGTTTAGATATTCATTTGGGCACTTAAGATCTTAAAACTTGTTAGCTCCACATTCATCATTAGGATACAATGACCTTTTGACTTGATGCTCAATGTTGATATTTGATCGAATGATTAAACATGCACCATAGATCTATTTGGCACCACTAACATCATTGATTTCCCACTAATCATTATATTTGATCTTAGATTTTCATATTTATACACTTATCAACCATTCATTCATCCTTGGAACATTTTAATTTAAATGACTATTTATCACATCATTAACTTGATTTTCCCATGCACATTTCACTCTAAAAGTCTAGCTTTGAAGCTTTATGTCTTCAGATAGAAAATAAATCAAGATATGAAATTTATAAATCATGTTCAAGGCATGAAAAAACCATGTCTATGTAATCCTTTGCCTCTTTTTGACCTCCTAAGTGAGCTTATGAAATGTGTAACTAGACTGATTTATTCATTTTTACATGACATTTGATGATGGTCTAGTCCATATTATTCACTTTCTTAAGTCATTTAATCATTTGGTCAATCAAGAACTATACTTAGATAATCTATCCAAGAAAAAGGCTTATATATGGGACAAATTCATCCAACATATTTGGTGACTCATAAGGAATCATGCCTACTATGATCGATAACCCATACTAGTTGCCTTGTCTGATCCATTAGGGATGAAGTCTACTCTCTTGTTCAACATATTGATCTAAGGATAAAACTAGATTCCAACCTCTGTATAACTCTATCTTGAATAAAAAAGAATAATAATTAAAAAATAAAGGAAATTTCATGCTAGCACTTGGAGAAAATAAAAAATAGCTAACATGCTAAATAAATGTTCACAAACACACTTAGAAAAAAGCATGAAATATACTATAACATATAGAATATGATATAGGAATTTATAAACACTTGCCTTTGGGTCAAATGGAAAAGTTTGAGTATCATTCACTTGTAACAGACTAAGATGAAAAATACCTTGCTTTGGAGGTACCAGAATTGGTGAACCAAAAATCTTGATGGCTAATCCTTTTGATATGTTCTCCAATGGATGAAATGTAACAAACATGTCTATAATGTAGACATACTAGTCCATGTCTTCCAAGCTTAGTTCATGTTGCAGTGTAAGAGAAATTGCTTGATGTTGTTCATCACCCTTGAGAAAGAATTACATAAAGACTTCATTTAGGTTCTTGGGAGAAACTATACATGGTTAACTTGGTGGTTCAAAAATAAAATATCCTTCCCCCTTGTCCTTATGTAAATTAGGACTGATCATGCTTACAGTATCATGCTCATAGGTTCCTAGAATAAGGACATGTCCCTTAATTTCTTTTTAATCTTTGGTTATGGCATTGAACCACTACCATAACCTTTCAAATTTTTCACTAGTATGTTCATTAAACTACATCTCTTAAGAATTTGAGATTTCTATTTCATCAACCTCACTCAATATTTCATTATTCATATTGATCTTAAATTAAAAATGAGGGTTGACTTAACCATCCAAGGTCTAAAATATCACACCTATCTTTCTCAATATCTGATCTGCTTTCCTCTTGCTCTAACATATCATGGTTATCCTCAACTAACACCTCAAACACCTATTTTTTTATCCTCTTCTTGATCAATGTAGAATGGATTTCTAGTAGTCTATCCAAAATATGTTCTATTTTTAACTTGAGTATTGTCCTCTTTAGGCAAGTTTGTAACATTAAGTTTCTCCATTTCATTTAATAAATCTAAGCACAAATGCTACCATTGATCTTCTAGATCACTTGAGCTACCCTTGACCTCCATAATAGGAAATGGATCCTATTAAAGTTAATCAGGTGATACACCAAATTAAAAATTAAAGAATCCCATAAGCTTGAACCCACACTAGATTAGCACGAGATAATGCTAGTTCACACAACCTCATAATATAGCTCAGTGCATAAGTGTTTCATAGACTAGGTTCAGTTAGAACACTAATGTAAACATAAATATAGATTGAACACCCTAAAGGAGGTCAGAAAGGAGGAAAATGGATGAGAAAGATTCTCCTTAACTATACCATCATGCACAACTCACTGAACATAGATCTGAGGCAAGAGATAGGTAAATAAAGTCCATTATTACATCAAGAGGTAGTTCTTACAAATGCTTGATAGGGTTTAGCCTAATTAAGCTGAGAATATTTATTCAATATCTTAGAGATTCCCCTATTTTTCAAGATTAAAGAGTTCTTGTGAGAGTCTAAAATTTGAGAGAGAGAGAGAGAGAGAGAGAGAGAGAGAGAGAGAAATAAAATAAGAGATATAAAAGAAATGGGAGGAGAGAGAAGAAACATACCATCTAATATCATTAAGTGAACTACCACCACATTTTGATCAAATCAACACCAGTTCTCTATTGATAAACAATCTTTTTTTGTCCCAATAGCCTCTGAATCATTTTATTGATTGAGAAACACACTAGTGGACAATATTTTTCTTAAGGTGATGAATCATGATATTATTATGAATAGAAACCATTAGGCACCCTAAAAATCTATTAAATGTTCCATCTACTTTCTTTAACTATTAGATCGCCACCTTGGGACACTACAACATCTTCCACTTGACTTATCCATGAGGAAAAAATCCTCATATCTTGAATCTAATAGAGGTATGTTATGTCTACTTTGAGTGATGGAAAATACCTATTTGTCAAGGATATGATTATATTGGAAGATGAGACACTCCATAATCACTTATCTACACTATTTCAATATCTAAATATAGGTTTACTATAGATGAAAACCAATCTCATTTATTGGTTTTCCTATAGTTATCATATCAATGAAATTCCTTTAGGCCACATAGCTTCATTATTTATCTCTATTTAGGTCTAAATAGACCTATTCTACCTTTGAAACTTATGGAGGATAAAAAATTATAGTACATGACATTAAAAACATAAGAAAATTAAGTCTACATACTCTAGATCATCCAACAAAGGTCACAACTAGGATTTAATGGAGTCATTTGAAATATTTGCCTTGGTTTGACCTTAATTCACATTTATTATTTATTGAAGTCTCTTGGATTTTGACTTTTAATTTTGACTATCAATCTTGATTTGGGCTTCCCAAACTATGTCATGTATTAGATCCTTATTCATCTTGTGGATTCTACTAACTTATTAACTTCTCACTCATCATTGATCTAATTTGGTATAATTAAATGTGATCAAATGATATATTTTGACCTATTGGCCTTATTAGTTGATGTGCATTGTTATATCTACATTTGGGCACTTGAGATCTTGAAACTTCTCAGATCTACATTTATCCTTAGGATACATTGACCTTTTGACTTGATTTTCACCATTGATCTTCAATCGCATCATTAAACATGAACCATAGATATATTTATGATCACTGACATCTTTGATCACTCACTCACCATTAGATTTTATTTTAGCTTCTAATATTTGGACACTTGTTAGCCACATATTAATCCTTGGAACATTTGAATTTAAATGGCTATTTATTGTAGCTTTAATTTGATGTTCCTATGCATGTTTCATTCTACAAGTCTAAATTTTAAGCTTTATATATTGAGATAGAAAAGACATCAAGTATGAAATTTATAGAGCATGATCAAGGCATTAAAAACACCATGTTCCTATAATCCTTTGGTTCTAGTCAACCTTATAATTGAACTCATGAAATGTGTAACTAGACTAATCTATTCATTTTTGCATGATGTTTGATGATGGTCTAGTCCATCTTCTTCACTTGTTTAAGTCATTTGATCATTTGGTCAATTAGGAACTCTACTCAATTGATATATCTAAGAATAATCTTTGTATGTGGGCCAAATATGGCCAACAATATCTATGATTATTTTTTAACAAAGTTTATATCATAGTTATAACAACGCCACTGGGTTTTACTAGAATAAGTTACTTTTTTGAAAACATTTACACAAATTCATTAAATAGGTTCCATCATGATGAATCTAAAAATAATATGATATTTTACTAAATACATTATTTTTTAAGCTAACTAAAGATATAGTATAAAACTAATCTATTTATCTAATGATCACAACATCAATATCAAGAACAAAGTTGAATATAGAAATAAATACTACATTTATTTCAAAAAAGTATAATTACAAATTTAGCCTCAATTGATATAATATTATAGACAACTACTATAATGGTACACATGATTAAATAATATAGTTTAAAAATAATGTGTCTTAATAATATTGTATAGTTATAAAATGCTCCATGGAGCATGCAAGCCTCAACAAAATCAAATATCCATAAGTAATCATGGGTGCAATCACTAGTGAAGTACTTCTGAGGGGAGGGAGGACATCATCCAAGTGTTTTTCCACACCAACCATGGACCATAGATCCCCCAAAAAATTATCAACAAGGGAATGACCCTCCCTTCATGGATGGGTAGATAATGATAGTGTGGGAATCAAGAGTGATAAATAGAACCCATGTGCTATACGATAGCTATTACATGGAATATATCATAAAGAAATCCATTCTAACATTGTATCATACTAAACATGTAATCTAAGTCAAATAATTAAAATGACAATGTTTAACCATAAACATTACTTTGATAAATGTTTTTGTATATTTATTAACCATAAATATTATGAGGATCAATCAATTTCATACATACCACTCAATCAAATTACATCTTATCTATGCATTAGTGTCACTAATTAAGTGAGTAGAATCCATTTGAATTACCTATTTAGGGTCATTAATGAAATATTGGTTCATAAATATAATATTATTAAAACCAAAAAATATCATAATGAATTTTTCTTACTAGTAGATACAAAATGTGCCATACAAGGAAAATCTCAAATACATTCATTTAACCCATCATATGCAATGTACTAATTACAAACATATAATTTATTACAACTTAATAAATAGTTTTTGAAATATTATTCAATAAAATTAAACCATTCAGGTAAGATATATATCAATAAATCAAGTTACCAAATATTAAAATGTAATTCAAACTTTATGTTATTCATCCATATAACAACATTTACCAACTTATTACTTTATTTCATATGTCAAAAAAAAATCAACAAGTTGTTTCAAATAATTTAAAAAACTTAATATGATTTGTATTAATCTCAAATGCCATATAATTATAAGTTCATTCAATCCAATGCACACATAAAAACAAGTAACAAATACACTCTCATATATTTGGTATATCAGGCAAGTTCATAGACATTGAGTAGAATATGTATATCTATATATGATACACATGATTTAGTTTTGTATTAATTCAAAAAATAATAGTATTTCATATATTTATATACATAATCCAAAACTCATATATATTCTAAACTTAAATTTGATAATTTAAATATGACTATATAGAATTCATTGTATAAACCATATATGCATGCTTATACACAATATACTCTAAATAGATAAGTATTTTGTCCATGATTTAAGAGTATCATGAGTAATGTAGATATCCATATATGAACATATAATAAATGTATTAAATTACTTTTATAATTAAAAACATAGATTAAATTATAGTGCTTCAGATTTAATTTTAATAAAACTAAACAAACCACTACAATAATATCAAAATGCAAGTAGTCATACATGAACTCTGCCTTATAACTAATTTAATTATTTTCAATATCACTCAAAGATTAAACTCAAGTTATATAGATATTACTAAATCCCAACTAACTTTAAATCGACACCAGTTACCCCATATATCATATAGTCAAAACCATACTCAACCATTTATTATATATAGGTAGATTCAGCTATATAGAAAGGTATATTTCATATACATAGTCTTATATTGATATAGATAGATATATGTAAACATAAATGCATATACAATGTGTATTTATGTTATATATTTTATTTATTTTATCATTCATAATAAAACCAAGTAACACTCAATCACTAAAAACCATGAAATCAAACTTCTATATGATTCAATTTTTTTTACCAAATCTATATGTAAAAATAAAAACCACAAATAAAACCATAATGAATAACTAGTTGACTTATAATCACCATAGCATAATTTAGTCATCATAGTGACATAAATATATAAGTTTATATATGTGCATTGAAACTTGAACCATATATATATATATATATATGTATATATATATATGTATATATATATATATGTATATATATCTATATATGTATATATATATATATATATGTATATATATATGTATATATATATGTATATATATATATATGTATATATATATATATATGTATATATATGTATATATATATATATATGTATATATATATATATATGTATGTATGTATGTATGTATATATAGACACACACACACACACACATGTTAATCAATTATTAAATTCCTAAAGATTATATATACATATCCATGTATATTTATACATTCCCATGTAAGTATTATAAATAAAATTAAACCATATTTATTTTATTCTTTCTTAAAAAAAGAATTTCTATAGCTAATTTAATAATTTTGGGAATATTGGTGTATTATTCCTAATTTATTTAAAGTGTTTGAGTAGTAAAATTAGTAAATAAATATGAAATAATTAAGATACTTATCTATGTAAATTAGATTTTAATTTTGACCTTTCTAATAATAGTTTTAAGATGGAGAAAATAAGACTTAGCTAGAAACTGGATGATATGATTAAGATAGGGTTTCAGATTCACTATGTAAGATTGGGACACTATCAAAAACTTATATTTTACCTTAATTTTATGATTGGATATGAGCATAAAAAATGGATAGGACTAGCATCAACATTGTATTCCACCTCTACCATTATTGTCTTTAGGATCTAAGCTTTTTAGGTTTTGTTTACCAGGTCTGTGTGACCTTGTCTATCAAGTTTTTATAGATGAAAGTTTTTAGATCTCCTTGTAGAGAATATTTTCTCTTAAAACCCTATACTCCATTGTGACTTGACCAATATCAAGAAAGAGGGGGGTTAGTGTGTTTAATATTCACTTAACGGGTATCCATACCCTTTGTGTGGGTACACTGCATACATACTAATACTCTAAAGAGGGATCAAGCCATATATAGTTCTCCCACTTGATGTGATTTATGAAATTAAGTGTATGAATATGCAAAATGCCAAATTAGATGTACTTGAGATGGCTAGGTACTGGTGTAAGGATTTTAATAATCTTGTAAGTGTATGGGTTTGTTGTATGTAGAGAATAGGGAAAATTACTTAAGTAGTCTTGTTTGTATTCTTGTTTGCTTAGTGATATTTTCCAAACCCCTCTAAATGATCTTTGAATGGGATTTTATAGGGATATATTGGTCATGGGTTGAATGTTCTCACATTAGGTTGACAAGGATAAGGATGGGAACTATAAGTAATTGGATATTAGGGCCAAAATTATACTTAGATAAGAGCACTTAAAGCAGATATGAGTGGTATCAGTGTTATAGTCTAAGTGTGGCACTACTGTCCTTAGTAGATGTGACCTAAGGGGATTGATTTGTCATGGAAAAGGGGATTATCTTAGCTAGTATCAAGTCTAAAAGGCTATGAATGCCTTGGAATTAGTGAAAATATGCCTATGAGGGTCATGAGAGTAAGTAAGAGAGATCTAAGGGTTGGGTATCATTATCCACACTTAAGTTACTAGTATTTTGAATTTTATATGACCACATTGCCCCCCCCCCCACACTTTATTCTAGTGATGTAGTAAAGTGAAATAATAGGATAAAGGAAAAATAGAAATCATACCTAAACTTACCTACAAGGGTAAAACTTATGAAGCTATGTGATGTTAGGTGTGCATAGAGAGAGCATAATGTGAAGTATAAATCTATAATAAAATTAAAGATTATATAGGTTCTTACTATATAAACTATATCTAAAATAATAAAATATAAATTTGGACAACAAAGAGGAAAAGAAAGGATTGAATACACCACACCTCACCAAATATGCAAACCAATACAAATCTTATTATGATTCTGAGTGATGCTGAGTAATGCTAGATGATGTTGTACCAAGATTAATATCATGAAAGAAGCTAAATACTCAATTCCCTAAGAGTGGCTCAAGAATTCAAAGGCTATTCCTCTATATCCATAAATTCCCACTAAGTGAAGCTAGGTGATCATGCATGTGTCAATCGATGTTTGGACTATGTTTCCAATCCCTATGAATAGATGGCTCATCATTACAAAGGCTAGATAATCATTTATCTCCATCATTTCCCCATGAAGTGAAGCTATAAATTGATATTAGTATGAAATGTGTGTTGAATGAGATGGGTCTTGAAGCCCATGAATGCTTTATGATCTGACAATGTTGGCATAGATAGTTAAATGTTTGATGGAAACTAGGCCACTCTTGTCCATTTAGAAAGATGGATATTACACTTGTATGAAAGCCACTATAAAATTGGTACACTAGGATTATATTAAAGCCACTATAAAATGATTCCAACCACTTATATATGGAATAAAGCATGTAACTATTGAGAATGCTTGGTTAATACTAAACTCAAAAAGAAAAGAAAAAAAATGTGATGCACACATTACCCCCAATCACTGGTGTCTAAAACATGGGTTTGAATCTAGAAGTTATACCAAATACCATATTTAAAACTAGAAGTGAGAGCCATCATGTCATACATAATACCCCATATATCTAGATTTTGTAAGTAAAAGTTGACTAAAAACTATTGATTTTAAACTGGTTTGACTATACAAAATGATCATTAAACCTATTTTTATACCTACTTCTAGAAAGTTTGGTTTTTTTCTATTTGGATAAGTGTGCCAAAAATGGATTGTAGTGGCACCAATGTTGTAGTCCAATATTGGCAATATTGTCTTGTGCCAAATCTGGTAACTATTTTGACATTTTCACTATCTACCTGGTCTATTCTAACTAGTTTGATGTTTGGTTATTATTCTAGGTGTTTTAAATGATGGATTTTTTACTATTAGGAGCTTTGATCTCCATGACAAAATCCTTGTTTGTTTCCACATCTTTTGAGGATAGGAATGAAGAACCTATAATGACTACCCTTAGAAGAAAGAGCCTTACAAGTGTGTTATTATACAAAGATACATGATATAGTAATGATAATTGATAAGACATCTCAATATATAATATGGTTTATATTGAGAGATTGTTAGATTAATAGGGGTGTGCCTAGGTAGATATAACAATGTAATAACATGTAAAAAGTATTGAACTAGAAATGGAAGTGTTAGTTGTTAGTTTTTAGTGTTTATTCGTCATGGAGGGATGGAGCATGATCTCCATCATGACATCTAAGAAAGTAAGATAATACATGATGTGGATCATGGCATTGCAAAAAATGAGAATCAAACAAGAAAAAAACATGCAAGACAAGAATAAAGAATCATACAAGGGTGGCCAAGGGGCCAAGAAAATAATGGACATGGGCACATGTCACTCAAATTGGAAATAAACCATACAAGGCATGTTTAAATGCCACATACACATACAATTAAAATAAGCAATGTTGGTGTGAAAGAAACAATCACATAGAAGAGTAAAGGTAAAGGACATTGGAAAATATCCTAAGGCACACACAGATGAATAAAATCAAAGGATATTGAAAATTTTCCTAAGGTAGATATAGGAGATAAATAAGAACTGAGAAATACAAATAATCTAGGTACACTAAGCAAGAAAGGAAAGTATGTAAATACTAGAAAATATAATCACACTTAACTAATCAAATCAAGAATTAAAATTATAAAATACATGTTAGTACAGTACTATGTATATGCTAAGAAATTCACAATTTTTATATACTAGTGAGAGTTGATAGAGAAATCTATGTAAGCTGGTAAATAATGTACATCATCATGATAACTAGAGTGTGTGGTGTAGGAATGGCATAACCTGGATGGTATAGTTATGTAGAAGATTCCCCTAGTGGGTATGTCTATCTATGTATGTCTCTAATGTAGAATTAAGATGCCCCATTAGTGGGTAGAGTGAAGCAATCAAGGAACTGGATTTCACTGCACACACTTAAAGAAGATCAAGTGAAGCATGGTAATGTAGATAAATAGATAAATAATAGCATAGAATATCAATTTTAAGTCTAGCATGATAGTAGAAATGTAAAGCATGGATGATTCATATAATTGAAATGTTTTTGGATTTTTTTAATTATTTGAATGCTTTTGAAATTTTGATATCTTTGAATGTTTTTGGAATTTTGATATATTTGAAAGGTTTTTGTTTTTTTTGATATGTTATATTGTTTTTATATTTTGAAATGTTATGATCTATGTATAATAAAGCATATAATATATATATAGGTAAAAATGAGGATAAATTATGATAACTAATGAGTCTCATGGGAGACTCCCTATCATGGTGTCATGTATCAAGAAGAGGAATTATGCATGATTGTGAAGCAGAATGGAAATACTAATACTATGGCTCTTGAAGTTGTACATGTTGTAAATGCTTAAAATATCTAAAGTAGAAACCAAGTGTGGGGTCCCCTTATAAATATGAGAAGTGGATGCAATTATAGGGCTCTTAAGGACCCATCTGGTAGTAGGATAAGCTCTCTGAACATGTTCTCTATTTATAGAGGCATGAGATCTTAATGATACTAACCTGAGTGTGAATATTCTAGCTAGAAGGTTTTTAGATTCTTTAAGCTATGGAGGTGTATGAACTCTCTATGCTAGTGATGAATGCCTTAACTATGTCTAAATCAAAATTGGAGGAAATATAACTAGTGGTAAAATTAAAACTAGTGACTATGAAATAGTGGATAGCTCTGAAGTGGTGAGTGGTAACTCATATGGAACCCCACCAACTGTAACAACTTGATTAGAATGAATGAATTTCATGCATTTATGAATTTTAGAAGGTATTACTTAAGTTTTTTTAATCCATGGTTGACCAAATAATGTATCAAAAAACCCTACACTAAGAACACTAGTGAATGGTATGGCCACATGTGTTGGACCAACTTGGAGAGGAAGTATGATCTCACCCAATAAACTCTATATGTGCCCACTAAATCTACTAATAACTATGTTCATCAGTGTAATATCCTTCTCTAAATATCCCAAATGCTGTAATAATGTCATAGTGCACATGTTCACACTAGATCTATTATCTATGAGAACACTATGAATAAGAAGATTATGAATGTAAGCTCTAATAAAGAGTGCATGATAATCTAAATCATCCTTGATGATCTCCTGATTTGAGAAGGAGATGGAAGGTGTAGCTAGAACTATATAACTATATACAATAATCATGTTGCTTCAAAGATGTGTCTCAATTGAAGGTGCCCTATATGTATCTAGTGGTGGATGTGCATGATATGCATGGTAGACCCTGATGTGTCTGATATCTCCTATCTAGAATGTTATGAAAAAGGATCTAAGAATATTTTAAAATCTTTATCCTATGTTTTTTTGCCTGAGGAGGCTCAATTGAAGTGTCAAGATCAATATGATTTCCATCTATCAAATCCTATATCTTGTGTCTCAAACTAATGCATCTATTTGTTGTATGGCCTGGTGCCCTATGAAACTTGTAAAATACATGTTGATCATATCCTTCTAAAAGAATCTTTTTTGGGTTAGATTCATGAATAAGAGTGTGAGATATGATATCACATTCCAATGGCTACTATAAAACTCTAGCTAGAGAAACTAGTCGATTGGTAAAGGTTCACTGAGGGGGTGCTAATAAAACCACTCACTAAGGTGCTCAAAAGTTGCATTAACTATCGATTGATTATAATTCTTGATATCATTGACCTTGGCTTTGTATGGAACCTTGTTGGTACTCTTTTTTTTTTTTGAGATACTTGTGTACTTGAGTTTGCCTATTGAAATTAGTTTGACTTCTCTTTCCATTACTGTGTGACATAACTTAGTGAAGGAAGAGAATCTTTTGAACATAACTGATTCATGCAGAGATGGTAAAAGACTATATTTGAAGAGATCTTGTAACTCTTGATCAGCCATGGGGCTAGTCATCTTAGACAAAATAGTCTTATATCAAAGAACATAATCTATGAGATACTCATTTGACCTTTGTTTATATTGTGAAACTTGTGTATATGAAACCTTATCACCAATGTTGATGCTAAAATGAGATAGGAACATGTTGGCTAAAGTATTGAATGTGTTAACTGACTAATTTGACAGACAATAGAACTATTGTAAAGAATAATCCTATAGGCTCTATGGAAATAACTTGGTAAGTATCCAACCATTTATTACAGAGTCCAAGCATGCTATGTGAAAGGATCTCAAATATATCTCTTGATCACCCTTGACATCATATAGAGTAAGCTTGGGTTGAACAAAGCCTTATGGAAAGGGTGTATAAGTAATGTGACATGCCAATGGTGTATGTAGTAAAACAAAAAAATCCAAAGCTTATGTAAGTATAGAGGAACCTTGCTAAATATGTAGCACCTTGGATTGAAGATATCTTATCTCTTACAAAAGGGAATCTACATTAGGAGACAAAGATGTACTAGCTATAGCTAGTGGTATAGATGTAGGTTGGGTTACTATAGGGTGTTGTTGAGACATAGTTACCCTCATAGTGTTATTTGTAACTAGTTACTCTATGGTTTGCGAAGATAGGATATTTTTCACTCTTTGTTTTTCTTCTTGTAGTATTTTAAGCCTATCATATTGCATATCATGGTGTTTAGTTAAGATTTATTAAAGTTCCCTTTTATCAATTTCATCAAAACCATATATTGGGCCATTGTTAAGGTAGGAAAAGAAATTGAAATTTGATTGAATTTTTTGCAATGATTTGTAATAGGCAAAGTGTTAAAGAAGGAAAGTAATGAATAAATGAAATGTAAAGTCCTAAATACAATGAACCAAAAATTGTGTAAAAAGGATATGAAGCTCACAAACATGTAAGGTGATACCTCAAGAAGCAATGAGACCTAGTATATTCAACTAGGGTTTGAAAGATGATTATTTTGAAATTTACTATAGAAATTTGAAATTTAAAGTGAATTTCTGAGTTAGATATACAAGTAAAAAAATAGAAATTTATTAGAAAAATTGTGATTTAAAGAGACCTAAAAGATGCAACTAAATTTTTGAAAAAAAATTATTTTATAAAAATTACTATTGAATTTTTAAATTTAAAGTGAATTTTTTATTTTAAATATGCTAGTAAAAAATTGGAAAATTATTGGGAAATTACTAGGAAAATACTGGGACCTAGTATGGGCAACTAGGATTTGAATGAAAATTATTATAAAATTACTATGAAATTTATAAATTTTAATGCAAATTTTTTTTTAATTATGCAGGTGAAAAATTAAAAAAATAAAAATAAAAAGTCAAAAGGAAATTTACCCTAGAGTTTTTAGGGATTTTATGCACAAATAAAGTGAGGTTCACCAAAAGATTTAACAATTTTGAGAATATTGGTGTATTATTCCTAATTTAGTTAAAGGGTATGAGTAGTAAAATTAATAAATAAATATTCAATAATTAAGCTACTAAATTATGTAAATTATATTTCAATTTTTACCTTTCTAAAAATAGTAATAAGATGGAGAAAATAAGACTTAGGTAGAAACTAGCTTATATGACTGAGACAGGGTCTGAGATTCACTTTGTAGGACTAGGACACTATCATAAACTGAGATATAACCTTTATTTTATGATTATAAAAGATCAATAAAAGTGGATAAGAGTGGCACTAGTTCTATAGTCCACTTCTACCACTATTGTCCTAAAGATCTAAGTTTTTGGGTTTTGTTCATCTAGTCTGTGTGACCCTGTGCATGAAGTTTTGATAGCTGGAAGTATATATAACTCCCTATAGAGTAGATTTTCTCTTAAAATCATATACTCCATTATGATTTGAATAATTTTGAGAAATAGGGTGGGGGGCAGGGGGTTAGTGTGTGTAAGATTCACTAAATGTGTATTTATAACCCTTGTATGGAAGCACTGCCTACATACCAATACTCTAAAGAGGGATCAAGCCATAGGTAGTTCTAACACTTGATGTGATTTATGGAATTGAGTGTATGAATATGAAAAATTATAAATAGGATGTAAATGAGATGGAGAGGGGCTTGTATAAGTATTTTAATAATCTTGTAAGTGTATGGGATGATTGTATGTAGAGAATAGGCAAGATTTTTTGAGTAGTCTTTCTTATATTCTTTCTTGGTTAGTGATATTTACCAACCCCATCCAAATGATTTTTTAATGGGTTTTTTATATGGATACATTGGTCATGGGTTAAATTTTCTCAGATTAGGTTGATAAGGATGAGGATGGGGAAATAGAAAGAATTGATCTTTAGGGCCAAAATTGCACTTAGACAAGAGTGTCAAAAGTGGATACGAGTGGCATTGGTGCTATAGTCCAAGTTTGGTGCTATTGTAATAAGTATATGGGACTTAAGGGAATTGATTTATCATAGAAAAATGGGTCTATATTGGCTATAATCAAGTCTATAAGGATATGGATGACTGTGAATTAGTGAAAGGATGTCTTTGTGGGTTATGAGAGTAAGCAAGAGGGACCTAAGGGTTGGGTGTCATTAGCCACACTCAAGTTACCATTTTTTGTATTTTATATGACTAAAATAGATAAAGTGACTTATATGAAACCTATATATATCTATAGGTTTATACTATTGTATTCATCATATTTTATCTCTACTAAACCCATACACATAGCCATGCCCTAATGTGAGCTTAATAAATTAAAATAGAATTTACCATAAAATCAAGACAAATGGTTGTATAGAGAGAAAGGGAGAGATTTAACATGATTTTTTGAGATTCAACCCAAAACCCAATTTCCTATATAAACCCAATTTAATAAAACCAAATTTTACCAATTTACCTAGAGTGTTTATGGCAGGGTATTCTGCTTTCAAAACCTCAACTAGAAATTGTTTACAAGGTTAATTCTAAATTTTCTTAATCTATTAATTATATAAATACTATGCAATAATTTCTATAATATAACATAGTTATTGAATTTTGTAAACAAACTCATAATGATATAAATGTACAGAGTTATATAAACTAAGCTATTTTGAAATAAGGTTCTTCATAGCTATAAGTAGGGTTCATTGTTTCATATTCCTAGTTATGGGGATGGTTGATCCATCCACAATACCAAGCATATAACCCCTTTTTCAACATTTTTAAGGCAATATAAATGAAAACCATTAAGCCATAAAAATTCCATTGATTTAACTCATACAAAACTAATATGAATTTAATCAAAAAAATTGACTTGGTAGTGAAGATGATAGTAATAGTTAATGGAAATATTTTCTCCAAATTTATTTGAACCCTTTCTTTCTCCTCCATGTTTTGTGTCCCATATAGGCATCTCCTTTCTCCATAATATTCTCCTCCATTCTACTTTCATGCTATCTAAACTTCCCTTATCTCCCCTAAAACTCCATGTAACCCAAAATAACTGATAGAATTTGAGCATAACTCATCATTTTTACCATGTATAATACAAAATGAAGTATATGTTTTGAATAGTCCTAATTAACACAATGTCAATGTCAACAGAAAACCTAAAATCTTGTACATTCCACATTAAAATAATGATAATTATTTCAAGAATTGTACATGTTAGCATTGACTTTCCATGATCATTTAAACATTATGATTATTAAAAATGGAATTCACTTCCATAAAATTCATTCAAAAATTATAACTACCCTATAACATTATCATGTTTACTAAACACAAAGGCCAGACTAAATTGCATTTAACCCTTACCTTTTATATGTGTTTAATTTATTAATTTTCTAGTACATAGTGTAATTATGTTCATTTAACAAGGTATTTGAATACAATATATTGTCATAAAAACATTCAATTATATCCAAAGGCAAAAACAAAGACACTCATGTATTTCAAATCATACATTAAGACAATCATCATTGTGTGAAGAAAGCTAAGTAAGATAACATAATTTTAAACACACAACCATGCTCAAGTGTAGTAACCATGATTATAAGAGAAATAAACTATAAGCTATCAAAATAAAACACTAATCAAAAGTATATTATACTATTTTGGTGTGTACATGTTCTTAATTCTCATTCTTTCATCTCCCAATGCCTCCATTTATGCCACCCTCTCCGATGATGCCCTACCTCCATCATAATTTTATGGATGGATCTATTCTACATAACCTCATAATAATAAAGGTAGTTAGATCTAATCAATATAAAATACATAAGATATTTCCCTAATGAATTAAATAAACATGATAATCATGTACATAACATACAAGTACAACTAAATCAATAGTTACCAATCATGCAACTAAGCAATATATATTTATCCATACACCAGTATATAAACTCTAGCTTAACCAAAATAGTAAATAGATAATCAATAACTAATAAATAACAATAGAATCTAATAATTAGTAGGTTATGAAGACTAGAGAGGAATTAATATGTGACATCCTTCCCCACTCAAGCTAGTCATCATCACGATGACACTTTTTTTAGCTCAATATCAGGGTTAAAAGGGTCCCTATCCCAAAAACATATATGCCAAAAGAAACCAAAAAGGTATAAATTAATAATAATTTTTTTAAGGCATTTATCATTAAAAAAAACCATATTTTTCAAAATTTTATATAACTTATATATCCAAAATATAGTTATACCAACCAAACACTTAATACAACTATAAATAAAAAATATCCTACCCTTCTTTAGGAAACTAGTTGATAGACATTGTAGTTATTACTTTAGAATAATCACTTCAATTACATTCCAATCACTGGAAACCATCATACCTAAGTCTAGAACCTTGGATTTCTTATTTGAATAATAAACAAGCTCCTCTTCACTAGTTTCCACTAGAGTTGGACAAAAAAAATTCATCTCTTTTCTAGACCTTAGACTCATGGAAAATTATGCCTATAAAAAATTCGACCTTTTTTTCATCTCACATATTCTAACCTCTCTTTTCTCTATCGTCTCCACCAAGGGGGATTCTTAAAAATACCTTGTGCCACTCCTTACACCAACCACTTAACCAATTTTAGTCTCTGCATCGATCATCACTAAGTCCTCCAAGCCTCTAATTATAGAATTAAAAGTAGCATATCCTTAATAATAGGAATGGAGATACCCTTATCAACTTCCTTATATTTAAAACTAGAGAAAACTTCTTCAAATTTTGGGGTAAAATTGATGAGATAAAAACCTTGCTTCTAGAAGATGTAAAATAGAAATAGATAAACCCCAAACCATCTTTACCTAAGAAAGACATTACTATAAAAGGTGTACTAATGGAAATAAATCAATTATTGAAATAATACCTTCCTTATGCTCTAGCAAAATGAATAATTCCACTATTTCTTTAATTTTTTTCCTATCTGAAACCACAATACATAGATTACTGGCAAAAATGGATGCCAAATTTGAATTGACTCATACTCTCATACTTGTAGCTAGCACCTCCAAACCTAAAACCTCCTGCACCACCTATAAGATTTCAATAATAAGGATCCAAAAGATATTGAACAATCTCATCTTGGTGATGTTACTCAAAAAACTCATCTCTCTTACTTTAGATCCACCAAACACTAAAGACTACCTGATGATTTAATGAACTCTAGCTCTATGCTAAAAACACAACCCATTTAGTTACCCAATCTCAAAAACCAACATTATCTTCCATCAAAAATAAATTCATTCCCTCCAAGCACATCACATGAATAGGCATCATGAATCCATATATATCACAATATTGTCATACATGTAATCATCAATGATACTAGAATCATCCTACCTATGACTTAAGGTATGTCATAAAATAAAACCACCACCACCTCTATACATAATTTAGACAATTTTTTTAATTTTAAATAAATTAAATCTAAAAATTAAAGGTTAATCTACTCAATCCCCAAATAGTTAATCCATCCTTCCTTGACATTGTCAACTTTGGAAGTCACTGATTGATCTATTCTTATATTGGCCAAAAAATTGGCAACCTGATTACTTTCTTGAGAGTAATGAAAGCACTTCCACTTAAAAAACTATTTTAGTTTAGGCCGAATTAAGGATATTTTCTAATTTATAAGATTTCAAATTTTGAATTTTCAAATCTTGAATGTCTACCTAGAAATACCCTTCAATTTATAGAGGAAAAAACACAATCCAAAGCCAACTCAATACCTAAAATGAGTCCCTGAGCTTACACTACATTATTCATTCCATCAAGTAGTTCTAAAGACATCGCTCTTATTAAGGAGCCACTATAATATTTGATTATACAACCAACCCTTAAATTTCTTGGGTTCCCTCTACAAGCCCCATCAAATTTTAGCTTAAACTATCCTAGTTGTAGAGGAAACTAGATTGATAGATTTATTTTCCTCCTATTTGTCTTATTGACAATTGACCCTTTAATGGGAGAAAGCTTAATATTTCTCCATTTATCACACATCTACATATCCCATTGAGTCAAAAATCCCTAATTCCATTGAAATGACACCACTTTAGAAATATAAAGATCCATTTCTCTTAAAAATACATGCATCAAACATTCTCTATCCTAAAAAATACAAACATTTATTTCTTTCTAAATTGTCTAGATAACAATAGCTAGAATACATCTCCACAAGCTATATAATGAATGCTTCACATCTCCCACTCACTAAGAGGAAAAGGCCTAAAAAAGTGTAGGAGCCAAGCCCATGTCTAGTTTATTTTACTACATAACCATATCCAACACCAATTGACAAAGGAATATTTGAACAACATATGATCCATATTTTCTTCCTTTGCCTTACAAAGATAACATCTTGATGGCCCAATAAACCCCATTTTATTTAGAGGATCTTGAGTGAGAATGAGATTCTAAATTTCCAACCAAGTAAAGTTTTGAGGTAAACATACCCCCATTTATGGAAAATAGGGACCGTTGTGATATTTTAAACCTTAAAACTGAAACTTGATATTTTGCACTTTATTAGAATTTGAGGATCAGTCCATTTGAGGAAACTAGCTCATTTTTTTCATGGTTTTATGTGAAACTTGCCTAATGTTTCTAATAATTGATTATCATGTCTTCAAATTTTAGGTTTCATATATCTCCCATCAATGGATCATGCTTGGGAACTACTGATTATTCATATTATGACTTTTACTAATCCTAAGTTTATGGTGGCTTGTATTTGGATTCATGTGATAAACCCCTCCTTCAGCAAGCCCTAGATTGAACCCCTGGTTTGAATTCAAATATTGTTGGGAACACATTTGGAAAGAACATTTAAAATTTACTTTGTAATTAATCCCAATTTTCATGTTAAGTCTTGGTCATGTTTCTTAACATGACCAAACCTCAAACTAAAAATCCTATTTCATCCCTTTTTATTTTCCCCCTTTATTCCTTATATTTCTAATGAAGTGTAATTTTTATATTAGTATGGTCTTTTTATTTTAGGTTGGTCCCCTTGTCATATGTTTAGCCTAAAGACTTAACCCTAAGGCCCCATTCATATTTATCAATGCAAACAAGACCTTAGTATTAAATTTTTATCCTAAGTTTCTATATTTACCCACATCTTAACTTAAATGCCTTGCTTCTTTGCAAATCTGATGGTTCATACTTCATCACAAGGGGATGATTTGACAAAGTGAAGAAATATTTATAAATCTGAGCATTTGGTCCTTCGGGCCAATCCTATGAGATCACTAGGATCATGATTGATAATCCACACTTTAGTGGGACCAATAATTAAATGATGTGAGATCATTGATAAAGTTAAAGGTCCCATTTTATTAAATGTGAACTTAGCCTAAGTTTTACCCTAAAGTCTCATTATATTTATTAATACAATGAAACCTTAGAATAAAAATTTATGCTATGATTTCAATGTATATGAAAGGGATCCAATCATGTGTGAGTATATAGATCACGATCTATGGTCTATGGCTTCTCATAGAAATTGATCAAATAGAGAAAATGAAATGCTTAAATGTCAAAATCCAAGGAAGCCTCATGGAGTTATCAAGTAGCACTCCCACATTCAAATATTAGTCATAAAGGGTCCCACACATTAAATTAGACCAATAACATGCAAATTCTTAGATCATGATCACTAGTCCACATTTTAGCATGAGGATTGATCTAATTGAGTGTATTAAATCCAATGTTTATGAAACAAAAGAGTTTTATGAACTTAAAATTGATGTTCTCACAACTATCATTTGATGTCCATGAGGCCATCATTAATATCTATGGGACCATAAAATTGAAGCCCAATAAACCTAATGATCTACTAACTTAAATTTGATGTTTTCATTAACATCATTTGACATTCATGATGCTTTCATTGACATCTATGAGGCTGTAATTAATGTCCACAAGATCATCAAATTTAAGTAAATCAATCATTTATTTTAGACACATAGATATACTCCAAAAATGTTTCTAAAACCTTATGGATTGCATTGAATATAAATGGGACCCCTTGAAAGGTGTTCAAATGTTTAGGATCTTTGAATTTCCAATGATAAAATAGCCTTATGATCTAAATATTTGTAGACATAGTTCTAATATAAGTCTATTTCCTAAGGTTCCAATTACATTTATTTGAATTCAATAAACCTTAAGCTAGAGAATTATATTAAATCTTATTTTCAAATACTCTTATGGCAAGAGACATAGCTTAAATGTTTCTAACCCAAAGTTTCATCATGTTTATTAACATGATAAAATCCTAGGTCAAAACATAATAGTTGGTCCTATTATCATTTTCCCCCCTTTGAACATGTTCTAAGAACTTAGCATAAATATCTTAGCCTAAAGTATATATTGTATTTATTAACTCAGCATAAACCTTAGCCTAAGACATTTAGCCTATGTCCCATTTATATGCATTATGAAAACTTAGGCTAAAATACTTTAAATTAATGTTTATAATGTGTTTATTAAACATGAAATAAACCTTAGCCTAAAATATTTAAGCCTAAGTCCCTTATTTTATAACACTGATAAAAGTTGTCACCCTTTTGTAAGATCAATGACATGTGCTTCATCATGAAGATTGATCAGATGAAGCAAAATACTTGATGAATCTAAGGCATTTGATTCTTTAGACCAATTACGTACATCTACTTAGATAGATCACAACTATTAGATAGTTTTCAATGAAACCTAGGATGCCCATAGGATTGTCATATGGTGAACATGAATTCACTATACAAAATTCAAACCCAAAGGCCCATAAAAACACCAAGTAGCACAATTGTGGGGCCTGACATAAAGTAACCAATGATTCTCAAGTCCTACTATTGTGATCAGTGACCCACATTGATCCATGAACAAGGATCTAATATCTTGAAATAAAATTTGGATTTTCTAAAGACAAGAGCTAGTCTGTAAAGCCATTTATGAAAAATATCATAAAATTTGTCAAATGGATGCCGTGTAAGCACAAAATGACAAAATCAAAGATTTTTTGTGTTTTAAAAGGTAAACGTATAAAGGCTTGGGTCTTAATGAAATCAACGACATGAATGAGCCTTAGTATAGATTGCCATCACCATTAAATCCCAAAGAAAGCCATAACATCCTTAAAATCCCCAATTCAAGCTTAGACTAATAGCAATTAAATATAAAAGAGCTTAATTATGTAATGAGTGAGAAAAGTAATTCATATATCACTTGCAATCCATTTGATAAGTAGTTGTAACTTCCACATCCATGAAGACTCATAAACAACAACAAAGGGATGAAACTGAGCTATACTTGACCTCAGATAATGAGGGGATGGTTTTGAAATACATAGACCTAGACATTGTAGCTTTGAAAAATTGGAACTAGACTGATCTAAACTCTTTTAGACCATCAAACAGATATAGGCTTTGACTAGGGAGGAGCAGAAGAATGTAACTATTTTGAGGAGATATAATGACCTAGTTTTTGTTCAAATGGCTAGCCTACACTACACTACCACAAAACCTTAGGTAATTCATTGCATTGATTGCATTTCTCCTCTTTTTTAGGATTGTAAAATTGAGAATGATTGTATTATGCATGAATGTACATTTAAAAGAGTAACCTAGATTTCTCCCCTAGATTTTGAGAGATATTATAAACTATGTAAGCCATAAAATAGACCTTCCCACCATCAAAAAGTGGATTGGATAAAACAATTTAAACATAATCATTGCCCCATGGCTGGTCATTGGGAACCAAGTTATTGAAGACCCCATAGGTAGAAGACCAATTATCTAATTCAGGGAGGGAATTAAGATGATAATGACCTTACTAAATAGGTTATGTGGAGCCCCCTCTACTACACACATTGACAAAATCTAGGTATCATATGTTTACTTCATGGTGGAGAAAGGACTTACTTTCTCATTGGGGGAGATTATCAACATCCACTTGAATTCCCAATTCATAGTAATCAAGAAAAAAACAATCAAATAATTTTACAAGTTGTCCTATCTATTGGATGCCTTTTTGGCCTCCACCCAAATCCCAAATATTAAGAATTAGTCACCTGATGGGAGACCCATTATCTCCCATCATTACTCAAAGATACACATATTAAATTAAATACATGTTTATTCCTCTATGTGTACCACATATGTCTTTGGTATTTAATAATGCTTCGTATTTTAAAATTATAGGAATTTAGAGCAAGAGTAGTAGGTTGTGGTAACTTGATGTTACTTGTGGTGAAATAATGATGAAGAAATGTTTAACTATCCCAAAAAAATTATATAAATTGATGTTTTGGAGCCATCATAGTCTAATTCTCTATAAAATTCTAGTATCTATGCTAATGCCAAGTGAATTATGATCAAGACTTAAGATATAGACTAATCTAAATAGATATTTATAATGAATCTTAAACTGAAGTGATCTAGTTAAAAAGGGAGAAAATGAGAAGAATAAGGAAAAAATAAAATAAATGATTATTTATTTTAGCCTCAAACATTATGATAAAGTCTCAATCACAATTTAGTATACATTCAAACTAATATATAGTGCGAAATAGCCTAAGCTCAGATTTTAGGCAAACTTTGAAGGATGATGTAAGGAATCAAAAGTAAGAACTAGATTTAATTTAAAGATTTGCTATTATAATAAAATAGCATTTGAACATCTAAATAAAGAGAAAAATGAAGTGAAGCAAATCCAAGATCCTTTAACTAATCTAGAATTTACACAAAATATAAACCTTGTGTTTAAGGATGTAACCCATAATTTAAATAAACGATTCAAATTTAAAACATAAAACTATAATTTGAGAGAAAATCTATATTAATAATTGACACATCAAATATAGACAATATTTACATAATTCCTTGATTATATTAATTTCTCCAAGTATATAAAATTTTCTCAAAAATATCTCTTTTACAAGATGGTAATACATGCCTTTTATAGAAAGAAAAGGTAGTACACTGGTCAGTTACAAGATACAATTGTACAAAATATAAGGATAATTTTCCTTCTTTATAAATCTCTCTAATACATTTATTTCTCAAAATTGGAATAACCTAGAGGCAATATGATAATAAACTAGCATATGCCTTACAAAATAATATTCCCTATTTCAAATATTACAATGTTTTTACAAAAAAGAATTATCAATTAGCTTGGTGGGCCCATCATGGAGGGACTCCACTGTTACTCTTTTAGAAGTTTCATAGACCTCTAATGTTTTTATTTGATAAGATCTAGATCCATAGCTAGCTTTAGGAGGTATACCTCTTCTTCATCAACTAGCTCATCAAGGTCCTTATCATCTCTTGCCATAGTTTCTTTTATGCTCTTAAATTTTAGAATCTTCTCCTCTACCATGAAGATCATGCCTAAAATCCTACGATTATCACTACCTAATAATCTTTGGCTTTTTCCCTTTAATTCATTCATCACTAGTGTGAATCTATGTTTATATTCTACATCATCAATAATCCTCAATGCTATAGTCTTGGTAGGATTACATAGCATAGTGCCTAAGAGCTTCTCAATCCTAGTGATCAATTCCTTATCATCAACCAAGTGTTTGTCTAAATTCTTTGTCCATGCACTTAGAATTGGGATATTATCCACTAATATTTCCAATATGGCATTTAGGTGGGCCAGGCTAATAGATTTGAATTTAGGAATCTTGTTCCTAATCAAAATACTAATGAGATCCCTTATTATGGTCTATACCTCTTGCCACTCTATTATTAATCCTTTGGCCACTTCACTTTATTGGATTAATTCATCTTACCTCAGCCTTATTGTTTTCAAAGAATCAAACATATCAAATAATGATGATTCAGACAAGTTTATTATTACATCAGGCATTGATAAAATGGCCTATGTATCTAAGTTTTCCTTATCTTTTTCTAAATTTTGAATCCTTTGTTTCATTCCTCTAATCCCAACCCTAGATTGAGTTGAATGAGCCTCAAGTAGGCTCTCAACATCCTCCTAATGGATAGGAACCTCTCCCAATTGTTTCACTCCAACTAGGGTTAAGCTTATAAAGGTCTCAACCTTTAAGAAAGTGAACTCCTCAATTTATACCATGGATTTCCTTGTTGTGACCCTTTCTAGTCTAGCTATTTCTAGATTAAATTTCACTATATTAATTGGATCTATGTATTATAGAGGGTCTAGGACCTGAAATATAGTCATTTTGGATTCTCTTAGAGTATCTACTTTCTTACTTTCTGGCCCTGTACTGGCCACAATTATTATTTCTTGTTGTTATTTCATTAGAGCCCTTATCCATGGCTTGATTTCTTCATATGCATCAACATTGATGGATTGGGTCAATCCCCAAGAGTGGGAGTGGGAATGGATCTTCACATATTTACATACATGAACCATTTAATGACGATTGGTCCATAAATGGGGAAATCTTCCCTAAACAAGTTCATCCCACTTGCAGGATGAGTGAGGGTCAAATTTGGCCATTTCCTTAATCTAATAGGCACCAATGCTAACTCCACCTTTTTCATTTTTGGAGGTGCCACTAGGATTATGTCACGGGATTTTTCCTTCCCTTTCTCTCCCTTAGATTTCTGTACTTTAAATTAACCTTCTTCAACCTATGCTTCTTCTTCATTGAAGCCATATTCCTCACCAAGGTCTTTCAGGGCACCCTCTACTATTTCATCAGGCTCAAGGGTAATCATATCCAAGTACTCAATTGGGGATGGTGGTCTCTAAGTGAGAGCTAAGGATGAAGGCCCCTCACCAGTTCCCTCTAAATTCTCCTTACCATTTCCCTATATAATTTGTACTTGGGGCTATGGGATCTCCATCTAATGTTGGTCCTAAGGTGGTGTGGAAGGGTCGAGCAACAAATGGTATTATAGGGGATGCATCTACCATATGTCCCTTATTAGTTTGTTATCACTAGTCAGTCTATGTACAAGCTTGAGGTTGGTTCCCTTAAACGTAGCCAATACTTCCTTAAAGATATTGGGCTTTATGTAGAAGGTGTCATGATGGCCCAAATCATGTTCATATACTAGTTTGGGTAGTTATTTATTCTTCAAATGTGGGCCTACTACATTCTTAGGATCCTAATTTCTTAGATCATATAATTGAAATGAAAAAAAGTGCCTATGCTTGGATATGGTGTCCACTTACTTATAATCTTGTAAAAAAAATCTTCTAATTATCAAAGGAAAGGGATAGAGAAGGCCCTTTATTTTCTCTTTGCAAACTCCATCAACACTATGAAGGAGTTGAGATGAAATTTCTTATTTTTCTAGCTTAGGAAGAATGTAGATAGGCAATCTGTATGGTTGTGTTAGAATTCCCTCAATTTTAATAACTGTGTAGTCTAAATAAAACTAGATATTTCCCATCATATCCACATACTTATTGATCAAATGGGGAACATTAGGTATGGGAATCCCTGTGATAGCCTCTACCAATGTAGGATAGACATAGTCACATATGAATTCCATGTGATGCCTATACTTCAATATGTGTAGTTTTGAGTAGTGGTGGGAGATGGTGGTTCTACCTTTAAAGACCAATTCTTGATGTTGGGGATCTTGGGGGAAGCCAGTAGTGCATCCAAAAAATAAGACATCATGTAAAACTACTTGTTTGTCTTCCTTTTGATTGTAGTGAATTATTTTCTTAGGAAGACACTAATCATATCCCCAATCAATAAAATTTTATCTTTATCCACCATAATGTAAACATAGGACACCTAGGTCTTGTTGACATATGTATTTTTAGGTGCTCTATATACTCTATTTAATAGGGTTAAAATGATATAAGGATCAAATGTTGAAATTTGACATAGGGATTTATTGTATTAATAAACACACAAAAAACTTTGGTTAAAATAATTTGGTCTATGCTTTATGTCACAAAGATCCTTTTAAATAAGACTTAGTATAAGTATTTAGCCTAAAGTACATGAAATTCAAAAAAAATAGAATGGGGACCTTAAGATATAAACTTAGACTAGGTTCATTTTGCATATATTTAGACCATAAGATCATTTCAATATTTTTACTTCCAATATTCAAGTGTTTGAGCATCCTCAAAGTGCTTCCATTAGTCCAAAAGGTAATTTATAGGCCTTTTGTCAATCTTTGGTTTATAATAATTTTAGAGTCTATCTTAGTCCTAAACAAAATAATTCATTAGTTTAAATTTAACAGTCTCATGGATGTAAAATACATCCTCATGGACATCAAATGATGGTCATAAAAATGTCAAATTTAGACTAGTAAATTTCTTAGTCTTGATGATCTTAAATTTGATGGTTGCACAGATGTCAAATATGTCCTCATGGACATCAAATTATGGTCATAGAAACATCAAATTTAATCTCATAAAAATGCCTATGTTCCAATGCAAGAGGGGGACTTTTCACCTTTGTAGATCCTCCTAGGATCATGAACTCAATTCACTTTGTTGGTTCAAAAATCTTGACAAAGGGAGAACCATCTGATCATGATATAGGAGCTTGCTCATGATTAGTCTCTTCTATCATGTAGGCCCCTTTGCTTTTAATATTCAATCATGGGAGTGTTGTATGGAAACTTTATAGAGCTCCTATTCTTTTTACTTTTCAATGATGTCTTTTTTCCATGGACATTGATCTTTGGTTTATGATGATCTTAAATTTGATGGTTGCACAGATGTCAAATATGTCCTCATGGACATCAAAATTGAAAACCATTGATCATGATTCAAGAGCTCAAATGTAATTGGTTAGAAAACTAGGTGCTCAAATTTTTTAGAGTCCTTCACATCATCTAATCGAGATGCTATGAGGAATCATGGATCATTATATCTCATGATTTACATGTTTTTTAAGTTAAGTCTCAGGCCTTACTCGCTTCACTAGATCAATACTTGTGATGAAGTGTCAATCATTAGATCTGCAAGATGTCAGGAAATTAAGTTAGACTCAGGACCAAATTCAAACTTAGGCTAAAGTGGTTAGACTAAGGTCATATTAATGCTAAAAAATATGATGGGGTATTAGTATTAAAACTTTAGGCTAAGTAGGATATAGTAAAGGGAACCTCTCTAGGACATAAAAGGACCCTATTAACATAAAATTTAGACCACTATTAGAAATAAAAAGAAAAAAAAAGGAAATAAAAGTGGACCAAACCTAATTTTTAAGCTAATATTTGGTCATGTTGAAAAACATGACCAATCCTTAACATAAAATCTTAGGCTTAAGTCCAAACATATTTAAACTATTCCCACCAAATGTTCCTACTAAATTTGAATTCAAACATCAACCAGGGGTTTATGCTAGGGTTTTAGAACATGAACCATCATCAAGGGCTCCATGAAATTTACAACTCAATTAGGACCCTTGAAATTTACAACTCAATTAGGGTCATCATCAAGGGTAACTTCTTAGGGAAAAATAAAAATATGTTAGAACTTATAGACTCTAGTTTACACAAACAACTAAATCATCCATTGTATTTGATCTATGTCATTATCTAGATCAATATATGGTTGAAAAAAAACTTGCACTTGTAGAATTGTGATCAAACATTAATACATAGCCATGTTGTGTGTGTGATTTGATTTCACTTATTATTTTCCATGGGATTTAGGAGACAACCTCTAGGTTTCATATATTTAATCATTAACACTAACTTAGAGCATGCTTAGATATTCATTAATAACCATGCTTTTAGTTTAGAGAAGGCTTGGACATTGTTTTATTGTTAGATAGGAATCCATAGCCCTAATAAAGATGCTTTTGGATCCACTCAAGGCCTCGATCCACTACCAACCAAGTGTCTAAAATCCTGATGGAGATTACTAGAATCACTTATGGCTGAAAGCTTTTGATTTTTCATTGAATCCTTATTTTTGTATCTTTTAGATATTTTGTGCTTTCAACAGAGTTAGGAACTAGGGTAGCTAGGTTCAAGATTTTTTTCAAATGTTTTATATTCAAATAATCACCTACAAATGCAGCCATTATCCCAGGTAAGGATGTTTGTTATGTGCAAGCATGACTATGCTTTAACAAATTAGACTTTCATCCTACAAGTGAAAATATTCTTAAGACTAATTTTAGGTCAAGATAATGTCTAAGTTCACATAAAATAGTTAAATAATTCATCAATATTTACTAATTTCTTCAAATAATAACATTAGGATCATATTTTAAATCCATGGTTAATACATGTATTAGGTTCACACACATATTTTTGAAATTTGAGGTTTCAAGCAAATTGAATAAATTTTGAGATCAAGATTTTAAGAAAGGTTTTATTGGAATCAAAGAAAAAGGAAATAAAAGAAAACACACAATAGAAATTAAAAAAAAAGGGAATCAAATAAACATGTACATGCTCATATACAAATAAGAGATAGGAAGGAAAGACTAAAATAAACAAACTAGCCTACCTACATTAACTTTAGACATCTTACAATTCACTCTATAAAGACCTCAGGAGAAGTAACACAAAAGTAGTGATTGATGTATTAACCATTAGTGGGAAATGTGAACTCTACTCCTTGTAGATATTTGAGCTTAAAGGTGTTATTCCCTAGTGTTTCTACAATCTAGTATGGGCCTATCTACAAAGGTGTGAGTTTGTCATGCTTACCCTTAGGCTCAAATGCTTTGTCCCAAAGGATAACTAAGTCCCCTTGTCTTAATACCTTGATATTTTTTATTTTATCAAACCATCTTTTTAATGTGGTTTTATGTCTTCTAAAGTCAATAAAATATTTCTCCCTTACATTTTCCATCTAAATGATATCCAACAATCTTGACTCAACAAGCTCCTAGATTTCCTCCATGTATTCTTGCATGAACTCATATATAGGAAACTTGAGGGTGATATAAAAAATTATTTCTTGGCCATACACCATCATAAATTGTGATTCCTTCAAGTCTTCTTGATTCTGATCCTATCTACCCATAAGGCATATTTGAGAAACTTGTGCCAAGTCCTGGGCTTGTCAACAATAGACTTATTGATTGCTTTCATCAAATTCTTATTGATAGACTTAGATACTCCATCCCCTTTGGGCTAGTGATTAGATGAAAACTTAAAATATATGCCATTATCATAAGCCCATTCAATCATTTCTATGGATGAAAATATAGACCCATTATCATATAGTAGTGAGACTAGAGTTCTAAATCTAGTACAAATGTTCTCTTTCAAGAAATTGATCACTTCCTCCATCTTTCATTGTTTTGTGGCTACAAATTCAACCCACCTTGTGCAATAATATATGGTAGTCAAGATGAAATTATTAACTTTATAGGAATTAGGGTTGATCACTCCTACAAAATCCAACACCCATTGTGAAAATGGTTTTTCAAACATGACTAGTTACAAAGGCATTGCTACCTTAGGCTCCTTGGTGCTAAAAATATGGAAAGAATGGCATTCCATCATATGATTATGATAATTCTTGAAGACAATTGGCCAATAGTGGCCAACTCTAAGAATTTGGTGTGTAGTAGTCTTCCTTAATGAGTTTTCATTACCAAACTTCGCATGGAAGGTGCTCATGATCTGGGTGGCCTCATCTTGTGAGAAACATCTTAGGTAGATTCCCTCAAAGTTACTTTTGTAAAATATCCCATATTTTTTTAAATAATATGAATATTTTAGCCTTAATTCCCTCTTTTACTCCTTAGATAGTCTTATAGGACAAGTGCCATTGATTAGTAAATGTATGATGGAATCATACCACTCACTAGCTTAAAAACTTGATTGATAAACTTGCACAATTATTAGCTTGGGGATGGTATTCTCAATTATTTATATCAAGCCTTTACACCTTACCAAATTTTCCATATTAATTTCTATGTCATACTCCTACAAAATTGACATCCACTTACCTCTCCATTCTCCAAGCTCATTTTGGCTCAACATAAGCTTTGTGGTAGGGTTAAGTAGAATAACATGTACCTTATTTATAAGGATATGGTGCTTAAATTTATTTACTGTCTTAACTAATGCATATGCCTCCTTATCAATTAATGAATAGTTTAACTCAACATTCTTAAAGTCAGTACTCATAAAAACCAATTGGGTGATCACACCCATCAATATTTTGAGTTAAGACTTTCACCATAGTATGGTCAGATGCAAAAGAGTAAAGATAGAATTCCTTTGAAAAGTTAGGAATTATTAGGATTCGAGCTTGGCTATGATATCATTGAATGACTTCATAGACTCTTCCTTCCAATTGACCTTGTCATCTTTCTTTAGCATGTCATTTAATGGTTTGACAATCTCTGCAAAGCTAGAAATGAAATTTATTACAAATTTTATCTTACCAAAGAATTAATTTATCTATTTTCTACTATTTATAATCTCTATTTTAGATATAGCTTCCAATCTTTTAGGATCTATAGAAATCCCATCCTTAGTTATAACATGACCCAATGGTTTTCCTTTAGTAACATAAAAGATACTTTTCTTGGGGTTTAAAAAGATTTAATACCTTTTGCATCTCTCAAAAACTTATTGTAAGCTAATAAAGTGATCTTCCATATTTTTAGAAAGAACTATTAGATCATCCATATATAATGATGCACTTACTTATCACACCTTAGAAGGCATAGTCTATGGCCCTTTGAAATGTAGCTCTAATGTTGTTCAGCCTAAATGACATCCTCTTGTATGAAAAATTCCCACACTTGGTGGTGAAATATATATTTATTCTATCCTCTTTATCAACCAACACCTGGTCATACCCTAAAAATCCATCAAGAAAATATATCATGGCTGAACCTATAAAAACTTGTATAACCTTGTCAAGAGAAGGAAGAGGATAGTTATCCTTATTAGATACTTTGTTTAAGCTCTTAAATTTAATACAAATCCTAATCTAACCATTATTCTTCTTGATTGACACAAAATTAGCCACACAAGTAAAATTCTTGATGGGGAAAGCTATCCTAGCATCTAGTAATCTCTTGACCTCTTTAAAGATCATTGGTTCTAGGATAGGGTTCATAGGTCTTTGATTATACCTAGAGGGATTATATATTTATTTAAGGTGTACAATATGGGTGATGACCCTTGGATCAAATATCTTTAGGTCCTCATAAGACAATGCTATGACATCCCTATATCTGGTTAGCAACTCTTTGGCCTTCTTATTCTTAATATTTGTGTAGGATTTTCCTATGATCACCAGTTGGGGTTGATCTTGGGGACCAAGATCCATTTAATTATATTCATTCCCACTAAATTTAGTTATATTTGGAACCTCAACCATTTTATGTTAGTCAAATAGCCTTTCTAAGGTAATCATGCCATTGGATATTTTATTATCATTCAATTGAATGACTTTACCATCAAAGTTGTCCTCCTTAAATGAATTTTAATCAATATCATCAATGATCTAAGCCTCAAATCCTCCAAAATTAGTTATTAAATCCAATATCTATTGATAATCACTAAATACATAACAATGAGTAACATTATTAGGCACTAAAGGATAGGGTATCAACTTAATGCTAAAGTTAGGTGAGTCCTAGTTGGAAATGAGGTTGTCTACAATAGATGCCAACTCATTAGTAACTTGGTTTCCTTCTATAGGGATGGAGATAATGCTAAAAGCATCAAAGGAATCAATGAGATCCCAGGCCCTAAACTTATACCTCTTAAGGTATGATATATTGTATTGATATTTGCTCTTTACTTGGTTGACGACTAGTTCTAAATCCCATAGATTGGTGGTTTTTTGACTTTATTATTTATAAAAAATTACAAACCTAGGATAAGGGCCTCATATTCATCAAGATTTTTAGTAAAATAGAATTGGATACTATAGGAATCATGGTATTCTTTACCACTAGGATTAATTACGACAATACCAACTCTAGATCCATCCTTACACCTGGCTCCATCAAAATACAACTTCCATAGTATAGGAACAACATGATTACTTTTATGATAATATACCTTTGTATCCTCTAGGGTGAAAATCCCTATGTTTGAGTCAATTATGTTAACCCTTTCATTCAAACAATTATACTCAGTGATCATGTGTTTCATCCTTAGCTCTCTGTCAACCCTGATATGATTAAGAACTCCCTTCTAAACTAGCCACAAGTATAAGCAATATATGGACGTGTAGCCATTGAGATCCTTGGTTCATTACCTACTTAACAAGATTCCATACACATAAGGAGTGTCAACAACTTGTATATCAATAAATTATCTTCACTCTAGGCTCAGAAGCCAACTGCATATGAACATTTAATAACTCTCCAATAACATTAACTCTAGATTTGTCTAACTAAGTTACAACTCTATCATACTTAAGAGGAGTAAATCCAAGATATTTCCAAATACCTACTAGTATGATATTGGTAGATGCTCCAAAATATAATAATCAATTATGTATGTTTTTATCAAACATCCCGACAGTGAGTAGGAAAGGAGGAGATTCTACCTTAGCTTTATGTAAAGTCACATTAACATGGTTAACCTTGGGTGGCATGTTGGATTTTTTTAACAGTGACTCTAGAAAGAGGTCCCTTTGCACTGTAATCTATGTCAATTCATGCAAAGTGATGTTATCCTTTATTTTATTCATATCCTCAACAATGTTATATCCATTTTTATTTGAAGAACTATGAGTACCATTATTAGGCTTAGAGGTACTCCCTATAGGTGACTCTATATTATTGCTTAAAAAAATGTCAAGAGGAGTTCCAAAGTTATTTAGAGGTGTTGAAGTAGTCAAAGGCTACCTATGCTCTCTATTCCTCAAGGGATACATCTTCTTCAAGAATTATTGGAAGGACTTGATCTCCTCAAGGATCTCATCAAGTTCATTTTCCTCTTGAAATGGGAAATCAAAGGTCTCCACCATAAAGGATTGATCAGATGATATGGATCTTAAGGAACTTACACCACTATCCTTATAAGGGACCACTTTAAATGTGTCTAATTATTCCTAAAAAGCCTCAAAAGCCTTAAAAAATTATATAAAATCAATCACTCCATGCTTGGTTACATAATGCACTCTATAATAATCAAGAAATGTTATATCAGTAAGATTAATGTCCATAGTATTATTGATAAAAGATGGTTCATTATTATGATTATTATTGAAACTATCATTCTAAATTCTATTATTTGGCCTATTAAACCTTTGAAATGAGAAGTTCTTTCTAGATTTTTCTCTAGTATTACCTACTTATTTCTATAACTAAAGAAAATCGGTGCTTAATTTTTAGACCATTTTCAAGATAGACTCATTCTCATTCTTGGGAGTTTCAAAATTATTCATCTAGTTAATTTTAGTATATGGTATTAAATCTCATTGATCATTTTAATTGAATCCATTAGTAGGATGATTCAAGAATCCTAAGTTTTGATTGGGAGTAGCATGGCTTAGGGGCAATTGATTTAGATTTGGAAGTTGGTTCAAGGCTGGAATATTTTGGTTATTGCTGGGGAATATGTTCAGAATGGGCATATGTGGGTTATGTTTGGAACATAATATTCCATTTGTCTTTGGGGATACATTTGATCATTGATGATCACTAATTCAAAATAAGTACTAGCTAATTAAATTATAGATGGAATAGATCTCTTTAAAAATATATAGGTCATGGAGTCCACTACATCCTTGTAGATTTCTAGATCTAAAACATCATCAGGTTTGTAAGGTTCTATGGTCCTACTATAAATTTTTTGGAATCTAGCATTTAAAGACCTAATAAGCTCACTTTCATCTTTTCTAATGGTGGTAAACTAATGGTAAATGACACATGGATTGATAGTTTTACCAAATTAATCTATAAATACATTAGTAAAACCATCCCAACCAGTGATATAATTATTAGGAAAGTTTAAAAATCATTCATAAGCAACATATTTAAAGGTAGAGGGGAATACCCTACAAGCTACATCCTCACGCATGACATTTAGTAACCTTAAAGTATCCTTAAAAGACTCAATGTGTTCTTTAGTCATTATTATACCAATTGGACTAAATGTAAGAAAATATTTCTTAAGGTTACATGGGAGATCATGTACCACACCTAAAATGTTTATTGAAGAGTATACCAATAAATCCATTCCTAGATGAAGGTTTAAGGCAAAGGTATTTTTAAAGAGGTGAATTTGGCAAATATTTAGATCTCTTTCATCTACCTTTATCATGCCTAGCTCTTCTACAAACCTCATGTTCAAGAAAAGTTTCCCTTGTCTCTGAGTGTAGTTTGAATCCTTCTCAATTCTATCTTGAAGATTGAAGATCCTATTTCAAACATGATGTATCAGTATAATCTTTATAAAGAACAAGGGTAAAACCTGTATATTAATCTCATTTTGTAAATATTGTGTAAAGAACAATAAAGGATATTGATCTTTGCCTAAGATAGCTCAAAGATATGTATAATTGTGCAAATATGTTCTATATTTATAATTTTAATCTCAAATAATCCTAGATCTATGAAAGATATGACAACCTTTGTTCAAAACAAGCTATCATTACCTCAAATACTATGGATTTTCAAAGTTTAAGCTAAATTTACCAAAACCAAGCATCAAAACTCAAATAACTTTGATCTATATCCAAGGAAGCACAAAGATACATTAGATACCACAAATATCAATGATATTTATACTTCTAAGCAAAATATCACTCAAAAGTACAAAGATGGCATCAATCTTAGATCAAAAAAGACTAAGATAAGATAATATCCAACTAATTCATAGATATGTCCCTCCTTTTAACACCAATGGTAAATTTTGATGCCTTTATGTGTACCACAAATCTCTTTAATGTTCAAGAACACTTCACATTTTATAATTCTAGGAATTTAGAACATGAGTGGTAGGTTGTGGTAACTTGATGTTACTTGTTGTGAAATAACAACAAAACAATGTTTAACTATCCTGAAAAATTTATATTAATTGATGGTGAGAACCATCTTGGTCTAATTCTCTATGAAATACTAATATTTATGATCATTCTTAGTGAATTATGATCAAGACTTAAGATAAAGACTAATCTAAATGGATATTTATAATGAAGCTTAAATTAAAGTGATCTAGTTAAAAAGGGATAAAATGAGAAGAGTAGGGTAGAAAGACAATAAGTGATTGATTATTTTATCCTAAAACATTATGACAATGTCTCAATAATAATTGAGTATGCACTCAAACCAATATATAGTGAAAAATAGCCTAAGCTTAGATTTCACTATACACCAGAAAAACATTGAAGGATGATGTAAGGATTCACAAGTGAGAACTAATTTTACTTTAAAGATTTATTACTATAATCAAATATCATTTGCACATCTAAATATAGAGCAAAATTAAGTGAATAAAATCCAAGATCCTTCAACTAATATAGCATATCCACAAATTAAAAACCCTGTGATTAAAGATGTAACCCATAATTCAAAGAAACCATTCAAATTTACGACATAAAACAAGCAATTGAGAGAAAGGATATATTAACAATTGAAAAATCAAATATGGATAATCTTTGTAGAATTACTTGGTCGTATTAATTTCTCCAAATATAAAAAAATTACTCAAAAATCTCTCTTTTACAAGATGGTCATACATGCATTTTATAGAAAGAAAAGGTAGTATACTAGTCAGTTATAAGATACAATTGTATAAAAGATAAGGACATTTATCCTTCTTTATAACATTGTATGATACATTTGTTTATTAAAATTAGACTGACCTACAGGCAATATGCTAACAAACTAGCATATACCTTACAAAAGAATATTCCCTATTTCAAATATTACAATGGTTTTATAAAGAAGGAATATCAATCAGCTTGGTGGGATCATCATTGAGGGGCTCCCTTATTACTCTTTTAGAATTTCTATGGCCCTCTAATGTTATTATTTGATAAGATCTAGATCCATAACTATATTTAAAAGGTAGACCTCTTCTTCATCAACTAGGTCATCAAGGTCCCTATCATCTCTCACCATAGCTTCTTTTATGCTCCTAGATTTCTCAATATTCTCCTCTACTATGAAGATCATGCCTAAAATCCTACCATTATCACTACCTAATTTTCCCTAGATTTTTCCCATTACTTCATTCATCACTAGAGTGACTCTATGTCTATACTTTGCATCATCGATAATCCCTAGGGTTATCATCTTGGTAGGATTAGCCAAGATAGTGCCTAAGAGTTGCTCAATACTAATGATCAATTCCTTATCATAAGCTAGGAGTCTATCCAAATTATTTTTCCATGTATTTAGACACTAGATCTTGTTCACTGTTATTCTCAATATGGTATTGAAGTGGTCCAAGCTAATAGATTTAAAATTAGGAATCCTATTCCTTATCAAAATGCTAATGAGATCCCTTATTCTAGTCTTTGCCTCCTACCACTCTATTATTAATCCTTTGTAAACTTAATCTTGTTGGCTTAAATCATCCTAACTCAACCTTATTGAGGTAAAATAATCAAACATATCAAAGAATGATGTTTTAAACATGTTTATTATTACATCAAACACTAATAAAATGGCCTATGTCTCTAAGTTCTCCTTTTCTTTTTCCAAATTTTGAATCCTTTGTTTCATTCCTATAATCCCAACCTTGGCTTGAGATGAATGAGCCTCAATTAGGTTCTCAACATCCTCCTCATGGATAGGAACCTTGCCAAGTTTTTTCCCTTTAACTAGGGTTAAGCCTATAAAGGGCTTAACCTTATGGAAAGTGAACTCCTCAGTTCCTACCATGGCTTTCCTTATTATGACCCTTTCCAATCAAGTTGTTTCCTAATTAAATTACACTATAGTAATTATATATATGTATTTTGGATCCTCTAGGATCTCAACTCTACTACTACTAGATGCTTTTGGAGCATCTACTTTCTTACATTTTGGCCCTGTAATGGCCACAATTCTTATTTCTTCTTGTTCTTTCATTAAACCCCTTATCCATGGCTTGATTTCCTCATGTACATTAAAATTTATGAATTGGGTCAAGCCCCAATAGTGGGAGTGGGAATGGATTTTTTGTAGCTTTCCATGCACAAACCAATCAAGGATGATTGGTCCATCAATGTGTAACTCTTTGTTAAACAAGTTGATCTTACTTGCAAGATGAGTGCGGATCAACTTTGGCCTTTTCCTTGATCCAATAGGGACCAATGCCAAATCCACCTTTATCTTTTATGGATATGCCACTAGGACTATGTCAAGGGATATTTCCTTCCCTTTCTCTCCCTTAGCTTGCTGTACTTGAATTTGAGCCTATTTATCCTAGCATTACTCTTCCTTGAAGCCATATGCCTCAACAAGGTCTTTGAGGGTAACCTATACTATTTCATCAAGATCATAGGTAATTAGATCCAAGTGATCAACTAGGGATGGTGTTCTCTAAGGGGGATCTAAGGATGAAGGCTCATCACCATCTCCCTCCTCTAACTTCTCCTTACTAGTTCCCTATATAATTTGTGCTTGTGAATATGGGAGGTCCATCTCAAGTTGGTCCTAAGGTGGCTTGGAAGGGCTAGGAAAAAATTTTTAATATAGGTGATTCATCTACCATATGTACCCTATTGGTTTGTTATCACTGATTAGTCTATGTATAATCTTGACTTTGGTTCCATTAAACCTAGCCAATACTTCTTCAAAGTTGTTTACCTTTATGTACAAGGTGTCATGAGGGCACAGTTCATGCTCATAGATTGGTTTAGGTAATTTATTGTTATTCACATGTGGAACTACTACATTCTTAAGATCCCACTATCTAAGATCATTCAATTGAAATGTAAAAGAGCCCCTATGCCTGGACATGGTGTCCACCTCCTTCTAATCTTTTAAAATTATTTTTCTCATTATCAAAGGAAAGGGATGGAAAAGGCCCTTTATTTTATATTTTCAAACTCCATTAACATTATGAAGTATTTGAGATGCAATTTAATATTCTTCCATCTTATGAAGAATGTAGATAAGCAATCTATAGGGTTGGGTTAGAATTCCCTCAATTTTGATAAGCTTGTAATCTGGATAAAACCAAATATCACCCATCAGATCCACATACTTCTTGATTAGAGGGGGAACCTTAGGCATGGGAATCCCTATGATGTCCTATACTAATTTAATATATACACATTCACATATGAATTTTATGTGGTCCCTATACTTGAATATGTCTAGTTTTGATTAGTAGTGGGAGATGGTGATTCTACATTTAGGAGACTAGTTCTTGATGTTCGGGATCTTTGTAGAAGCTAGTAGGGAATATAACAAATAATACACTATGAAAAACTATTTTCTTGTCTTCCTTTTGATTATAATATCTTAGGAAGACACTAATCATATCCCCAATTGATGTAACAATCTCTTTCTCCACCATAAAGTAAACATAGGACACCTAGGTCTTGTTGACATATGTAGTTGTAGGGGATCTATATACTATGTTTAATAGGGTCAAAATGGTATAAGGATAAAAATTTTCAATTTAACATAGGGATTTATTTTATTAATAATCATATGAAAAAAATTTTTTAAAAGAATTTCGTCTAAGTTTTATGTCACAAAAATCCTTTGAAATAAGACTTTTTATAAATATCTAGCCTAAGTGTTAAGACATTAAAAAAATTGTAATGGGGACCTTAAGATATAGACTTATACTAGGTTTATTTTGCATATATTTAGACTATAAGACTAATTCAATATTTAAAATTCAAAGGTTTCCAATGTTTGATCATCCTCTAAGGCCTTCCATTACTTTGTATGGCAATTTATAAGCCTTTTAGCAATATTTTGGAGTCTATCTTAGTCCTAAACAAAATAATTCATTAGTTTAAATTTCATGATATTGTGGACATAAAATATGTCCTCATGTACATCAAATATATCCATGTGGATGTAAAATGATGGTCATGCCAACATCAAATTAGGCTAGTGAAGTTCCTAATCTTGATGGGCTTAAAGTTGATGGTCACTTGGACATCATTTATGTCCTTACAGACATCAAATGATAGTCATGTGAATGTAAAATTTAAGTTTGTAAAACTTCATTTATTCTAATGTGAGAGTGCCACTTGGCACCTTCACAAAGCCTTCCAAACTTCATTTATTCTAATGTGAGAGTGCCACTTGGCACCTTCACAAAGCCTTCCAAAATCTAGAACTTAATTTCCTCTTTTGGATAAAAAATCTTGATGAAGTGAGAGCCATTTTATCATGATCCAAGAGCTTTCTCATGATTGGTCCCTTCTATCATGTGGGCCCCTTTAATTTTTATCTTGAAACATGGGAGTGCCACATGGTAACTCTATAGATCTCTTAGGATTTTGACTTTTTAATGATGTCTTCTCTCCATCCAATCTTCAGTCCATGATGAAATGAGAACCATTGATCATGATCAAAGAGATTGAATGTGATTGATCGAAGAACCAAGCACTCAGCTTTATCAACATTATTTACATCATTCGATCGAGAGGCTACAAGGAAGTATAGATCATTGGATCTTAAAAGTTACATGTTTTTAAGCTAAGTCCCAAGAATTCCTCACTCCATTAGATTAAAGCTTGTGATGAAGAATGGATCATTAAATCTACAAGATGTAAAGAAATTAAGTTAGACTCAAGACTAATTCCAAACATAGGATAAAGTGTTTAGAATAACTTCCTATTCATGTTAACAAATATGATAGGGCCTTAGTATTAAAACTTTAGGCTAAGTAGGAAATAGTAAAGGGAACCTCACTAGAACATAAAAAAACCTTGTTAGCATAAAATCTAGACCACAGTTAGAAATTAAAAGGAATATAGGGGAAAATAAAAGTGGACTAAACCTAATTTTTAAGCCAATGTTTTGTCAAGTTAAAAAACATGACAAAGCCTTAACATAAAACTTAGTTTTAAGCCTAAACATATCTAAAATGTTCCCACCAAATGTTCTTACAAAATTTGAATTCAAACATCAACCAAGGGTTTGTGCTAGGGTTTTAAAACATGAAACTTCATCAAGGCCTCCATGAAATCTACAAATTAAAAACATGAAAACCAATCATTAGAAATTTTAGGTAATTTTAAAATAAACCATAAATCAATAACTAATTTTTATAGAGTGGATGATCTTAAAATTTCAAATATTATCCAAAATAGGACATGCTTGTAGGGTTAAGCTTCAAAACATCTCAAGGGTCCTAGTTTTCAAAAAGGGAGTATGTTGACCTCAATAAGACACAACATGTAATTCATCAATGATTATGTCTACCGAACCCTAGTAGAAGCCATCACAAGAATCCCCATGAGCAGGGTCAACCCATTGATTAAGAAGTATGTGGAGTTGATAGGAGATATTTGGTTCTACCCTAATTACATGATCATAAGGTTTGAAGGGAATTTGAGATAACCCTTTAGATTCCCATCTATGTGCCAACCAAGCTTGTAGAGCAAGCATTAGCCTTTAAAATTCTTTATATTATAGATGTAATTTTAATAGAGAAGAGGAAATGACTTCCCCACACCTTTCCTTTGACAATTAGTATGACTATTTTAAAAAATTTGGAGCATGAAAATGTTATTGCCAGACCCAAGGACTCCTTCACCCTACAGAAAGATGATTTAAGGTAATGGTATCCTAATGGGGTGATCACCAAAAATCTGAAGACAAAGACCATAAAAAATACAAATGATCATCAACCCAGTCTCCATGACACATTCTACATCAGGGCCTATGGTTTCTTATAGGTATTAGATAGATTAAAAAAACATAACATTAAGTTGGAGCCCAAGTTAGCTAGGGGAGATGACAATCCACATAATTATATTTGGCAAATGGGGTCCATGTAGTATCATTTATTTCCTAGATCCTTTTCAAGGCCCTAGCCACAAGTCAGTATGAACTATCCCCAAACACAAATAACACAAGGACTTGGAAAATAAAATTTGGAAGAGAGACCTAGGGAAGGATCATATTCTACCCCTCCTGATAGACTAACATCTCCCATAGAGTTCATGTATATGGTTGTATTATAACCCAATGAAATGTTAGATCATGAACTTAGAGTGCTAGCTAATGTGTATGGGTTAAAGGATGAGAAATAAAAAATATAAGGACCCTAAACCCAGGTAGAGGAATTCAAATATGACAAGATGAAGGAAGTTACTTTGAACTTCATTCCCATAATAACCCCATAGAAAAGAAAATCATAATTATCATTAGTCTTAGTTGGGAGGAATAAGACCAAGTGGACCTTAACCCACCCCATGAGTGAGGTCAACTTGTTCAGTGAAGAATACCCCATTCATGGACCCATTATCCCTTAATGGTTTTTCTATTGGAAAATGTAGAATATTCCCACTTTGTCTCACTCTTGGGCCTTGATCCAAAAAATTAACATTGATTTTCATGAATAAATAAAGCCATAGATATTGGCCTTGATGAAGGAGGAAGAAAAGAGAAGGATAGTTACCATAATAGGATCAAGTGGCACATAAATGGACACTTCATGTACTTCAAGCAGAACAAAGATAAAGGTCTTAAAACCTCTTGAGGTTACAAAGTCATCTACCATGGTGTAATTAAACCTTGAGAGAATAGGATTGGAAAGAGTAAGCACCAAGAAGGCCATGGTTTGAGGTGAATAATTCACTTGTCAAAAGGTTGAGCCATTTTTAGGCTTAACTCTAGTTGGAGGATAATAGATTGGTAAACATCCCATCCATGACGAATACATAGAAAGACTAGCTGAGGCCCATTTAACTCAGATCAGAGTAGACATCAGGGGTATGAAAAAGATGATATATAACTTGGAGATTTAAAAGGAGACCCTAAAGACAATGGCTATCCTCTTAGTTCTTTAGGCCATAATAAATATTTTTGAGGCATCCTTCTTTGACATGTTTGACTCCTTGTAGTTAATGAAACTTAGGTAAGATGCGTTGAGATAGAATAGTGAGATAGTTATAATATTGATGTCCCAATATAAACATTATGAGAATAAAATAATGGACTTCATTAGCATATTAATTAAGGATAGAATTCTTAAATTTAAAACCATTAGCCTATCCCACTTAAATGCAATATTGGGGATAGTGGTTGATAAGATATAGAGTTTAAGTGCTTGGTTAAAAGGCTTAAATAGACTCCTAAAAGATGATAAATATATAATTACCATAATTATTAAAATCCTTGGCACCATGTTGGCCAATATTACAAGGTCTATAGCCCTGGGGATCATTGATGATGAAGAGTATAAAGACAAAGTCACTCTAGTGATGCAAGAAGTGAAAATTAAAATCTAAAGCCAATCAAGGAGTGATAATAGTAGAGTCATGGGCATGATATTCATTTTTGAGGACAAGATTAAAAAATATTATATCATCAAGGAGGTTTGGCAAGAGATGATAGATATTTTGATGATTTAGTTGGCCAGGAGGATGTCTATCTTTTAAAACTATCTATTGATTTGGATCTTATCAAAGAGTAGCATCAAATAGTTATGGAGCTTCTCGAAGAATAATAAGTGAACCCTTTAGCAATGGACCCACTAGTTAATTAATATTCCATTTTTAAAAAGCATTAAAATAGTTAAACATGGAATATTATTTAGTAAATGCATATGCTAGTTTTTTGGTATGTTTGCCTCTAGGTTAGTCCACTTTAGAAAAGCAAATGTATTCTAGAACCTTCTCAAAAGGATAACTATCCTTATCTTTTTTACACTTGTATCTTGTAACTAACTACTATATTGATTTGTCCTTATATAAAAGGGAATACTACCATTTTGTAAAGGGAGGGAGTTTTGAGAAAAACTTGCATACTTTGGAGAAATTAATATAAATAAGGAATACTAAAAAGTTTGTCCAAGGTTATTTGTGTCAATTGTTTCATGACTTCTCTTTCAATTGATTATTCTAAGCGTTGAATTTGAATGGTTTCATGAATTTTGAATTTGCATATTTGATATAGGGTTGCTAATTTATGCTTATGCTAGATTATTTGAATGATGTCAAATTTCTTTCATTTCATTTGTTCTACATTAGAATGTGAAAATGTTATTTAAATGTAGTAACAAATATTTAAAGTGAATTCAATTCTTACTTGTATCTCTTCATATTACATGTATGAGTTTGTCTTGTGTATACAGATATTTGAGCTATGATATTTTGCATTATATACTAGTTAAATGCATGTTTAGTTGTAATTGAAACTTTTTCATGATAGTTAAGTCAAGGATTGATAATCACATATTCTCTTTCTACCCTACCCTTATCTTTTTACTTCTTTTTAACTAAATAACTTTAATTTAAATCTCATTTTTAATATTCACTAAAATTAGTATTTAGTGTATAAATTTGATCATAACTCACTAATATCAACATATATACTTAAAAATTCACATGGACCATGGTGGTTCCAACCACCAATCAATATATATTTATGGAATAGTTTTATTTGTTCAACTTCTATTTCACCACATGTAACTAGATTACCAAAAACTTGCTACTCATGACATGAATTCTTGGAATTCTAAAATAAGAATTGTTATTAAACACTAAGAGAAAATGTGATACACATAGAGGCATCAATAAGATGAGCTCTATTGGTGATAGAAGGAGGACCTGATGAATTTATTGAATTTTTTATAATCTTTATTTTTATTTAAGATTGGTATTATATTTGTACTTTTGCATAGTTTTTTGCTCAAAAGCATAAAGATAATTGATATCTGTGGTCTTTAACCTATATTTATTCTTTATTTAAACAAATATCAAGGATTTTTAAGGTTAGAGTATTAATTCAAGTAAAGGTATCTTGAGATCTGAGAATCTACAATATTTGAGGTTAGAATAGATTTTTATTATTAAAGGTTGGTGTATATTTCATAGATCTAGGTTGATTTGAGATTAAAATTGTAAATGTTAACCATATTTACATATTTGGACACATATTTTAGTTACCTTAGTTAAAATTTGATGCCCTTTATTTTTATTTACATATATCTCTTTAAAACTAGCTTAATGTGTAAATCTAAGTCCTATACTTTGTGTAAATTGGTTTGACACATTATATTTCAAATAGGATCCAAGAATTAATGACCAAGAATTTAAGAAAGATAAATTCAAAGATAAGAGAGCCTTTAATTGACTTGGAAGTCCATAGGACAACCAAATGAGACAAAGGTAGACGTAGGCATTCAAAGTCTTTGTCAAATTTAACACTCTAATGTGCTCCTTCATTCAACCTTCAGCCAAGAATGGTTTGGTTAAGAATCTCTCATATCAATGTACAAGGTGAAACTCATGATCTCCCTTGGAATCCTAAAAAACATTTGCAAATTTCTAGTCTTAGTGGTATTATAATAGCAGAAAAACATGTTAAATCATTTAAGGCTACATGAAGATTGCTAAATGTAACTCATGAGGATGTAGCATGTAGGTTATTCCATTTTACATCTATACATGCTACATATGATTGGTTACTAAACTTTTCTAATGATTTAATCACCACGTGGGATGAGTTTAATAACATCCTCATTGATGAAATTGATAATATAATCAGCCCTTATGTTCTATACTAGTGATTTACCACCCTAAAAAGGGATGTCAATGAGCCTATAAGAGCTTTCAATGTTAGGTTACAAAATATGTGCAATAGAACCATTGACCCATATAATATTGACTAGGCCTTAGCCCTAGAAGTGTATAAGGATGTTCTTGATCCAATGAACTTAGTATTCATCAAGAGGGTTGTAGGTCTAATAAACACACTAGCTTTAGCTTATGCTAAGTTTGTGATCATAAATGACTAGATGTAAACCCAAGGTTAGATGTCCTACTTTGTTCCCAATGTCAATCCACATATGCTTACCCTAAATGTATTTACCAATAATAACTAAAAAGTGCCTACTCTCAACTAGATCCCAAATCTAAATTAATTATCTCTTAGACATGCTACTCCTAAACAAAACTTGGGGTTCTTGAATCACCCTAATAACAATGGATTTAAAACAATTGATCAAAGGTCCTTGGAATCAGCCATTAGTGCCAATACTAACCATGTCCATAATTCAAAATCTCCCAAAAATGAGAATGAGTCTATTCTAAAAATAGTCTAAAAATTGAGCATTGACTTCCTTCAACTATAGACATAGGTTTGTAATATTGGGGAAACTTTTGGTAGGAACTTATATTTTCAAAGGTTCAATAGGCCCAAACAATAGGTTCAATAATGATAAATTCCAAAAAAATAAGAGTAATGAACCCTCATTGGAAAAGAATACTATGGATATTAATATCATTGACATAGTTTTGCTTGATTATTATAGAGTCCATTATAGTACTAAGCATGGTAAGATTGATTGCATTGAATTTTGTAAATATTTTGAGGTATTTCAAGAATATATAGACACTTTTGAATTAGTTCCTAACAAAGATAATGGTGTAGGTACCTCAAGATCTAAATCTATTGACTAGACCTTCATGGTGGAGATGTTTGATTTCCCTTTCCAAGAGGATAATGAGATTGATGATTTTCCTGAGGAATTTCATGCCTTCAAATAGTTCTTAAAGAATACATATCCCCTAAGGAAAAGAGAACAAAGGTATATTTTGAACACTTATACTCCTCCCAATAACTTTAGTACTCCTCTAGGTACCACTTTAGACAATAATCTAGAAGCTCTAAATGTAAGTACTTTTAAACCTATTGATAATGCTTCCCATTCTTCCAATAGGATTGGTTATAATATTATCAAGGACATAAAGAAAATTAAAGATAATATTACATTACATTAATTGACACAAATCATATAGCAAATAGATCTACTACTAGAGTCCTTATCCAAGAAGACTAGCAAGATGTCCAAGACTAATAATATAAATGTAACTATATACAAAGATAAAACATCATCCCTACCCTTCTTACTTATAGTCAGAATGTTTGGTAAAAACTTGCATAACTATTTATTAAATTTTGGTGCCTCTATAAATATCATGCCTATACGTGTTTGTAAGAAACTTGGTATAACCATCATTAAAATTTGATAGGGTTGTCACCCAATTAAACAAGTCTAGAGTGAAGGTAATTAGATAATTATTAAATGTCCACATGTAATTGGCTTCTGAGCTAAGGGCCCAACAATTTATAGACATCAAAGTGGTAGATATCCCTAATTCATATTGACTACTTTTAAACAAAGGGTGGATAAAGCATTTGAATGGATACATGTCCATAGATTGTTCACATCTATGGATGCCTTGGAAGGGGTTTCCCAACCAAATGATGGTGGAAAGAGATCTAAGGATGAAGCATATGATCACTGAGCATAATGTAATCAATGAAAGGGTCAACATAATTGATTCTAATTTAGGGATTTTCACCCTAGAAGCTACCAAGGTGTGTGATCCTAAAGCTTCTAATGTTATACCTAGGCTATGTAAGTTGCATTTTTATGGGGCTAGATGTAAACTTGGATCTAGAGTGGGCATTGTTCTAACTGACCCTATTAATAAGAAATGCCATGCTTTTTATAGACTCTAGTTTCCTTACACTAATAACCTTGAAAAATATGAAGCCCTCATTTTAGGTCTGATATTTTCCATCAAAAGTAAAATCAAGGAACTATTGGTCTATGGTGATTCAGAACTAGTAGTGAACCAAGTAAAAACCAAGTATCAATGTAAGTTGTCATACCTCAAGAGGTATAATTTTAGAGTCTAGGATATAGTGGAATCTTTTAATGCCTTCAATAATATTTTCATCCCTAGGGAAAAAAATAAATATGATGATGAGTTGACATCTATTATAGCTAATCTCATGCCAAATAAAGATTTAACTAACTTTAGTATTGAGCTTGTACCTTACCCTTTTATCCCATATAACGTGAATCATTTATAGGTCTTTAGTGATGACCAATTAATCCTAGACTTCATGAATATTTCAAGAGAATTTGAAGCTCAAATAACTAATGAGGTTGATGAAATAGTGTTTAGAGAAGGCAAATTTGATGTTAAAGTCATTTAATTGAATGAAAACAAGATCCCTAAAGGGATGATTGCCTTGGAAAGACTCTTTGATCAAGATAAGTTAGTTGAATATTATAAGGTTCCCAAAGTAAATGGGAATTAATATAATGCAATTGATCTTGGACCTCAAGATCAGCCTTAGTTGGTTAACAGTGGAAAAGATTGCACTAGTGCTAAAAATAAGAGGGCCAAAGAGCTATTAACAAAATACAAGGATATCATAGCTTGGTCTTATGATGACTTGAATATATTTGATCGAAGAGTCTTCACTAAAACTATACCTCTTAAATAAATTTGTAAACCCTTCAAGCAAAAACAAAGACCAGTGAACCTTATCCTAGAACCCATGATCTATAAAGAAGTGAAGAGGTTATTAGATGCTAGAATTGTATTTCCCATTAACTACTCTACTTGGGTGGCCAATTTGGTACTAATTAGAAAGAAAAACATTGAAATTAGACTATGTATTGAATTTCAAAATTTAAATAAAGCATCTAAAAAGGATAATTGTCCACTTCCTTCTCTTGACCAGGTAGTACAAATTGTTTTAGGTTTAGCCATGATGTTTTTTCTTGGTGTTTTTTCAAGATATGATCAGGTGTTGGTTGACCAAGAAGATAGGATGAAGACAACTTTCAAAACCAAGTGGGGAACATTTACATATAAGAGGATGCATTTTAGATTGATAACCCATATTTCAAAGGGCCATGAACCATGCCTTCTAATGCCTAATTGGTAAGTATATCATAATTTACATGGATGATCCAACTATTTTATCTAAAATATGATTTCATGCATTTACAACAAGTATTTCAAAGCTATAAAAGTATATAATCTCCCTTAACCATACAAAAATAATTTTTTCTGTCACTAAAGGTAAAATATTGGGCCATGTTATTACTAAAGATGGAATTTCCATAGACCATGAAAGGGTGGAATCCATATCTAAGATAGATCTTCCCAATAGCAAGAATAAATTAAAATCATTTTTTAGTAAGATAAACTTTGTAATAAAGTTCATTTTTGGCTTTGTAGAGATTTTCAAGCTGTTGAATGAGATGTTGAAGAAGGATGTTAAAGTCTCATAAAATGAAGAGTACAAAAATTCCTTTGAAAACATCAAAACTACAATTATCTAGGCTCCAGTATTGATAAATCTTGACTTATCAAAGGACTTTTACTTCTACTTTTTCTCCTCTGATCACACAATTACTACTATGTTAACCTAGAAGATAGAAGGATTTGACCATTTGGTTGATTTTATGAGTAATAATTTAGAAAATTCTAAGTTAAATTACCCTCTAATTGATAAAAAACCTTTGCATTGGTTAGGGCTATCAACAAATTTAGGCACTACATTATTATGAACAATGTGTATGATATTCTACTTGACCCAACCACTAAGCTAATGTTAAACTAATGTGAACTTGGAGAGTGAAGAGGTAAGTGGATGTCTATTCTCTAAGAATATGACATAGAAATGAAATTGCAAAACTAGTAAGGTGTTATGTTTTGATTCAAATGATTGATAATACCAACCCTAAGCTAAATATTATGCAAATTGATCAACAACACTTTCAAGCTAATGAGTGGTATGGCTCTATTATTCACTTTATAATAATAGAACTTATATTTTAAGACTAACCAAGGAGTAAATGTGATATTTAAGGGTTAAGGAGGCTCATTACCTTATCAAAAAAGGAGTCTTGTATCTAAAGAAATTTGAAGGTATATACATCAAATGTGTTTCCAAAGAAGAAGGTATTGAGGTAATGAGAAATTTCCATGAGAAGTTAGGGAGAGGGCACCCATCTAGGAGAATAAAAAATCATAAAATCCTTAAGGCTAGCTAATATTGGCCAACCATCTTCAAAGATGGTCACAAGCATGTAAGGTAATGCCATTCATGTCAGATATTCAACACTAAGGAGCCAAAGGTAGCAATGCCCTTACAACTAGTCATGATTAACAAGCCCTTTGCATAGTGGGGACTAGACTTTTTAGGAGTGATCAAACGCAACTCATTATAAGGTCACAAGTATGTTCTGATAGCTACTGATTATTTCACTAGGTGCATTGAAGTAGTGGCTATCAAGCAATGTAGGACTAAAGAAGTGACCAAGTTTTTGGAAGAAAGCATATGCACTAGATTTGGAACTCTAGTCTCTTTAGGTATGTGACAATGGTTCAAAATTAACATCTATATAAATGATAGAATGGGCATATGATAACAACATTATTCTTAATTTCTCATCCAACCATTATCCTTAAGGTAATGGAGTATCTGAATCAATAAACAAGAACTTGATGAAAGCCATTAAAAAGTGTACTATAGACAAAATAAGAATGTGACACAGGATTCTCAAGTATGCCCTTTTGGAAGATATAAAAAGATTCAAGTAAGCTCTTAAATCATCTCCCTTCTTACTGGTATATGGCTAGAAACATATATTTTCCATCACACTCAAGATACCAACCTACAGGTTCATACAAGAGTATATAGAGGAGGATCAAGAATTTTCAAACTCAAGGTTATTATACATTATCCAAATGGAAGGTGCATGAGAGAAGGATTTTATTAGATTTAGTAGGCACCAAACTATAGTCAAAAGGTGGTTCGACAAGAGATAAAAGATCATGGTCTTCAGATAAGGAGACCTATTTCTTCTTTGGTATAAAGCATATGCACCTAAGGGAAAACATGGTAAGTTTACACCTTTATGGATTGGTCCCTATTAGATTGTAGATAAACTTGGAGATAACACCTTTAGGCTCAAATATCTACAAGGATCAGAGTTGGCACTACCCACCAATGGATAGAATCTCAAGCACTATTTCTCTACTATTCCTCTTGGGGTCTGTAGGGAGTAAATCTATAAGATACTTAGAGTTAATGTACGTAGGCTAGTTAGTTTACTTTAGCTCTTTCATTTTTATCCCTTGTTTGTATATAAGTATGTATATATTTGTTTGCTTCTCTATTGCTTATTTGTTTTCTATTTTATATCATGTCTTTATTTCTTATTCATTTATTGTTTGATTCTAATAAGTCCTTTTGGACAACCATCAACTCAAAATTCCTTACTTTACTTGAAAGTCCAAATTCAAAAATGATGACATGAACCCCATACATATGTTGAGCATTTATTTGAGATAGAATCTTGATGTTATGATTTGAAGAAGATATCAAGGACCCATTAATAGGTTAACCATTACATGAGACCTTCATTGTCTTGACCTGAACCTAGTTTTAAGAAGAATTACACATGTTGAATGAAAGCTCAATCCATCAAGGTATAGTCATGTCTGCACTTAACAAACATCCTTATCTAGGATAATAGTTGAAAAAATAGATGAATATTTTAGGATCAAACACTTGACCACATCCTTAAACTTGGCTACTTTAGTTCCCAACCTTTTCTAAAAGCCTAAAAGACCCAACATTACGAAAAATAAGAAATTATTGCAAAATTAAAAGTTATTCAAGCAAAGGTGATTCTAGTAATCTCCACCAAGTATATGGATGTATATATGGTAGTGGAGCAAGGACATAAGTAGAGGTAAATGAATCTTTTTTGGGGTTATGGATGCTTGGCTGGAAGAAAAAAAATACCCAAGCCTTCCCTAAACTAGAAGTATGGTTCTTAATGAATATCTAAACATGCTCCAAGTCAATGTTAATGATTAAAGGTATGAAATTTAGAAGTTATCCCCTCAGTCTCATGGAAAATAGTAAGTGGAATCAAAGCACACACACAACATGGTCATGATTTGATTTTTTATCCTAATTCTACATGTGCAAGGTTTGTTTCAACCATGAACTGATCTTGATAATGACATTGATTAAGTAAAATGAATGACCTAGTTGTTTTTTGAAACCAAATTTTCTAAGTTCTAACATATTGTTATGTTTCCCTAAGAATTCACCATTTTTTAAGGTTAACATACCCAAATTTCTAAAAAATAGGGACCCTTATGATTATTTTTAACCTTAGCACTAAAACTTGATATTTTTCACTTTATTAGAATTTGAAGATCAACCCATTTGATGAAACTAGCTCACTTTGTTCATGGTTTTGTGTGAAACTTGCCTAATGTTGCTAACAATTGACCATCATGTCTTAAGATTTTAGGTTTCATGGATCTCCCATCAATGGATGATTATTCAAAAATATAGATTAATTATATTTTGACTTTTACTACTCTTGTATTTATGGTGGCTTGTAGTTGGATTCATGTGATTAAAACCTCCTTCAGCAAACCCTAACTTGAACCCTTGGTTTGAATTCAAATATTGGTGGGAGCACATTTTGTGGGAACATTTCAAATTTACTTTAGACTTAATCCTAATTTTCATGTTAAGGCTTGGTCATGTTTTCTAACATGACCAAACCTCAAATTGAAAATCCTACTTGGTCCCTTTTATTTTCCCCCTTTGTTCCTTATATTTATAACATAATCTAATGTCTATGTTGGCAAGGTCCTTTTTTTAGTATGGTCCATTTCATTATATTCTTATCCTAAATACTTAACCATAATTCCCTATTCATATTTATAAATGTAAACGAGACCTTAGTCTTAAAGCTCTAGCCTAAGTTTCTATATTTACCCACATCTTAACTTAAATGCCTTGTTTCTTTATAGATCTAATAGTCCACACTTCATCATGAGGGGATGATCTAATGGAGTGAATAAATATCAATGAATTTGAGCATTTGGTCTTTCAGATCAATCCCATGAGACCACTAAGATCATGATTGATGGTATAAACATTAGTGGGATCAATGATCAAATGCTACGAGATCACCGATAGAGTTAAAGGGCCCCTTTTATTAAGAATGAACTTTGCTTAAGTTTTACGCTAAAGTATCATTATATTTATTAATAAAATCAAACCTTAGAATAAAACTTATTATATGATTATGATTTATATGAAAGGGATCCAATCATGTGCGAGCATCCAGATCATGATTTATGGTTTATAGCTTCTCACAAAAATTGATCGGATGTAGTGAACATAATACTAAAAATTTAAAAGCCCAAAAATCCCCACAGAGTTACCAAGTGTCACTCCCATATATAAATCTTGGTAATAAAAGGTCACATACATTAAATTATACCAATAGCATGCAATTACTTAGATCATGATCAATGGTCTGTACTTCATCATAGGGACTGATCTAATGGAGCATATCAAATCCAAGGTCTACAGACCAAAACATTTTCATGAGCTTGAAATTGATGTTCATGTGACCATAATTTGACATCCATGAGAATCTCATTTACATCCACAATATTGTTAAATTTAATCCCATAAAACATAATGATCTATTGACTTAAATTTGACATTCTCACAATCATCATTTAACATCTATGAGTAAATCAATGATATTTGCAAGACCATCAAATGTAAATTAATCAATCATTTTGCTTATACACATAGATATAATCTAAAAATGTTGCTAAAACATTATGGATTTAATTTCAAATAAATGGGACCCATTTAAAATATGTTTTAACATTTAAGATATTTGAATTTCCAATGATAAAATGGCATCATGATCTAAATATTTGCAAACATAGTTCTAATCTAAGTCTATTTCCCAATGTTCCAATTATGTTTATTTGAATGTATCAAACCTTAGGCTAGAGACTTATATTATAATATTATTTTAAAATACCCTTGTGGCATGAGACTCAGCTTAAATGCTTTTAACCTAAGGTTTCATCATGTTTATTAACATGATGAAATCCTAGGTCAAAACCTAATAGTTCATCCTTTTATCATTTCCCCCCCCTTTAAACATGTTATATTAACTTAGCATAACTATATTTTCCTAAATTATATATTGTGCTAATTAATTCAACATAAACCTTAACATAAGACATTTAGCCTAGGTCCCCTTTACATGCATTCCAAAAACTTAGGTTAAAATACTTTAGCCTAAGGTTTATATGGTGTTTATTAAACATGAAATAAACCTTAGCCTAGAGTATTTAAGCCTAATTCCCTTCCTTTATCACAATGATGATTAAATTTATCTCCCTTTGGTAGGGTTAATGGCCTGAGCTTCATCATTGAGAATGATCAGACACAGTGAAAGACCTAACAAATATAAGGCATTTGATCCTTCAAACCAATTGCATGCATCCACTCAGATTAAGATAAATTATACATTCTTGTTCAAGAGTGGATTATTAGATGGAGCACAACTATTGAAGACTTTTAAATGAAAATGAGGATACCTATAGGATTTAACACATGCTGAGCACATGTTCACTAAAAAATGCAGAGCCCAAAAGGCCCATAAAAGCACAAAATAGCATAACCATGGGGCCTAACATAAAGCAATTAATTATTATTGAACCCTATAATCATGATCAATAGCCTATTTTGATACATTAACAAGGATATAATGGCACCAAAAAAAAAATTATTTTCAAAAGACAACTAGTCCCTCAAAGAATTTATGAAAAATGCCACAAAATTTGTCAAATGGATGCCACACAAGCACAAAATGATAAAATTAGATATTTTCTATTCTAAAAAAGGCAAAGGTATAAATTCATAGGTTTCAATCAAATATGAGACATGACTAACATTAAATCCCTATGAAAGCCCTAACATCCTTAAAATCCCCAATTCAAGCTCAAATTAATCACAATCAAATAAAGAAGAGCTCAATTGTGATATAACCAATAACAAGTAACCGAAAGATCACTTTTTCTTCATTTAATAATTAGTTGTAACTTCCACATCCATGACAACTCATAGATAATATCAAAGGGATGAAACTAAGTTGTACTTGACCTCTACTAATGAGGGGAGGGGGGTTTTTAAAGACATGGAACTAGACACTACAACTTTGAACAATGGGAACTACAATTGGTCTAAACTCTTTTGGACCATTGAAGAGATGAATGATTTGACTAGGGATGATCATAAGAATGAAACCATTTTGAGGAGATACAATTACCTAGTTTCCATTTAGATGGATAGCCTATGCTATGCTACTACCAAACCTAATGTACTTCACTACATTGATGTCCATTCTCCTCTTTTTTGGGATTGTAATATTGAGAATGATTGGATTGTGAATGAGCGTACATTTAAGAGACTAGCCTAAATTTCTCCCTAGATTTTGAGAGATAATAGAAACTATGTAAGCCATAAACAGACCTACTCACTATCAAAAAGTGGATTGAAGAACACAATTTGAACACGATCTTAGCCCCATGGCTGCTCACTGGAAAATAAGTTATCTAGGACCCCACATGTAGAGTACCAATTATCTAATTTAGTGAGGGAATTAGGATGATAATGACCTTAATAAATGGGTTATACATATTCCCCTCTAGTACACACATTGATAAAATTAAGGTATCATATGTTTACTTCATCATGAATAAAGGAATCACTCCCCCATTGGGTGAGATGATCAACATCTGCTTAAAGTCTATATTCATTAAAATCAAGAAGAAAACAAGAAAAAAAATTTACATGATGTACTATCTATTGGATGCCTTTTTGTCTTCCACCCATATCCCATATATTAAGAATTGGTCACCTAATGGGAGGCCCATTATCTCCCTTCATGACTCAAAGATACACATATTCAAGTAAAAACACAACATATAGTTTATCTAAGATTATGTCTACCTATCCCTAGTGGAAGACATCATAGGAATCCCCATAATCAAGGTCAACCCATTGATTAATAAGTATGTGGATTTGATAGGAGATACTTGGCTCTACCTTGATTACACCATCATAAGAATTGAAGGGAATTTGACACAACCCTTTAGATTACCCATATACATGCCAACCAAGCTTGCAAAGAAAGAAGTGGCTTACCAATTTATTCATAGTATATATGGATTTTTCAAAGACAAGAGGAAAGGCCTTACCCATCCCTTTCCTTTGACAATCAATAAGACTATTTTGTAGAATTAGGAGCATGTGAATGTTATTGTCAAACATAGGGACTCCTTCGCCCTAAAAAAAGATGATTTGAGGCAATGGGATCCTAATGGGGTGATCACCAAACATCTAAAGACAAATACCATAAATAAGATAATGATCATCAACCTAGTATTTATGACCCATTCTACATTAGGGCCTCTAGTTTCCTAGAGGTATTAGACAGATTAAAAAAACATAACATTAAGTTGGAGCTAAGATTGGCCAGGCGAGATGACAAGACACCTAGAGAGATTTGGAAAATGGGGCCCAGGTAGTATCATTTATTTCTTGGACCCTCTTAAAATCCCTAGCCACAAGTCATCATGCACTAACCCCAAGCATTAATAACACAAGTACCTATAAAAGAAAAGTTAGAAGAGAGACCTAGGGAATGATCATCTTCTACCCCTCCTGATAGACTAGAGTCTCCCATAAAGTTCTTGGATATGGTTACATTGAAACCTAATGAAATGGTGGATGACGTACTTAGAGTGATAGTTGAGGTGTATGGGTTAGAGGATTAGGAAGAACAAACAAAAAAACCCCAAGCCTATGTAGAGGAAGTTGAAAAAGATATGGGGAAGGAAGTTGCTTTGGAATTGGTTCCCATAACACTCCCATAGAAAATAAAAGTAGAGTTAGCATTGGTTTTAGTTAGGAGGAAGAATCCCAATTTGACCTTCACCCACCCCATGAGTGAGGTCATCTTTTTTAGTTAATAATACCCCATTAATGGACCCATTATCCTTGAATGGTTTGTCTATGGGAAAATGCAAAAGATTACTACTTTGTCTCACTCTTGGGCCTTGACTCAAATAATTAACATTGATGTTCATGAATAAATCAAGCCATGGATATTTTCCTTGATGAAGGAGGAATTAAAGATAAGAATAATTGCCAAAATAGGATCAAGTGGCACATAAATGGACACTCCAAGTACCTCAATAAGCACAAAGATGGAGGTCCCAGAACCTCCTAAGGTTACAAAGTCATCCACCATAGTGTAATTTAACCTTGAGATAGTAGTCTTACAAAGAGTAAGCACCAAGAAGGCCATGGTTGGAGGTGAAGAATTCACCTTTCAAAAGGTTGAGCCATTTCTAGGCTTAACTCTAGTTGGAGGATAACAACCTAGAAAACATCTTATCCATGAAAAAGATACTGAAGGACTAGCTGAGGCCCATTTAACTTAACTTAGAGCAGGCATTAGGGGTATGAAATAGAGCATACATAACCTAGAGAGAGAAAATAAGAACCTAGAGATAATGGTTATCCTATTAGTTCTTGAGACCATAATAAATATGTTTGAGGCATTCCTATTTAACATATTTGACTCCTTAAAGTCAATGAAACTGAGGTAGGATGCATTGATATAGTAGAGTGAGATATCTAAAGGATTGATGGCCCAATGGCAAGATTTTAAGAATAATATAAAATACCTCATCAACATATTAATTAAGGATAGAATTCCTAAATTCAAAAACTATTAGCCTAGCCCACTTAAATGCAATATTGGGGATAGTGGTTGATAAGATCCATAGTTTAAGTGTTTAGTCAAAAGGCTTGGATAGACTCCTAAGGTATGATGAAGAGATAATTACCATAATTAAGAAACACAGTGGCACCATGTTGGCCAATCCTATAAATTCTATATCCCTATGCATCATCAATATTGAAGAATATAAGCACATAATTAGTATAGTGATGTAAGAAGTGTAGAGTAAAACCCAGTGCCAATTAGGTAGTGAAAACATTAGAATCATTGGCATGAGCTTCACTACTAAGGAAAATATTGTAGAAGCCTAAATCATCAAGGAAGCTATGGTAAGAGATGATAGATATTTTGATGATTTAGTTAACTAAGAGGATGTATGTCTCTTGAAACCAACTGCTGATTTGGAGCTTATCAAAAAGTAAAATAAAAGAGGTATGGAACTTATTGAAGAGAAACAAGGGAACCCTTCAGCAATGGGCCCACCAATTAATTAATATTCCATATTGTAAAAGCATTGTAATATTTGAACATGGAATATTCTTTTGTAAAGGCATATGCAAGTTTGTTGGCATGTTTACCTCTAGGTCAGTCCACTTTAGAAAAGCAAGTGTATTTTATAACCTTGTCAGAAGGACAACTATCCTTATCTTTTGTACACTTGTATCTTGTAACATAATAATATAATTCCTTGTCCTTAATATAATTCCTTGTCCTTTTATAAAATATTTTACCATCATTTTTTAAAGGGAGGGTGTTTTTAAAAAAACTTGTATGCTTTAGAGAAATTAATATAAACAAGGAATTCTAAAAAGTTGGTCCATGTTTGTTTGCATCACTTTTTTCATGACTTCTCTCTCAATTGCTTATTCTAAGTTTGGAATTTGAATGGTTTCATGAATTCTAAATTTACATCTTTGATATAGGGTTTCTAATTTGTTCTTATGCTAGATTATTTTAATGATCTTAAATTTTATTCATTTCATTTATACTGATTTAGAATGTGCAAATGCTATTTAAATGTAGTGACAAATATTTAAAGTGAATTCAATTCTTACTTATATCTCTTCATATTATCCTGAGAAGTTTGCCTAGTGTATAGTGAGATATGAGCTTATGCTATTTCAAATTATATACTAGTTAAATACATGTTCAATTGTAATTGAAACTTTGTCATGATATTTAAGTCAAGGATCAACAATCATAAATTCTTTTTCTGCCCTACCCTTCTCTTTTACTTCTTTTTAACTAAATCACTTTAGTTTAAATCTCATTGTAAATATTCACTTATATTATTCTTTAACATATAAATTTGATCATAAATCACTAATATCAACACATATACTTCAAAATTCACAAGGACCATAGGGGATCCCAACCACCATTCAATATAAATTTGTGGAACAATTTGATTGGATATGTTTCTATTTCACCACATGTAATGAGATTACCAAAAATCTACTACTAATGCCATGAATTCCTAGAATTATAAAATTAGAAGTGTTTTTAAACACTATGAGTACCTATGATACACATAGAGGCATCAACACAAAGTCCCATACATTTTGAATACCTTTCTTTCCCTAGCAAAAGAGATTTGCCATGCCAAAGAAACATCCATAGCTTCAACCATCTAATAACCTAGTTTTACTTAATAAAAACCAATTGTATTTCCAATCCAAAGTATTTTATCTTATTTATTATTTATAAATATGTTCCTAATCATAAAACCATCCTCAAATTTCCTTATTTTGGCTTGAAGAATAGAAATATCCAATAGACTTTTCCATCTACAAACTACTCTCAATTCACTAAAACCAAGGTCCAAGTAATCCACCACCTTAAATCCACAATGATTTTCTAAAAAACCTTTGATCTCTAATCCTTCAAAAATTCATGCCCTTTCTAAGAATCCTTTTATAATTCTATTTTTCTCCCATTATTAACTATCCATGAAACATGAAGTGATATGCTTGATCTATATTTCAACATGAAGTTATAGACATCAGAACCTTTGGGTGGATTTAATATTAAGATGATGCTCTTCAAAACTTTAGAACCTATATATTTATCCCTATAAATTCTACAACATAGCCTATCAAATTTAATCAACATCTTCCAAACCAATTTTCCCCCAAGGCAAGATTTTTCATTTAAATATATTTTATACTATCTCCATCTCTCTGTTTACTTTGGCACACATTTTCCCATTTCATCAATGAAATTTTCTTATCCTCTCTAGAACCTTTCCAGAGGAAGTATTTCATAATGTTATTAATTATTCTAATAACTTGATTTGGAGGTCTCAAAATAGAAAAGTAATAAGTATGGAGAGAACTAATAACTAATTTAACCAACATGATTCTACCAACTAGAGATAACCACTTACCTTTACAATCACTTAGGCAAGCTTTAAATATTTATACCTCCATAAGCCAGCTTTACATACTCCTTTGAATTAAATAACCCCAAATAATTGCTAGGAATTTTACCAATCTTGAAACCTAAGATAATACCTAAATTAATTTGTTCCTAATATAAATAATTAAAAAAATAAATTTTATACTAATATTTAATTCACTCATTGCATAGAAGCTTCTTCATATTTTTTTAGAACACTCTCTAACTCCATTTCTTCCTCAACTTCTGCCTTCCCAAAGAGAAAAGTGTCATCTACAAATTGATGGCGAGTAAAATTTTCCATATTATCAACTATTTGAAGACCTTTTAAAATACCAATAACCTTTTAATCTCTTACCAATTTTACTATAGATTCATCCATAAATTAAAAAAAAAGATATAGGGGATTCCTTTGCCTTAAACCTTTAGAAATAGCAAAAAACCCTAGCAAACTACCATTTACTAGTACCAAAAAACTAGGACTTGAAACACAATTGAAGACCAATTTTTTGGAAACATACTGAATTAGATGGATAGTGTGAATTATTCTATTAAAAACTTTATTTTAATTCGTCATTATAATACATGAACCATCACATCAACATATAGATCAAGCAATGCATAAGCAATCAACTTTACAAGCATGAAATAAGACTACACAAGCAACACATCATATATGTGAGAAACCATCAAAGGGAATAAAAATCACTGATATTGAAAATGAATTTCAGTCTTATAAGTAAAAATATAACAATTTAGTGAATCACCAAGTCTACATGGAGCACCAACCCCAACTAGCTAAACACCAACCCAGATAGGCTTTCAAAAAAACCAACTTATAAGGAGGCACCAAGCCCCTAGATAATGAAGAATCAACTCAACCACCTAATTAATTTAATAAAATTAATAAAACTATATTTATCACACAATATTTATTATCACATTATTTATATTTTTTCACTCTTCTATCTCTCTCAAAGTATCTTCTAGGCTTCTTCCCTCAACTAGGTCTCATAAATATATTTTAGGTTATATGAATTTTATATTCATATATAATACCCATATTAGATATTAATTATATTTTATATGCACCAATATTATGATCTAAAATACATCCTTTATTTTTTTTAAATGTTATTTCCTTCGCTTTCACTCATACACTCTCTAGCTTGATATTTAGGTCTATGAGGCCTTATTCTTATACAATCCTCTAACTCACACACGTCTTAGTAAATAAAACACACTCAAGCAATTTTATTTAACTTAAAATATGTCTTATAACACATTAAATATATGAATAAATTATTAAAATATGTCATGCACAACTTACAAAATCAAAACCTCTTTTAGGCCTTAAGGAGACATAATTCAATTAGGCCTTCATTAGTACATGTTACCCTTTGAAATCCTTGAAACACTTTAAAAATACAAACATAGTAGAAAAAAATATTATACCACTAAAATATACCCCCAATAATTTAATATTAGGCACATGACACTTTTTATCTCCAACCACCACTTGAATTACACCATTAGTACTTTTCACATAATGCATTCACACATATAGAAAAGGTCTTGTCTTGAACAATTGAAGATAATAGATTATAAAAAAAAACATGAAAATAAATAACATACATATAATATAAAATACCTAAATAAATTCACCAAGTGTGTTAGACTCTTTAACTTAGGGCATAGATCCTCAAAAACATTCCTATAACTTACTCAAGACTACTAGTTTTCCTCAAAGACCAGTCATGTTGACTCAAAAATCCAACACCTATATGACCAATTTAAAAGACTTATTATTTATGTATATTAATATATTAAATATATAAAAAATATTAAAATATAAATACCATATTTCCTAGTGATAACTATTGGTGTTATAGACTAATTTGTTGACCTCACTACACACAGATCTTATTGAGTCACATAAGCCATTTTGGATTCTTCATTTTCACCACTATACCTCACTTAAAATATTTATAAAATGATTTAATAGGAAATAAAAATCCCAAAAAACATCTCCATGAACTCAGTTACATCACTCTATTATTATAACACATTCCTAATCATCTTCTCACTGATGCCTAGGTTTTTTATTATTTCCACCATTAGGCTTGGTAGTAACTAGCTAACTTTAATGACTAGTTTAGAATAATTTAGGGATATAAGATATAAATAAAAATTAATTGAAATTAAAAATGATTATGAATATTCATCCTTCATTTTTTTTAATACTTTGATTTGTTCAACTATGATTGCTACAAAAAATATTTAAGAAATTTGTACCATCTTGTAGGGTCTACTCACAAAACTGACAACTCAATCACACCTAGAGGTGCCTGGGAGAGTTGAATAAAACCTAAAACATATTACCTAATAATACCAATCCATTATGGTTAATTTTTATCAATATATAAAACATTGGGTCCTTATTAGGGTTATAAGAGGGTTTAAACTTGTTTATATTCTTAATAATCACTTATAAAGCATAGCCCCTCAATCCAAAAAAAATGCCTATAATTTTGAGCTAGGACCATTATCCATCTAATATTAACATATTATGTTCCCATTCAAATGTTTTATGAGATAATTATCACAATAAAATCCTTCTCGGGTTGAGAACTCTTCATTTTATGCACTCTAGAGACCTAGAAGCACTTTTTCTTACATTAACCTTTAAAATTTGACCTAAAAATTCATGAATACACCTAGGAAAACCTATCATACTTTTAAAAAATATTACATGTGCATAATTTCCTTGGAAACTAAAGCTCGTGCCTCATTAGGCCTTGCTCTCACCACCTTGCTTTTTACACTCGAGTCTTCACACCTCATTATGCCTTGAATTAACCTTCAAACCTATTTTCAAACTCTCAATACTTTAATGACATTCTCATACAATGTAAAACATAATTATAAAACCTTATATCACCATACCACCATGATATTTCATGTAAAATAATAGTCATCCTATGCACATACCTTATCAAGGCACTACTAGGCTCAATCACTTGACAATTTTGACAACAAGGACCTTCCATGCTGACCTTCACATCACTCATGTAGACATAATAACATATTACAATCATATATTAAACTCTCAAAATCACTACACCACTGATCAATATTCTCTTCTCATATATACACTCTTTAGTGACTTCACGAATACATATGACCTTATGACCATGTCAATTGACTTTCAACACTTTAGCTTGTTACAACACAACACTCATTATAGAACCATTGAAACATCAATGAAAATAGTAATTATAGTCACATTAAATCAACTTTCATAAGAACCTTTCAGACAACAAAGTCAATCAATGACAACAAAAATGATATCAACCCTCTTAATAACCTTTGACATCAATGACAACCTCAATACCAAACCTCAACAACAAGAAATTTGCTCAACTATCTTCCCCTTTGACATTGATGGAAAAACATACTATAAAATGATAATTCTCATCTCCCCATTTTAGTATTTCTCCCCCTTTGACATAAATGACAAAGTGATTTTTGGAACTCCTCTTTTGAATCCTTGATCTAATAGATACTTGTCTAACCTAGCATGCCAAAATCTAGGAACTTGATTTAGACCATAAGGAGCCTTTTTCTATCTACAAACATAGTATTTGTCACCTAAAGTGAGAACCCCTAATATTTATCTATGTACACATCCTCTTCAAAATTCCCATTTATAAATGTATATTTGACATCCATCATGTATACCTTGAACCTTTTAAATTTTTCATATGATATAAATAATTTGATGGACTCTAACCTTCCTACTAGTACAAAGGTATCCTCAAATTATACCCCTTAAACTTCTGCATGTCCCTTGAATAAAAATTTATCCTTTTTCCTAGTTACTTCTCCATCTTTATTCAAAATTGTTATAAACACTCATTTTTTTCCAATAACATTCTTGTCTTTAGGCCTAAAAACTAGTTCCCAAGTCTCATTCTTTTCTATTTGATCTAACTTCTCATTCATAACACTTATCCTAAATTTGTATTTTATTTATTATATAGTATTCTTAGGTTTAACATTATATAATAGAGTAACCTTCTCTTGATTTAGATTACTTACCAGTCTTCTCCTTGTTTGCATACCTATATTCTTGTTACTAATGATTTGATATTCAGGATGATCTCTTTGAATTTTCATTGAGGAGCCTTTTGAGTCCTATCCATCCTCAACTTATTATTATTCCTCATCAACCTCTATAGTATCTTATTCATTCTTTAATTCTATATTATTTAAAGTATTATTTGACTATGAGTGTGATTTCCTTGTCTCATCAATCTTCACATTGTTGCTTTCCACTATCTTCTATAACATCTTGTTATAACATCTATAAGATGAGATAATTTATTAGTATCATAAGAATATAACTTCATTTTATATGGAATCAAAATTTCCTAAGTATTCATCATCTCTTTTGATGAAAATTATTCTCCCAAACACTCTAAAGTGTCCCACATTAGTAAGTCTACCTTTCCATAGTTCATAAGGAGTCTTTTTACCATTAGTTCTTATCTCTCCTCTATTCAAAATGTATACTATAGTGCTTATTCCCTATATCCAATATCCATTAGATAATATAGACTTATTTATCATATTTTTATCCATGTCTTGAATTGTCCTATTCTTTCTTTCCACTAACCCATTCAGCTAAGGTATCCAAGTTTCTGAGAACTATCTCATTATTATATGAACCTCATAAAAGTCATCAAACTCATTGGACCAAAAATATCTTCCTATATAATATCTTAGGCACTTGATCTTCCCATTCTTATCATTCTCAACAATAACCTTGAATGTCTTGAACTTGTCAAGAACTTATAACTTTTCTTTCAAGAATGCAACCCAAGTCATTCTAGTGTAGTCATATATTAGCAACATGAAGTAGTTATCTCCTTGAATGATTTTAATTATTTTAGTCCCATAGAGATAAGTTTGTATTAACTCTAAGGGTATTGTATTATATTACTCCTTGGTTTTGAACCTTCTTCTAGTCTACTTACCATTTTGTCATGCCTTGTAAAGTATGTTTGTAGGTTTGGTGATTTTAGGCATGTTCTTCACAAAATTCTTATTGCTTATCTTGACTATATTGTTAAATTTTAGGTGACCTAAAATTATGTTTAATATAAAACTTTCATCTATATTTATTATAAATCCTTTATCCTTATTTAAATAATTTAAGACATATAGATCATTCTCAGTCGTCTTAGCATTAGAAATTAGCCTTCTTGATTTGGCTTTCTTTATCTCACATCCTCTATGATGAAAGGTTAGTGTGTTTTCTTTATTACATATTTTAATTACGCTAAGAATATTATGTTTCAAACCTTCCACATATAACACATTTTGTTTCTTGGTCTTCCAATTATCCAAACTCAAGATACACTTGGCAACTATATTGGTAGTTATGCTATATCCAAACCTCAATGTTTTTATAACATTCATCTTCAATGAGATGAACTTATTTTTATATCCTATCATGTGGCTTGAATAACCAATTTATATGTACCATTTAATTCCTTCATCTTGAATGTGAAAGGTAGTCTAAGCTAGAATATAATCCTCTTTAGTCTTCTTTTCCTCCTTAACAAATAGTCCATCTTGTCCCTTAGGCTCAATATGTTTAGTCCTAACATTATTTTGTCTTCCATACCAATGCTTCATCCTTTTCATTCACTCTAATATATTAATATATCTTGTTTAACCTTGAATAACTTCTAAATCTAATATAAAAAATTCTTGAAATGTGTCCCATATTATGATAGATGTAGCAAATAATATTTTTGTATTCGCCACTTGACTGATCACTCATTTTCACATGATCCCAAGATAAATTATCTCTTATTCCATTAAGACACTTGATTATTATTTTCATGTTGGTAATATTGACTTGTTATAACTTTTAATCCTCTTTATTAATCTTTCTCATCTTGTCTATGAGTTTTTTAAGCTCAAACTTCAAGGAATATATGTTCAACTGGTCATACTCAACTTCCTTTGATATAAACTTTATATTGACAACTTTTAAATGATTCTTGAGATCCTTGATAGTATTCTTTTTATTCTTGAAATCATCGAGGGCACTTATGATCTAAGATTCAAGGTCTACTTTAGATTTTCCTTCTTCACTATCATAGTATACTTATTCATCATACATGTTGTCTTCTTCCTTTTGATCATTATACATCTTATGATTTTTAGGATCACCTTCAAGATTTTATACTTGCTTAAAAGTACCAAGATATGATACCAATTTTTGGAAACAAAATTTCTAAGAGTCAGGGTGGGGTGATGAATTAGTCTCTTAAAAAAATTTCTTTCAATTCCTCCTTAACATACATGAACCATCACATCAACATATAGATCAAACAAAACATAAGCAATCAACCATAAAATCTTGAAACAATATTACACAACACAACACATCATATATGTGGGAAATACTCAAGGTTAATAAATCCCACTAATCCATGTAAATGTAATATAGTCCAATAAGTCAAAATATCAAAATTTATTTAAGCACTAACTCCATATGGAGCACCAACCCTAAGTAGCTAAGCACCAACCTAGCTAGGCTTTAGTAAGCACAAAATTGCAAGGAGGAACCAACCCCCTAGATAAATCACCTTTATAAAACTATTTTTCTCACATAATAGATGTTTATCACCTTATTTATCTCTTATCACTCTTCAATCTCTCTAAAACTATCTTCTAGGATTCTTTGCTAAACTAGGTCTCTTCAATATAGATTAGGTCATATGACCTTGATATTCATATATAGCACCCCTTTTATACATTCAAAATATTTTATATAAACCCCTATTATGGTATAAAATACCTCCTTCATCTCTTCAAAATTATATTACCTTTTCTTTCACTCATACACTCTATAGCTTGATAATCATACCTATTAGGCCTTATTCTTATACAATCCTCTAGCTGACACAACTCTTGGTAGGAAAAACACATTTGAATAATTGTATTACCCTTAAAATAGGTATTATAAAACACTTCATACATTAATCAATCATTAAAATATGATTTCCATAACTTACAATATCAAAACCTCTTTTAGGCCTTAAGGAGACCTAATTCAATTAGGCTTTCATTAGTACATGTTATCCTTTGAAATCCTTTGAACACTTTAAAGATACACACATATAAAAAAAACATCATATACCACTAAAATATACACCAAATTATTTCATGTTAGGTCCATGATAGTTTTTATCTCTAACCACCACTTGAAGCACACCATTAATACTATTCTCATTGGGCCTTCACACATACAAAAAGGTCTTGTCTTGAACAACTAAATATAACACACTATCTAGGCACACAAAAATGAAAATAAATCACATAAAAATAAATTATAAGTCCCAAAAAACTTCATCAAGTGAATTATAATCTTCAATTCAAGGCATAGAGCCTCAAAAACACTCTTGTAACTTTCTCACTCAGAACTACCAGTTTTCCTCAAAGACTAGTCATGGTGACTTAGACATATAACACATGTATGACCACTTTCAAAGAATTATTATTTATTTATATGAACCTATAAAATACACATAACATCTTAAAATATAAACATCATATGGTATAGTGGCAACTGTTTGTCTCACATACCAATTTGTTGACCTCACTACATAGATCTAACTAAGTTAGACAAGCCATTTTGGCTTTTTCATTTTCACTATTATACCTAAATTAAAAGATTTATACCAAGAATAAATAAGACATACCAGTCCCAAAAACATATCCATGAACTTATTTTCATCACTCTATCATGATAACACATTCCTCATAATCTTTTCACTACTACTTGGGTTTTTCACTATTTCCACCATTAGGCCTTTTAGTGAATAACTAATTTAGATGACTAGTTTAGCTCACTTAAGGGATATAAACTATAAAAAAAATTGATGGACATGAAAAATGAGTCTCAATATTCATTCTCCATCCATTTAAATACTTTTACTTGGTCAACTCTGACTATGATATTAAATCTCAAAGAAGTTTGCACTTTCCTGTAGGGTCTACTCAAACATTTGATTATTCAATCACAATTGGAGGTTCGTGGGAGATTTGAATAGAACCTATAATATATTACCTAATAACACAAATAAAATCTAGGTAATTTTGATAAATATCTTCAGCATTATGTCCTTATTAGAGTTTTAAGAGGGTTTAAACCTATTTTCATTCTTAACAATCATTCATAAAGCATAGCCCCTCAATCCAAAAATAAATGTCTAGAATTTTGAGTTAGAACCCTTCCTTATATAATAATAATATATCAATTTCCCATGAAAAGGTTTTAAAATATAATTATCACAAAAAAATCTTTCTCAAGTTGAGAACCCTTCATTTTGTGCACTTGAAAGACCTAAAAGCTCTTTTTTCTTGTCTTAACCTTTAAAATTTGACCTAAAAATTCATGAATACACCTAGGAAACCCTATAATACATATAAAAAAGTGTACCTATGCATACTTACCTTGGAAATTGAACTTAATTCCTCATTAGGACATGGTCACACCACCTTGTTTTCTACACCTAAATCTTCACACCTCATTAAGCCTCCAACTAGACTTCAAACCTCTTTTCAAACTCTTAGTACTTCATTCACATGCTCACATAATGTCAAACATCATTATACAACCTTATATCACCATTACACCATGCCTCTTTATTCATAATACTAGGTATCCTATGCACATACCTTCTTAAGACACTACTAAGCTCAAGCACTTGACAATTTTTAGAATAAGGACTTTCCATGCTAACCTTCGCATCACTCATGCAGACATAAGAACATATGCCAATCATATCCTACACTCTCAAAATAACTCCAAAACTTATCAATATTTTATTCTTACATCTACACTCTTTAATGGCCTCATAAATACCTATGAACTTGTGACCATGCCAACTAACCTTCAACACTTTAGCTTGTTACAACAAAACACTCGCTAGAGTACCACTGATAGTTAATGACAATATCAATGATAGTCACATGACATCAACATTCATAATCACCTTTTAGACATTAAATATAATAAATTACAATGATAATGATATCAAACTTATTAAGAACCTTTTAAATTAATGACAACCTCAAGAGTAGGAATAATGGTCAACACCATTCACATAAATCCTTGCTAAAACTAAATTTCTATAAGAATTTAAACAATAACCTCTGGTTCACCCTATCATAGGATTTAATTATGTACAGCTTAACCATCATACCTTTTTTATGGTTATGCAATAGAGAATGAATAATTTCATGTGCCACAATTATCCCTTCTTGAATACTTCTACCTGGCACAAACCCCACTTGTTCTTTAGAGATTAACTTTTCCAACATTGGTTTCAGTATAAAAAATTTGGACTTAAAGATGATCTTATAAAAAATATTAAATAAATCCACTACTCTATAGTCACTAAAGGAATTTTGAGTTTCCCTTTAGGAAATAGATTTAAAAAATTCACAATCATATATAGAACAATTTTCTTCTTTGTTCTGGATTCTTCCACCATTTGCCACACATCTACTACCTCAAATTCCTAAAAAGATTGAAAAAAATATATTAGAATCCATCTCAACCTAGATATTTATCCTTATCCATAAATAAAACCACATTATTAACCTCTTCTAGTGAAAATAGAGCCATATGCTTATCATTCATAGCTTGAGATATCAAAGTGAGAATAAGGGGAAAAAAGAAATTATGAGCTTCCCCATCCAAAATCTCTTCTTTGTCAAGAATATTTTGAAAGAATTGAATAATTTAGAATGTAACTTCCTCTATATTTTTGATAAATCCCCCTGACTTGATCAAAAACTAGATATCCAAGTCACCTTTATTCTTGATTTCATTGAAATGTGAAAAAAAGCTAAGTTTCTATCAACATCTTTGAGCCAATTTTTCCTAGATTTCTATGTTTAAAAATTATCTTATCTACACAACATTTATTCATAATCCTTGATTAAGTATTTTTGAAGATCATAAGCCTATGCATACATTCCCCACTTAAATATTTTCTCATTTAAACTATGAAGCATGATTTCAATCCTTATTATTTCATGGAAGATGTTTTTAAAGTGTTATCTATTCTAAATCTTTAGTTTAACTTTTAAAAAATGTAGCTTTTTACACATCTAATACATTTAAGAACTTGGTGGTGATGTACATTGATTCCACTAGTGTTGAACAATCTCAAATAGAAAGGGATCTCTAAGCCACATTAATTGAAACTTAAAAGGACATCCATCTGGGGGAAAATCAAATTCAATATTCAAGGATATTGGCTAATGATTTTAACCCACTTGAGACAAAACCCAACAATCCAATTTCCTTTTTCTATGGTTCTATAGAGAATAAATTAAAAATCTATCCAATCTCTCTAAAATATTATCTACCCCAATATGCCTATTATTACAAGTGAACCAACCTAATTTTGTTTCAACATCTTCTAGATTATTCTTTAAAGCACACAATCAAAAAACTAGAGAAATTTATGAGCCAGAGATCACTCCTACTTACTTATCTTTGTATTTAAAAATAGCATTAAAATATCCCCCTAAAACAACTTTTTTTTTCTGAATCTTGTTCAAAATATAAGAAATTTTGGACCATAAGATAAGTTTAAAAGAGGGTCCCTAAGGCTCATACACATTCAACTTTAGAAACTATAAATTAGAAAGATAAGTTAAAATTTTTGTATATTTGCCAATTTTTTCCTGAGTCAACTAACTCTAATTTAGTTGAAAAGGGAGACCAAAGAAACAACAAGCCTCCTAATGCTCCTATTACTTATTAAAAAAAACCCTTGCCAACATTGCCAAAGCATGCTAAAAAAACCTTCCACTTCCCATGCACTTAACTTAGTTTCCTGTAACATCAAGACATTCTATTTCTCTTCATTGAGAAGATGCTTTATTAAGTGTCTTTTGTTAGGGGCATTTAGGTCCCTAACATTCAAATAAATTAATTTCATGATTCAAATGGAGGGAATTCCACCCCCCACCTTGAAGAATCCATAAATGCTTCTAAAGTTCCCTATTTACCTCCTATAATCTTGTTTGCTATAATATCTTCTTTAGATTTCCTACCCATATTTATTTTTGGCCCCTAATTAGGATGGGATAGTCTGCACTATGTTTAGGAAATAAATAAAACTTTTATATAATTTAATTCCCCTTCTAATTATTCTTCCAACTCAACTTATAAGCCTAAAAATCCTCTTATGAAATCACAACTTCCTTATATTTTTCCCCTAAAATATCCTTACTATTTAGAGAAAGAGAGCTTTATTATTTTTTAAGGACCAACAATCTAATGGATTGTGATTCTCATAATAAACTCACAAATCTTAATCATTGAAGATGGAGAGATTACATCCACTATCCCTAATTTTTCAAGTAGCTCTTTTGCTTCATCTATTTTCTGTGATTGCATTTTCCATTCATCCTTAGCCACCTTTATCTAATCTAATTTCTACTCATTTCCTTTCTAACCTTGATTATGCACCCTTTGGATATTTTTAGGCCTCCACTAGGATACCATTTTCACTAGTTTGTTTTGAGGAGAGATCCTACCCTTATTCCAAAATTTCTATATATGACCTATTTGATGGCATTTATAGCATCTAAAAGGGATTTTTTCCACATCTATCCTTTCTTTCTAAATATTTTCCTTCATCTTGATAATAATATGTTTCAAAATGTCTTAATCCAAATTGAGAAAAAATATGAATCGATCATAGGCTTCCCTTCCACATTTTAATGGATGATTCAAAAATTTCCATCACTAGGCCCATCAGACCTCCCATGGTAGACAAACAATATTCACTCTAATATTCTAAACATAAGCCATAAAATCTTATCCAAATTAGATAACTTCTTTTTTTAGCTCTCAATGGATCAAAAATAGGGCTCCATTTTTGAATCCACAAACCCACACCATTAAAAGATGAGGAATTTTTTTCAAAAAAAAATTCTTTTTCTTCTTTATACATAAATATAACCACAAAAAAACCTTTAGGAAGAAATCTTATAGAGACAATGGAACCCTAATACTCTTTAATCCAAATTTTAATTACTTTATTCCATCAATTATATAATCTTGGATGTAAAAGGATCTGAGACCCACTCCAAAATCCTAGCTTTGCCAATCTTCACACCATTTCTTAATTCTTTTGAATTCTTATCCAAAGAAACTTCCATCAAATCATCCACTTCATTTGGGATCATGGATTGAGGTTTATCTTTTATACTTTCCCCACTTTATTCCCTACTTAAAATATAATAATTAATAATGCATCATCCTTATACAAATTTTATTCATAGTTCCCTACAAGCTTTCCTTTCCATTTGGTGCCTAGTTTTCTAAACTTAGCTTCTTCATCCAACCATTATCTATCTTCCCAAATCATCACTACAAGCACATTTTTCTAATATTTCTTACCATGGTTGCCTAATAACTTCCCTCCTGAACCTAAATATTTTAAACTTGCTTATTTCCCTACCCTATCTATGAAACTGAATCCTTCACTTGTGCTCATTATTTCCCCTTCTCCTGCTCCTTCTCCTTTAATTTCTCCTTCTCATTCTCCCTATTACACATGATCATATTTTTTATTTTCCTTTATTCTTACCACATTATGCTTTATCATCATCCCAATGATGCTTATTTCAAAAATAGTTCTAAAATTAAATATTATTCAACATAAAATCAAATAATATTTAGCAACATATTAAGTAAAAAAATGTGGAAATAGCATATATAAATCATCATAATCCTCCCAAGTGGAACTATCTTCAAAATATTTATCATAATGGACCTTGCATTATGACACTTCTATATTATACAAAATGAATTTATGAATATCAATTATTCTGATTGGCTTTACTATGACCACCCCATGATTCAAAACCTATAAAGAATTCCAATATAATACATGAGAAGGATCGACAACATAATTTTTAATATATGACACATGAAAAACATTATGCAAAAGAGATAGAGATAGTGGAACATCAAGCCTATATGCTAAAATATTGATGACTTATAGAAATTTGAAGGGTCCCACATTTCTTAGGGAAAGCTTCTCTAATTTCCCAAATTTAATTAATATTTTCTTAGGTTTAACCCTTAGAAATATTTTATCACCAAAAAAATCTACCTTGATATTATTTTTAGATCAACATAACTTTTTTATCTATCATTGGCCTTAGCCAACCTTTGCCTGATTTTTATAACTTGGTATTCCATATCCATAAGTATTATAGGACCAAATATTACCTTGTATTCTAACCTATACCAACTAATTGGTGTTATACACCTCCTTATATATAATTCCTCAAATTTATCCATTTTTAATTCTAATTGGTATGAGTTTTTGTAGGTAAACTCAACCAATGGAAGGTACTCCTCCCACTTGTATTACTACCATATATTTTAAGGTAATATACAGTACTAATATTCAACTACATACCTAGATTTGAATTCAAATTAAACTAAAATATATAATTCATTCTTGAATCTTAATTGTAAATGATTATTTTTGGAAATCCATGTAATCAATACATGTATTTCTTGAGTCTATTCATAAGCATAGGTGCACCATCAATCAAATTGTTTGGCATGAAGTGAGTTAGTTTGTCTAGTTTGTTAACTAACACCAAGATCATATCATGTTAGTTATAATATAATGGTAATCCTTTGACAAATTCCATACTAATCACCTAACACTTATATTCTAGTATATCATGAGGATATAACAATCTTGACGAATACACATGCTCAACTTTCACATGCTGACATTCCCAAAAATGAGATACAAAATCCATTATAGCTTAGTTACACTAGGATGTCCTGAATATGAGGCATTGTGTAATTCCTTTAGCATTGTGCTCCTCATATTATCTTTATTAGGCACATACATTCTACCTTTGTACCTCAAAATATCATCACTCTCCAATTTTAATCCTTTAAACTTTGTATTTTGAGTATTATCTAACAATGATTTCTTAGCCCTCTCATAGAATTCATCTCTAGGGGATAATTTAACTACCTAATCATAGAAAGTACTCTTGATAATAGTCAAGGATATTATGTACCTTATATGAATTAGGGAATATACAACTCTATTTTCTTTTCCCTTGATATAGTTAATATAAAAATCATAATCAGATAATAATTCTAACCAACACCTTTGACATGCATTTAGGTTCATTTTTTTGAAGATATAATTGAGTCCCAAGTTATCAGTCTTGAGCTCAAATGGTTTCCCCAATATAAAATACCTCCAAACTTGAAAGTCCTTCACTATCATAACAAGTACTATGAGGGGAATAATTCATCTCATAAGGATTAAATTTTCTAGACTTGTATGTTACAACTGAACCATATTGCATAAGAACTCTTATAATTTCATCGCCAGATACACCATGATTATTGAGAATTGATTGGGAAATATTATCATAGGTGTTGAATAAGCCTTTTTTTCATCTCTTGAAAGGATTTTTTGCACTTGTCTTACCAAAAAAAATCCTTATTCTTCTTCTGAAGAGAGGTAATTGGGTTACTTATATTTGAGAAAATTAGAATAAATTTCTTGTAATAACTTGCTTAACCCATAAAAATTCTTGAATCATGCACATTTTTAGGCACTGACCATTCCATTATGGCTATTATCATCACTAGATCAACTATAATTTTTTCTATAGAGATAATGTGTCCCAAATATTGCACTTTCCTATAGAAAAATTCACATTTGGATAAATTTCCATACAATTTATGCTTCTGTAACCATTGCAAAACTAGGTCTAGATGTTGAAGATGTTCTTCTTTATTATTATAATATACGAGGATGTCATTAAAAAAACTAACGTAAAGTGGTCTAGATAATCCCTAAGCATAATATTCATGGGATTCATAAATTCTACAAGAGCATTTACTAACCTAAAAGGCAACATTGTGAACTCATAGTACCCATATCAAGTTTTGAACATTGTTTTAGGAATATCCTCATCTCAAATTTTTAGTTGATGATACCCTTCTCAAAGATCAATCTTAAAAAAAATTGTTTCCCCTCATATCTAATCAAACAGATCATTAATGTGAGGTAATACATAAATGTTCTTTATTATCACCTTATTCAACATCCTATAATCAATACATAGGCAAAAAGTACCATCCTTCCTCTTAATGAACACCATTGGTACAACCCATAGTGACACACTTGGTCGAATCAACCCTTTAAATAATAAATCCTAAATTTGAGCCTTCAAATCAACCAATTTGGTAGTTTTAAGCTTTTATGGTACCTTGTATTATAGTTTAGATCCAAGTATTATGTCAATGAAGAAATCAAACTCATGTTTGGGTGGTAATCTTAGTAATTCCTCTAAAAACACATCTTAAAAGTTTCTAAAAAAAGGATAATCCTTGATGGATAGTTACTTAGATTGCTCCATATCATTTATTTTATATAGATATAGAGGTACTTAATCCAGAATTTTGCTATAATTTTAGAATATTCTTCAAGTCTACTTCCTTCTATTCAAGATCCATATCTCTATTATCATTATAACCAGCTATGTATATTATCTCTTTATCATCAAAATATTTATCATAGTTATAATTTTATTTTTTTTACATATATTAATATAATAAATTTAATATATTTTCTAAGTTTTGTAATTAATTGCTCGACTATAGATTTATATATAAACCTTATGCTTATTAATTTCTATATTATTAACCATATCTACCCCATATTATGATCCATATCTAATTTTGGGTTAAACATTTTTTGAATTTCATTTGTATGATTACAATAAAATTTTGATCTAGTGCTTCTAAGCATCCTAAGGTTTTAGTTTATGTGATGGATTTTTAGATCTAAAACTTTACCAAAGGGTTTTATCCTCATCTAGTTATAAGGTCTTCACGTGAATATGATTTCAAGTTATTTTTTATTGATTGTTGCATTTTATCATAAAGTAGATCCATTTAAAAATTCCTCAGAGCTATGTTCTACTCAAGTTATTAAACTAAAAAACTCTTTTTGTTTGCCAAACTTTAGTATGATGTTTTTTTTGTAATTTACTATTTTTATTAAATATTGGAATATAAGGTGAATGATGTATTTATTTTGTAATTAATTTTTGAGTTTCATAAAAAAATAATCTTTTATTAAAAAATCTCTCTCAAATATCAAAAATAAATTATTATTTTATCCAAATTGTTGATTCCCTGTGAAGCATTCCACATTATTTGGAATATTTATGACACATAATAAGTAAAATTTCAAATTAATAATAGGTTTTTCATAATTATGTTTAGATAGATGAAACCCTCTTTTTTTTTCCAAAATATTGTTCACATTTTATGAATCTTGAATTTTACTATTTTTAGTAAATTTAGACCTACATGCAATACACTATACTTTAGTTTCCCTATTTTTTAGGTTCATATCATATACTACTTTTAGTAAAAAGTCTATCTCATATTTTCAAAAAAATAGCCAATAGTTTGAAATTTTTATATCCTTATTGTATCATGATTGATTACTCAGTATTTGTATGTCTTTCTTATCCTATTCTCATATCAATTTTTAGAGAATTTAAAATGGATACAAATGAGCCTCTTCTTCCTCATAACCTTAAGCAAGGTGATAACTCACATCCCTTTAACAAGGTCTAGGCTATCACTTATCCATGGGGTAAGGTTGCGCATCCTATAATTTCAAATGAAGGTAATCAATCTAAAATACCTAGGGTTTGTGATTATAAATTCCTAAAAGATTAAATCATTAGTATGATCAAGTTAATCAAATAGATACAAAATCAGATTGCATACATGAAAAATAAAAAACGTGGTAGTGTTAATCATATTTTTACATCCTCATCTACCAATGTTGTGTTGATAGGGTTTCACACCCAAATAAAAATAAATAACATAATACATATAGAAAAATTAATTCAAATAGTGGCCAAAATACTAATAAGATTCCAAGTTAAATCCTAAGAAAAATATTTCAAAACAAATAGATGAAATTACATCCTCCACATCCTATAAGGAGATCCAAATGCTATTATGCATAACATAGAATAAAGGGGCATCATAAAGATTTTTATTTTAAATTGAAGAAAAAAATAAAAAGTCACAAATATAGTGTTGATCATATCAATGATACATCAACCAAGAAAACCACTCACACTATGAGTACCTTTTATATAGCACGATCCTAAAATAAAAATTATGGGTACCAAAAAATAATTCAATGCATGAGAAGGGTCAAAATAAAAAAGAAATAGATTAAATTGCCATTGCTAAAGAAACCAATAATATTCAAACCACCATAAACTAAACCATGTGAGATCCCTTTGTTGATCAATACTAAAAAACAAGGGCACAATTCTAATTTATTATGACAATGGTGATATTATTCCTAATACCAATATGGTATATGAACAATTTATAAAACTTTGTTTTGATCCACTTGATACCTTACCACATGATCTATTGATACCTACATATATATTAGGGGAATCCATCTCTAGAGAGTACATAACCAAATATAGATAAAGGCAAAGTAAACCATATAACTCATGATGTGCATAGGGTATTAACATCTAAGGTGCACAAAAATAAAAATAATGGGATACCAAAAAGGTCACAAGCATAGTATGACATTTTCTTGTATTCATATGCAGATAATCCAAATGGTATGTCACATGTTCAAGAATAACCTAAGAGGTTAATTTATCCTATAATAATGATTACATTGATGATTATTATCTTAATAATACATAATATTGGTGTGATCTTAATGATATTTATTATGAAAAATATGAATATCACAAACGTAATATAAGGCCTCCAATAGGTATACCATTAATGAGATCCTTTTATTTTAGTGGCTCTTTTCCAGGTCCATGGCACCTTTATGAAAATACCAAAAAAAATTAAAAACTCCAAAAATCTATTTTTTTTCAACATCTATATGTTCTATTATCTCCTTGTCATACATGTTATTACTTCCATGTTGGTAGATGGAATATCAGTGTTTCCTATATATGCACATGTTTCACACATATTTTGAGTGTGATACATACACATATAGATACATAATCTTTTCACTTATGGATTTCAAGGTCACTCTACTCATGCCATTAGGATGTTGGGGGAATCCACCCTATATGATCATAATAAATCCATGTTATATAATTAAATGGTCACTTTACATTATCATGTTTCAGTTTATATACTTACACATGCCTTTATACATGCTTATATCTTTTGAAATATACTTGATATGCTATATAATTGATGTTTTTTGCTAACACATTGGATTTGGGGGATATTATGATATTCTTACGTTGGTTTATTATGATTTCATTTATGAACTTCCTTGAGTGTCTTATGTTGTTATTATCTTTTTTTTAGCATTTCAATATTCTCCATTATTTGTAGCCCCCTATTCCTTTATTTTCTTCTTTGACATTGTTAGAGTATGTTGTTTACCTTAGCTAATGTTCACCTAGGTGATTTATATTTCCTTATTATTTAGTTATTGTCACCCACTTTTATATGGATATTTCATTTTTATTATTTTAGATATTATGAGATATTACATATTTATCTCTTAGATATTATGGGGATATTTTTATAGTTGTTTCTATCCTTTGGGGATAGTTATATCTTAGTCAAATGTTTGATCTCTTAGTTTTATATTTTAGTAATGCTTGATCACTTAGATTTATATTTTATTTATGATTGATCAATTAGCTTGATCTCTTATTTAGGATTGATCTTCCTTGACTATATATGTAAGGCACATTCACTATATTTGACAAGCTTTAGAGATATTTGACATTCATTATATTAATCTTTTTATATACATACATACATACATACATACATACATACATATATATATATATATATATATATATATATATATATATGTATGTATGTATGTATGTATGTATGTATGTATCTGTGTGTGTGTAAGTTTATGTTACTAAATTCCTTTTAGATTGTTATCTTTATGAATGTGATGTTCTACTAACACTAGAGGTCTTTTTGGCTTGAAAAAATATGATTTTCATTCCTTTGTTTACTTCTTTGACATTTGATATGTCATTTATTGTTGTGTGTAAATTTACATATGTAATTTTTTTTTTTAACATTATACTAAGCCATATCCATTTAATTATTTGGCATTTGAATGTGACCATTATTTACAGTCTCCTTGGACCATTGATTGTTGGTTTTCTTTTGTGTACTTGATTACCTTTTGAGCTTGTAATCTTACTATCTATGTGTTTACATGATCATTATCATGCGTATTAATTCTTAATGTGGTCACATTATGGTGCTTCAATGATTCATTTACCTAAACAAGTTCTCCTATATCCTTTATGGTTCATTAATAGTTATATGGCTATATTATGCTTTTGAGGTGATGTAACTACCATTTTCTAATTTTTTTCTCACCTTAAAGGGGGTATATAAATAGGGTTATGTCATAGAGGCATGGATTAAAAACATTAAAAATTTCATATTCAATAGGTTCAAGTCATATAATCATGTCTTACACATGCTCATCATGTCAAATTTAGTGGGGGAATGTTTTAGAAACATGTTCTCCACAATTAGTATATAACATACCTAGATTACAGTAGGGGCATGTTTTAGAATATGTCCTCCACACTGGAATTGGTTGTAAATCTACTTAAAATTAGATAGAGGAGGAATTTCAACAATAGCCTTGACCTTACCTAGATCCACCTCAATACCTCTTTTCACACATAGAGAACCGTAGTAAAATTTCCTAAAGTAACACCGAATATGCACTTATTAGGGTTGAGACACACCTTATACTCAATAATCCTATCAAATATTATTCATATAAATTTTGGGTGGCCTAAATGTGTTATTTATTTAGCTAAGATATAATCAACATAATCCTCAAAAATATCATGCATCATACCATGGAGTATGATATTCATGGCATGTTGATAGGTTGCATCAGTATTCTTTAAACCAAAGGGCATGAATTGATAATAAAACATTCCCCATGGAGTGGTGAACATAGTCTTATGTTGGTTCTTTGGTGAAATATTAATATAATTATACCCTAAAAATCCATCCATGTGGGACAAAATTTCATAGATTACTTTTGAATTGATTATCATTTCAATGTTAGGTAGACGGAAATCATATATAGATAATTCCTTATTAAATTCTCTAAAATTAGTATATTGGTGAATGCCATGTGGATTTTTGCTATTTGGGATGATGTTGGAGATCCACTTAGAATAGTCAAGTGGTCAAATGAACCATACCCCCAATAAATTTTTGAACTCTTTTTTGACTACAATGGCTATGCACATATGCATTTTACATAATTTATATTTGGTTGATTTGGCATCTAGATGGGCAACAAGCTAATGTACCACTAATAAATGGTTAAAAACAAGCATGTCTAAATATGAACATGTAAATATATCAATAAAATATGTTAGAATGGTAATAATGAGTTCTACCTCCTCATCATTAAGGGATGTACCTAAGTAAATAATCTTGGGATAATAATATGTACTAATATTTACCTCCATGGTATCTTCAATGAATAATGTTGAGACATCCTCAAAAATATTAGGAAAGGAAGAGAACAAATCCTATTCATCTACTTTTTGATCATAACCTTCACCTATATATGAGTAATTTAAATCATATATGTTAGGCAATTTCTAGTTGGAAAATAATATAGGAATATATTGAATAATTAATTCAAAAATTTGTTCTTTAGAACTGATGCTATAACTAGTGGTAATGCATGGATTAGGTGGACATTATGTTTCCTAATGAAAAAGGGGAACTTCTTTGTCCAAGAGTGCATATAATAGGTTTTTTAATCTTGGAATTGTATTTATCTTTACTCTTTCCCTATCCCAAGGGTTCCTCAAAGAGGTTTTCACCCGAGGATCTTGATGTTTCAATTTTATCATGACCAAGGAAGTTTGTTTACTCTCAAAAATAGGTAACAAGGTCCAAATGGAAGTGAAAATATTATTTATTATCACCCACTATAAATCCATATTGAAGGCTCATAAACTTGACAAGATATTCCTCATTCTTAAATTAATCTAATAATATTATATAATCTTATTGGTCTTAATCGACTAGGTCATAATGATGAAGGGTAAGTGGATAATGGGTTATAATGGTCATGATAACATTGGAATCATATAAATTACTATCTACTAGCTCAACATAGGAACTATAATGGGATGTTATGTCACTTATGTGAGTTTAATTTTCAATCAATGAAGTGGTGTCACTTTCAAATTCTATGGGGTCACCCCCATGCAGTGTAAATCTAAGACCTTCATTCCCCATATGTTTAACAACTATAATAGGTTATATAATACCTTGTTTATTTGGTCCTAATATTTTTCCTATATATTATAAATGGTACATGATTAAATTTGTTATGGGTTACTTAACAATTTGAAAGAAATTATCAAAACCATCACCATAAAACCTACCTCCCATAACACTAGTTGTTCGATCTTGATTATGTGAAAATTGAAGTGGCTCCTATAGAACAACATTTGGATTTATTTTTTCAAAATCATGTTGGGCCTAAAAAAAGTTTAATAAGGTTTAGGATGTCCATAATACTTATGATACTTAGGAAATTTTATGATTTGGAAAGCAACATGAAAGTTATAGGTGGTAATACCATCATCTTTAATAGTGAAATAGGGGGACATGGTGATGAGAAATGGATCAATAGACATTGAAGTGAGGTCACTAGGATAAATATAATTGGGCTTGGGAGTTTATAAACCACATTATTACCTTTATTTATTTCCAATTAAATGTGAGGATAATAGGTGTATTTTACATAATCAACTTTAAAATGTTTTCAATATTGGTATGGTTGTAAGTCAGCATAGATAATGACCTATAAACCATAATGGCGGAACTTGATTAATTTATGTAGGGTGTAAGGGATGTATCATACCTCATGGATATACCTAGAATCATATTCTAATGTATACATATAAAGGAAATTGCATAAGGTATCATGGTTGACATGCCCAATAATGATAGGTAAAAAAATGGTCTGTACATATTCTCTCTCTACAATATCATAGGCCTTAATGGTGATAGTATCTATCCACATATATGATAATGTATACCCCAATATTTAGAACATTTTTAGTGATGATATATCTAATCTAGAACCATTTTATATAATAACAAATTTTATTTTATGATGGGAACTAATGGATTTGATATATAGAGGATTGTTATGTAGGTTACCAAGGGATGACACATATCATGTTGGTCAAATATAAGATACTATCATTGGGATAAATGTCTCAAGAGTTATTAGAACTTGTAAAGATTAATGTCATCAAGCATAATGGATTTTTGAATGAAATCATTCAATATGGTCATGTGAACTTCATACATAGAAAAGAGATAGAAAATAGAAATTTACACAGACGTTTTACTTAGTTATTCACTCTTACTGTATGGTTTATAAATAATAGGATGAGAAGGTTTGGACTCAACTGATACAATGTTTGGTTTAGTATCTATTTTGGAAGGTATAGGGTTTGTCTTAGAATTAGTGTTGGAAGAAGGCAAAGGGTTATAGAGGATAATTTTTTGTCATCTACTCATGACTATAAAACTTTGATTTAGGAGGGAGTTAATGTAATTAAAAGAATGAGGAGGAGGTATAGGAGTGATAACCCATGGAAATTAAGGTGAAATCAAAGTGATATAACTCACTACAAAATTAATTGAAGAAGGGGATGGTGATCTTAAAATAGAGGGACCAACATTTTGAGAAACATTGAATGATACACACGACTTGATATTAATGCTGGCAACATGATTGCTAGTAATACATACTAAGATATTGTTTTAATAATATGACATGGTATGATACATAATTTCATTGGTTTAAGTTTCATTATATTTATTATAATATTTTTTTTGATTTTAGCCTTGATTCAGATTAGGACTTAATGCTTGATGTTGATTATGTCCTTGGCCTTAGTTTTGATTATTCCCTTATTATTGATTATTATTCTTTGGAAATTGATTTTTATAGATACCCATATCTTGACTGATGTCAATATTTCTCTAATCCAACTCAATTTATCCATTTTATAACAAATATTTAATAATGTGCCTTAGTTACCCACATATAAAGATCATGGACAACAACATGATGAAATTCAAAAAATTCATCTTCACGATACTAGTTAGGTTTAGGTTGATCCTCAAGAAATGGTTTTGGTATGGGCCATACTATCATGTTTGTTACAACTAGTTGCTAAAATATTGACTGAAGAAGATCCCCTAGGTCACTAGATGACTTGCATCTGACATATTCTCTATGTGGAGGAATTCATTGTAAGGTGAATGGAAGTTTTGGTGGCATATTTTGAACTAGTGGTGCTTACACTATTTGCACATGTTTTGATTTTATAATGTTATTACTCACCATGTTATTATCTTTTTAAAGGTTTTATGTTTCTTAATGTTATTGGTATGAATATATGTTTGTGCCTGATTATATGTTTGAGATTGGGAATATACTTTTAGTAAGCCCTTATAAACAAATTACTATCAATGTATACACCCTTGTGATGTACTTGATTCAACTACTTATTAAATCAATCATTTCACTTAGACCAAATCAATTTAATTTATTAAATACAATCAATAAATCAATTATTACATAAAAGTCTTTTACCATTTAATTGCTAACAATAATATATTCATATGTCTATCTTACATTGAAATTAATATAATCACAATGACATATCACCTCATTCAATATATGAAACTTCCCACATCATCAACTCATACCTATACATACATGTAGTTCCTAGGGTCTCGCTAGGTCTCTGTACTCCTTCAATCTTTCCTTTTTATATGGATTTGGTTTTAATTAAAATGTGGCTATCCACAAACCTCAAGAATGCATTTATCAGACCCTTGATATACTCTATCTTATACTGCCTATGTATATTGAGTCCATATAGGGCTTTACCATTGTGTTTTTGAAATGGAATAAAAACAAAATTCTAAAATACATAGTGTAATACTTTTCTAATACCTATCCAATACTTTCCCCTTCAAATACACAATCCTTATAAACTTATTAATATCAAAGGATCATGTTAGGTTATTGTTTGAAATAAGAATTGAAACTAACATCAACTGAATACCTTTAATGAGCTTCATAGGTATTTACCATTAATGATTAGTGTCAAAAGCATGGTCCTTTTATATGATCAGGATCTTATCAAATACTTGTCTGATGATTTGTTAAGAAATGTACATACACTATCTCTTCAACATACAATCAAGATGCCATTCAATGCCTTATCCATCTATCTTGTATGCATACTTCCAATCCTTCACAAAATGTTGATGATGTTTTAGATCCCATGGTTCTATATTTTACTCTCCATATTTATTAGATTATATGAAATTTTAAACTACTATAGGTCAAAATGCACATCCATGGGTCTATATGAAATGGTTATCTTCACCTTCTCCATTGACTTCACACATTATTTCCATATCAAATTCTATTATTTTATTTATTTAACTCAGCCTAAGAGCACCACCACTATTCTTTCTATTTTAGTTGTTTCAACTCAATCAAAACTACAATCCATTTCAGTCAAGGATTTCAACCAACTCAAAAAACCCCTATGTGCTTTCAACATACTACAAATATGAATTTATCTCCATGTATAAATAAGATATATATATATATATATATATATATAATGTATATGTACTATGTTAATATTTCTTTGTGGGAGTCACCTCACCATTCTACACCTCATCTCATTTTTCAAACTAGATCATTGTCAAACTATACATACACCCACATCAAACTATGTATACTTCTACGTAACATGACATTGTAAATGATTAATTGTAGGTCTATGAAATAAATAAAAAATTTCCAATCAACCTCTACTATGCTATTATATATAGATAATGATGGGCTATGCACTAGATACAAGTCTATTTACATATTCCATAAAGCATTGAATCTCCTAAATAGTTTGTTATTAATGTAAAGTTGAAACTACAAATCAGAACATATAGATTATAGAAGATCTAAGAACATTTTATGGAATAAATTTCAATTAAATATCTCAATGAATCATGGATAAACCAATTTACCATTTACTTAGTTTTCCTTTCTATAAAAGCCATAAATGCATTCTAAAATAGTTCTCTACTACATGTTTCCTCAAAGAATTGCTAGACTTGCATATACAATATAAAATCAACAAATCAATGCATAATGATTTCAATACATGAGCTTACATTTTTTCAAAATTATGATAATCCATGAGATTTATAATGACAATGTTCTTTTATTCATTCCTCATGCAAATACATATCATGTCTTCTTAACAAACCTTATCGATCCTTCCTTATAGACTCTTGTTTTCACTCCTATCAACTACTATCCATTTTATATTAACTCTCTTATATCTCTATCTATTCATCTACATCCAAAATCCTTTTTATTATCCTTTCCAAGGTTCATCTCCATGTAGGAATTCTTGTTATAGCTTGTTGGTTCCACTTTTCATGTTTAGTTCCAAGATTTACTCAACAACATACTATTTCTCCTTCTTCCAACGTAGCATAGCTACAAGATAGGTTTGAGGTGAGCTTATGTTTACATGAGATTATAAATACTTTTACAACATCAAAAACTCCTCTTGATAAACCTACAACTCCTATAATGATTTTTTTTACAATGTCTTATAAGGCGAATATCCTTATTTGAATCGTAATACAAGTTTGAACACTTTTTTTAAGCGAAATATCTAAACAAGATTCTAAGGTCTATTAAATCTTAAAACAAAGATTTTTTTAAAAAATTCATAATGCTCTTCCATTAAATTACCACAATTGAACTTTTTCATGGGCTCCTACTCATGAAGTTTTTGACTTTGTCCTTACTGCTACCATTTGTTTTGTTTTTTCTTTGTCTTTTACCCTCAACTTTTAATACAAATGAACCTATTTCCTTGATCCCGATTTATAATTTTTCTTTTTCTTCCAATTATTTAGTGAACTATGTTCTTCAAAGCCTTATTTAGCTTCAATAATTTTATACTTCTCATTGTTTATCATTCTATTTATCTATTTATTTCTATATTTTTTTCTTCTCATTTCCTTCTCATCTATAAGCATCCAAATTTCTATTTCACTTCCATTTGAAGCTATCTCTTCAATATCTACATGATCCTCTTCAATTGAAAGAATTACACTAACCTGCTTAGCATGCTTTTCCTTTACATAATTTGTGTCATATGAAGTTCCTATAAAATACTATTCTTGGAAACATTCTTGATATTCTTTCTTAATTAGCCATGCATCAACATAAATTGCTTTATCTTCTTGTCATCCTTGGAATAAGGAATCCTGCTTCTTTGAAATGTTCATGAGTTCTCTTGTGAACTCTTATCTTGTTATGCTTGAAAAATCAACAAACATATTAGATGAAAAATCTTCCAATGTATTTTTCTTCCATCCCCATTCGTGGAGATTTCCATCACTAGCTTGTGTATCCTAAGCTTCTTTCTATCTCATGATTTATTTAGTTTCAATCTCTACAATGAGATTATCAAATTTATTTTAATCTTCATCTACTTCTTTTTCTAAAAATAATTTCTTCGGAGGGTTAAACAATTCTTCCAACATCCTCATTTCTTATTTTAGTGAGAACTAATCTATCTTTCCATTTTTTTCATTAAAATTAAGACCATCAAACTTAGATCTTTTAAATTTTTCTATTTTACCTTTCATTTGTATTTTCTCCTTTTTGTAAACTAATTTCCACTCAACATCATTTTCTAAATGGCTTTCATTACCTCAATCATTAGCCATTACCAGAGACATAAAATTGGAAATTTAATGTTCATGTTGTTTCATCACCTATTCTAGAAATTTCTTCTCTTTGGATGTCAAAATTGACCCTTTTCCTTTCTATAGATTAGTTCTCATAATCATGTAATTAGTTGATTCATTATTATTTTCAATTGAATTATTTAATACATCATTATTCAAAGAAATTTCTTTACCTTTCACTTCACTAGCATTCTTCTTTTTCCAAATTCTCCTTGGGGTTACCTTTATCCTTATTTTCTCTTCCTCATTTATTTTGATAGGTGGAAACCTCTTTTTATCCTAATCTAGACCAAAATTAATCCCAAAATCTTCTTTTTCATGTAGTGGTCTCTCATTTGAATTCATAGCTTCAATAACCTTTTGATTGAATCTTGCATTCTTCACTTCAATAACTGGTTTCATCCATTTTGGAAATACATACCCATGATTTATTTTAAGTTTTGGAGATTTAACATTGCCTTATTTTTTATTTAACTTCATATCAATAATCCTATTTTTAGATATAAGATTGAAACAAAATTAAAATTTTTAATTACCTATTCCATGGTCTATTACACTATCTTATTTTCCATTATATTTTCTTTGCTTGTAATTACATTTTTTGGGTGTACTTCCTTTCTTTATTTTTCTATGATGTTGTCTATAAAATCATGAAACTCTACACTTTCTTCCATTTCTTTATCAACATATTGAAGGATTTCAATTTACTTCCTAGGAGATGATACAACTTTCTCTCTTTCATTCTCAATTCCACTGTCAAAGTCATTTGAATTCATGGGTGTTTTGCTTTCCCAATTCTTTACAACCTATAAGGCCTTATCTTTAACCCTCTTTTTAAGGTTCTCCTTTCCTATAGACAAAAATTTAGATATAATGTTAAATAGCTAGATCAGAGACCAAAATGCCCCTTTGAGTGCCTCTTTTGCTAACACTCTCCTCTTTCTTTTTATCAAGTGGTTCTCTCTTATATTGTCTACCTAGGAACTCTCCACTCTTTAGGCCTCTGTGGCTTGTTTTTCTCATGTCAATTATCTCTTGCCTTATTTTCCTAACAAGTGACTTTATAGTTCACTTAATTCTTCTCTTTAAATGCTATCCAAATGCTTGGATTACTTCTTATGACTAATGTCTCACTCAAATCTAAAACCTCTTTAATTATAATTTGAGCTTGATTAATTATTTTTCCATTTCCATTTAACAATCTTACTGTTTATACTTTATGTTTGTTAGAAAGCTGTCACACTTCAACCACTTGTAAAAATTGTCATTTCTACAATAAATTCATACAAAAATAAATTATGCAATAGAAACACAAGAATCCCAACCTTCTAGGCTCTGATACCAAAAATTATGTACTTGATTTAACCACTTATTAAATCAAACATTTCACTTACACTAAATTGATTTAATTGATTCAATATAATCAATAAATAAATTATTGCATATAAGGCTTTTACCATTTAATTTCTAATAACAATATATTCATATGTCTATATTATGTTGAAATAATTATAAGCATAATGACATATTACCTCATTCAACATATGTAACTTCCAACATCATCAACTCATACCTCTACATACTTGTAGTTCCTATGGTCTCACTGGATCTCTATACTCCTTCTTTCTTTCCTTTTTATATGAATTTGATTTCAATTACAATGTGGCTATCAACCTCAAGAATGCATTTATAAGACCCTTGATATACTTTTTCTTATACTCCCTATGTATATTGAGTCCCTACAGGGCTTTACCATTATGTTTGTGAAATGGAATACAAATAAAATCTTGAAATACATAGTATAATACTTTTCAAATACTTGCCCAATACTTTCCCCTTCAAATACACAATCCTTATAAACTTATCACTATCAAAGGATCATGATAGGTTATTTTTTAAACAATAATTGAAACTAACATCAACTGAGTATCTTTAATGAGATCAGTAGAGATTTACCTTTAATAATCAGTGTCAAAAACATGGTCCTTTCATATGCTTAAGATCTTACTGGATACTTGTCTGATTATTTGTTAAGAAATTTACATACATTGTCTCTTCAACATACCATCAAGATATCATTTGATGCCTTATCCATATATCTTATATATAGACTTCTAATCCTTCAAAAAATGTTGATGGCACTTTAGATCCAATGGTTCTATATTTTACTCTCCATTTTTATTGGATTGTATGATATTTCAAACTACTATAGGTCAAAATTCACATCTATGGGTTTATAAGAAATGGTTATTTTCACCTTCTTCATTGACTTCATGCAGTCTTTGTTATCATCACCTCCCAAAATAACCTTTTCATCTAACAACATTAATATTATTCACATATAAAATTATTTTCTTTTCTTTCTTTATCTCAGCCCAAGAAGACTGCCACCATTCTTTCTTTTTTAGTTAATTTAACTCAATCAAAACTACATTCCATTTTAGTCAAGGATTTCAACGGACTCAAAAAACCCCTCTATGATTTAAAAATAATACAAATATGCATTTATCTCCATGTACAAATAGGACATATATATAATATATATGTAATGTGTTTGTATTTATTTGTGGGAGTCACCTCACCATTCTACACCTTGACTCATTATTCAAACTAGGTCCTTGTCAAACTATATATACACCCACATCAAACTGTGTATACTTCTACATAAAATGAGGTTGAAAATGATTAATTATATGTATATGAATTAAAAAAGAATTTTATAATTACCTCTACTATACTAGTTTTGTAGACATCAATGGGCTATACACTTGTATACAATTTTGTTTACATATTCCTTGAAGCATCGAATCTCCTGTACAGTCCATTATTAATGCAGATTTGAAACTATGATAGGAACATATAGATTATAGAAGATCTAAGCACATTTTATGGAATAAATTTATATTCAATATATTAATGAATCATAGAGAAACCAATTTACCATTTAATTGGTCTTGTTTTTTTATAAAATCCATTAATGCATTCCAAAATACTTCTCTATTACATGTTTCCTCAAAGAACTGGTAGACTTGCATATATAATATAAAAGAAAAAAATCAATGCATAATGATTCTAATGCATGAAATTAAATGTTTTCACAAGTTTGATAATCTATGAGAGTTATAGTGACAACATTAATTTATTTAGTCCCCATGCAAATACATATTTTGTCTTCTTAACATACCTTGTTGATCCTTCCTTACAGACCCCCTTTTTCACTCATATCAACTACTATCCATTTTTATATTCACTTTATTACACTTGTATCTATTACTATACACCCAAAATCCTTTTTATTAGCACTCTGTAAGGCTCATTTCCATGTAAGAATTCTTGTTATAGCTTGTTGGTTCCACTTTTCATGTTTAGTTCCAAGATTTACTCAATAACATACTATTTCTCCTTCTTCCAATGTAGCATAGATACAAGATAGGATTTTAGGTCATATTATGTTTACATGAGATTGAAAAGACTTTTACAACATCATAAACTCCTCCTAATATACCTACATCTCTTACAATGAATTTTTTTTACAATGTCTTATAAGGCCAATATCCTTATTTGAGTCCTAATACAACTTTGAACACATTTTTTATGGGAAAAATCTAAACAATATTTCTAAGGTATATTCAAGCTTAAAATAAATAGTTTTCTAAAAATTCATAATGCTCCTGCATCACTTTGTTAATGATTTACTTGAATGTGTTGGCACAAGAAAATCTCTTATTATGAAAAACTTTACAGTGTAGGCTCTATGCAAAGATATTAGCTAGATGTCTATTTGGTATATTATGTTGGAAGTTAATGGAGAATCGTCTCCATCATTATAGATATGCCACAAAGTTTCTCATTATCACTATTTTTATTTTAATAAGTAAACCACTATTATCTCATGTTTGATGTTGTAAGAAAAGTGGTTAACATTTCTTTTTATAAATCATTAAAAGGTATTACTAATCTTTTAATCAATTTGAGAAGCCACTCTAAGGATTGTCTACCCAATCTATGTGGAAACAAGTGTAACAAATACACACTAATGTAGGCTACTTCTTGGCATCAAATGAAAAAGGTCTCTAGGATCACCCTTCCCTTTATATTTATCAAAATTGGGTACCTCAAAATTAGGTGGGAAGGGAAATTGAATAATAATTACTTCAAATAGATATGGGAATATCTTTTCAAACCTATATTTATTTATCTAGTTACCTATTTGAAGGCTTGAGACTAAATCCTTAATTATGTTCCACTCTTAGATATTTAGAGCAGTTTCTAGTGAAATGAGATATTTATAATGGTTATTCATAAATTGATAGGTTTGGCCAAGGTTAACATATGTAGGAATTTATCCTCATTTTAGGTTCATATTGGGAATGTGAAACCTGTGCCCTAATTTTTGGACTTGATTATGCATTTGTTTTTGGTTATAATGTGTATAGGAATAGGTATTGTTGACAAAATTTGACATTTTTGTCAAATTGGGGTACTTTTAGGTAAACAATTTATTTTATAGGTATATAGGTGGTGTAAATGAGTGTAATGGGATATTTTATAGGTTATTTTATGCCATTCAATTTTATATTGGCCTTGGTTAATTATTCTTTTAATCATTTTATCAATTTAGGTCATTTTAAGGGTCAAAATTGAGTATTTAATGATTTATATGGGTTTATTGGGAAATGTGAAGGTGTAAAAATGTTATTTAATTTAAAATGTGTCCTAATAAGTCTTATTACATTAAAAAACTATAATATGGTATGTTTTGTGGAAGGAAAGTCAATTTTCTTAAAGAAAAGGAAGAGTTTGGAACCTGTATGATGTCCTTGGGAAGTGTGCCACTTGAAAATTGTTAAAATATGACTCTAAACATTAAAAATAATAAGTTACACATTTTTAATGATCTTAAAGTTTCATTTATAATCCAAAACTATTATGCTCCTTTCTTGGCTTTCTAGACACACTAAAGTGACTTGTAGGTTTATACTTGGTACAGATAACTCAAGAAGTTTTAGGGAAAAATATTTTGAGAGATGATATCATGATAAATAAAATTAATTTAAATATAAATATTTTTAATAATGATCAAATGTGATTTATGAATCATCCATTTGAAGTTGACTATGTTTTTTTGCATGTAAATCTATGAACCCTAGAAGTTTTGCTTTATTATGGGAAATTACATACAAAATATTTGATAATGTTGGTTCTAGAGGAACTTAAATTTATTTAAAAATGATACCCATACTTGGTTTAATGTTTCATGGTTTTTAGATAAGCAAATTTGTCTCATGTTTCAAGAGGAGCATCAATTTATGTTCTAAGCAGTTTTTCACCATTTGTAGGACCTTCTTACTTTGATAATGGTTTTAGAGGATTAAGTTGGGTTTGGTTACTTTAATATAATGTTATATTAACCAAACTATACTCTCAACATAATTTAACAAATAAATCTATATGGAATTGCAGTGATATGCAACTTGCCTAGTCTACCATGAATATGCAAACACAGGTGTTTGGAAGGTTTCAAATGTGAAGTAAAGTGTGGATTCTTGCATCAAGATTTTTGATATAATAATATACCATTTAAAACTTTTAAGGAAATATTATTTATCATAAATATGCATTATCTTTATATTACTTTCCATATTCACTGTCCAAATCCACTTTGTTGCCCTGTGTAGAAAATGTCTACCTATATGTCATAACATAGAGATATCAAGGTGGTTGTAGAAAGGAATTGAAGCATGATTAACCCCCATTTAGATTATTAGTGATTAATATAATGATGGAGGAAATTTTTTATATAATACATTTACAAGATAGAGGTTGGAAACTTTTAAAGGACTATTTTAGGCCCATTGTCCCCAAAATGAGGAAACATAGGTCTTGAGGTGTTCTAGAGATAACATATCACATGGTTGGAAATAGTTCAAGGCATATAGATAAGCGATATTTTTAGAACTTATCAATAAAATGTGAATTTAAAATTTTTATAGGTAGATTATTAATGGAAGACATTGATTTAAAGCTTTAAATATGCCCATTAACACTAAAATCCTACAATAATGTCTACAGGTTTGAGTCTAGAAGTAAATTTTCATTCATAGTATAAAAAAAGGCCTATGCACCATGTTTTAATGATTAAAATGGTTTAAGGAAATAATAATGATTTAATTAACCATATAAAATGGGATAAACATGGTGTTTTACTTACCAAAACATTCTTAGCTCACACATACAAGAAATAGACACCTCTAGGGGTCAGAGAGGTAAGAGATAAATAATCACTTAGGCAATTGGATAGTCTTGGATTTTGAAGCCTTTGAGAAGTAAAATCACCAAGAAAAAAGGTCAAAAATTGTTACATGAAATTATTATTAGTTTTTAAACCTCCTCAAGTGATCAAGGTTGTTTGAGGAAACATGGGAGTGCCCTCTATTTTGTCTCAGATAGAGGGCACTCCCTTAGTCCATGAAACTTTCAATCTTCAGAAATGAGGATGGAGTGAAAAAAAATGTTAGTTTACATTGTTATAATGTGTATGTAGTTAAACTTAACTTAAAATATCATGAATAAATAATCATAGAGGTAGAAATGCTAACATAATAGGTTAGACTCCTAAGCTTATAGGTAGGTCTGTTAAGGCTTGAAGGGACCTAATGCCAAATGGGGTTCATTTTCCCTTCAAACCTTGGGTAATATTTATAATAAATGATAAAATTTTCATATGGTTAAAAATTATGTTTTTAAGCTCTTATAATTTAAAGGAACTCATTTGAATGCCCTAAACTCCAAAGTTTTCAAGCAAATCTAATGGGCAAGAATTAGGCTTATGTCCAAATTGAGAGGCTTTCACACTTATATCGATAGAGTGAGACTTATACCCTATTAAAAAAAAAATTTATGTAATTTTATATATTTATAATCTTTTTAAATTTAGAGGAATCATAAAGGTAACTTTTTTGATCTCAAAATGAACTTAAGCCTCAAGAAATGGAAGAAAGGGTTCGAATGAGCAAATTTAAATAATCATATATACTCTAATGATTTGATTTGGATGATATGAAATTTGGATATGTTAATAGGGTCCCTAAATATCATCCTTGGATATTTTTCTTATAACTTGGAGGTCCTAATTTCATGAACAAACCTTATGGAGTCAAACTACTCTAAAACCCTTGTGAACCCTTGATAGTGACCCGATGGAGGAAATAGAGTTGGATAACTATAAAAATGGCATATTTTTACTATAAAAATTATTATATTTTATTAATTACTTAGTAAGGTTACTCCCCATGCCTTTTTTCTATATGGACTTGTATGAATGGGGTGTAAAATATGCTTTTTTTGACCATTTTTGGTGTTTTGTAGGTTCCATAAGGAGTCTGAGCACAAAATAAAATTTGGGAGGAATATATAAACTTGGGATAAACATAATTTAAATTTAATACTCCATATAAACTCCTAAGTGATTCAAAAAATAGATTTAACTTATCTAGTCAAAACTAGCCTATTAGACAAGCTAGTGAAGAAGATGAAAAACTTCAAATGAGTTGAATTTAAGGTGTCCCTAATGATTAAAAATACATGGAATGACTTGATACATATAATTAACTCCATACCATGTATTCTAATAATAAAATAAATAAAAAATTGATTACAAGTGTGTAGGGTGCATGAAAGGAGTTCTTTTTGGACTATAGATGATGATGGTTCCTATCCAGTTATTTTCATAACACCAGGCATGCAAAAAATGAATGTAGAAGAATTTAAGATGTAAATAACCTGAATTACAATAATCAGACCTTGTCCTCATTAATTAAGTGACGTTTAAATAGATTTAATCATGAAGGTAATTTTTCTATGTAAAATGAGGAATTTTATACCATTTTTTCATGAAGTTCATGCCATGAATTGACACTTGGGATTCTAGACCTTGCACGTTTAGTCCATATCATTATCAAATTAAAAATTAAATACTTCTCTCAACTTGAAAAGTGTCCTTATGACCCTTTTACTTCTCTCTCTCTCTCTCTCTCTCTCTCTCTCTCTCTCTCTCTCTCTCTCTCTCTCTCTCTCTCTCTCTCTCTCTCTCTCTCTCTCTCTCTCTCTCTCTCTCTCTCTCCCTCCCTCTCCCTCTCTCCCTCCCTCCCTCCCTCTCTCTCTCTCTCTCTCTCTCTCTCTCTCTCTCTCTCTCTCTCTCTCTCTCTCTCTCTCTCAAGTTATATAATAACTAGACATTTTGGCATTATATGGATGCTCCACCTAAGTATGGTGAATCCATACTCAAATATATACACTTTGATAAATAATACAACTGATTGTTACATATTCTGTGACTATTCATAAGTTTTTTTTGTTTTGATGATGAATCTTATTTAGTGAATACTATGGATTCCTAACATGTGGTCTCATTCTTTCACCTTATTTGTAGCTAGAAAGCTTCTTCTTATATGGAATGTGAAGTGTTTTAGGAGATGTCAAAGGTTAATTGAGTTATTATTTTTATTACTTGTATTAAAGGCCTCTTTTCTAGTCCTTCTAACTTTGCATACTTATCCATAGTCCCATATTGTAACATTTATGTAAGAAGATGAAGATTGGAGAAGTGTATGCTTAATTTATCCTTTGATTTCAAGTGTAATATTCAGAACGTTGTATGCCATTAGTAAATTTGGTGTATCACATCCCTTATATTAGTTTTATTTTAACTATCCTTCTCCATTTTCACCCCCAAGTTTAGTATTAGTATTAATCCAAAGTGGTACATCAAAGGAACTAGCCCTATCTAGAGATTCACCTCATTCTTTAGGCTACCCACAAGACTAGAGGTGATTCCATTATGCCATTTAGATGAGGAGAGTTTTTCATCTCCTCAATGGGGGCAAATCCAAGTGATAATAGGTATGACATAGCTAATTTAGGTAATTTTTTTGTTGATAATGAGGAAACTCCTATTGTGAGCTATAAAGAATCTACTAGTTTTGGAGAACCTACTATTCATGTAGAAGAAGATGTTGATATTTCTAGTTTACAAGAGGAACTTGTTATGAGTTTGAATTATAAGTTGGTTCCACACTTTGAGAATTATCCACTACCTTTTAGGGTGGTGGATTATTGGCAACCTATTATTGGGAATGGTTCAACACTTGGTGTGAAGTAATAGATACACATCAGTCATTGGGCATGGTTTTCTAATGGTTAAGTAATGCATATCAAGTGGAAATTGGTGTGAAATATTAATTGACACAAATTATTTAGGGGAAGATAAGGGATATACCTCATGTGAAGGATTATCTTGGTCTTATTGTAGCTATTCAAGTAACTAATTTTGTTCTACAAATGTAACATTATTAAATGATGTAGAAGCCAAAAAAGTCATTAATTTGGTAATAAGTAGATATGCATAATTTTTGAATAATTTACTCTATATTGGATGTAATAATCATTTTGGGAAGGATCCACTAATTGACCTTTCCATTTTTTAGAATAATAAATTGTAGGATTTTATACTTGAGTACGAGTTTTTTCTTGGTCAATGGCTAGTTCATATTATTGTTCCTTTATTTAAACAAGGATATGAAGTTGTTCCCTCAATAAATATGGTGGGAGAGTAGCTCTAGATTCTATTAGTCTCAAGCAACCCTCATATTGGTTTTATACAATTTGATTGTTAATGTATTTACCTTGTCTTTATCCCATAATGAGAGGGATATATTTGAATAGAACTAGATGTTCCTCTCCATCATAAAAGTTTTATTCCTAATAACTAGGGATTTAAGTGACCCCACTAAGAGTATATCTCTACATGGTTGGAGTGGTACTTAGTTTTTGACAAGTGTTTCAAATTTACTCTGGGTTTAATTTGAAATTTTAAAACACTATTCAAATGGTCCTTTGAAACTTTAGAGTTGGTTCAAAGTGAGAAGGGATTGGACAATGTAACAACACATAATAATAACAAGAAGTGAAGTTTTAAGAACACTTGACCTTGGTTACTCAAAACTAGAATATTATAAGAAGGTATAAAAATTTTGGAACTTAGTTCATAGGCCAATATAATAAAATCTAAGTCTAAAATGTGTTGGTATCATATAAGATTACAACGAGACCATGGTTGGTCATGATTGTCAATCTAGAATAAGGTTTGATAGGCTGGGAACTCAAGACATTAGTTAATACAAGAAAACCTAAGTCTAAAATAAAAAATAAAATAGGAATCATAATAGTATGAAATGAGATAAATTCTATTGTTTCAAATGATAAATGAAATGTTACAAAAAATGGCTAGGTACCAAATGATAACGTGAACATTGTAACACATGAATGTGAAAAATAGGTGATAATCTATAAAGTATGGGCACAATAATTTTTAACTTAGGTAAAGTTATTAAATAAAATTGAAAGATAATCCAACATAATATAAACACAAAGAGTAAACCATTCAAGCCCAAGTGATAAGTAAGACTCGAGTGTAAACTAACTATCCTTAGATCGAAACTTGAAAGTGGATTTCAAACTTGGTTTGAGAGGCCTTTAGACCTATTTGTTTGTGTGACATGATTTTTAACTCAAGAAATCACATGCTCATAGCTTAATTACTAGCATAATGTTTTCATATTATCAACCAAACTTTCATTGATATACCAGTTCCTGAGAGGAATTCAAGTGTTAATGTAATTAATAAAAGTGCATGAAGTTAGCTTTCTATCCCCCCTCTATCTCTCAAGAACTTGTATGTGGCATGAAACATAAAGTGCAAAGTCAAATTGGCATTGATATGATAATCTATGTCAAGTGAGTTATATTAGTCTAATAAGTTTGATTTATCTTTATGAATGGTCCAAAAGTGTTAAATAACACTTGGGCATAATAAAATATCCTTAAAATGGATGATAGTGAAATTGGCTTGTTATGAAAGGGTCATGTCCCTTTCACAACCACTTCATCCATCTCTTTTTGAGTGAAGTGTGATTTTTGATAACTATAGGCTCTAAATACTTATTTAGCTAGTTAGATTAACCACTAAGTGACTATACCAACAAATGTTATACTCAATTTATATACCCCACTACATAAGTGGGGTTGGTATGATACTGGGATATGAAAACTTAAGTTAACACATCCATAAAGAACTTATGAGAAGGTGATGAACTCCTATTCTCTAATCAAAATAAGAATAAAAGAATTAAGTGGTTTTCTATTCATACAATTTATTAAAAATAAGGAGAGAGCACACATGATGTTTATTTAGGTAGACACTAACAAATAAGTATAACAATGTACTTTTTTGTCACCTAGGCTCATTAAAGGGAGTAAGCAGAGAGCATACATACAAGGTTTTATGAACAAGAAATGAAATGAAAAAGTGTTTTAGAAAAAAATAAAATAAAGTGCTCTTAAGATCTATAAATCCATGTGGATGTTCATTTTAAGCACTAATATATAAGTGTGACTAAAATTTACATTTATTTGTTGTAAAAGTAAGTTAACACGATGTTGAAACCTAAAAAGTAGAGTTTTAGGATTCAAAAAAAGGTTTAAAACACCAAATAGAGACTACATACTTCTATTTTAATCTCTCAATAAATTTTCAATAGGGTGAATTCACCACTTAATAGTGAAATTTCATCATTTACTTCATAAGTTCATTATTTCCATGGAGTATAGACACAATTTTGGCAAGTTAACTGATTATCAAGATGACCTCGAGGATTATGGGATGAGTTTTCCCTATTTAATAAAATAGAAAACACAAAAAAATTACCTTCCATGATTTTGTTATTTACCATGTTTATTTCACCATTCATAGGGAAACTTCATTATTACCAGGTTAAATTCACCATGTACAAGAAAACATAGAGAATGTCGAGGTCATAAATTCGTCAATATGTAGGGTGATTTTATCATTAATCATAGTGACTTTGATGTTGTTCACTGGGAGTTCATCAATGTGAAAAGAAACTCCACCATTTTGATGAGAACATAAAACACATAAAAATTAAAAGAAAAAGAGGTAAAACAACACCAAAAAGGATTTGTTTAATCAATTAGAAGGTTGAGAATGTCCACAAAGTGATTTCTAAGATGCATGTCCCGCTAGGTGTGCCAAATGTATAATAAGATTGAAAAATAAATTAGTTCATATGTTAGTACATAAAATAAATGAAAATCATAAATAACTAATTTTTTAGGCCTACTCCCTTGACATGCATGGATCAATGGACTCAGGAAACTAGACAATAAAAACAAAACCAATTCCTTCCCTATGTGACTCTCCTCTAAGATCAGTCTATGTCTTTGCCAATGTGGTATGGAAATAACCTCCAAAATCTCTTCTTTCAATAATGGGTTTTGGATCTTGATTGGGTGAAAATGGAAGAAGGTTCGAAGCTTTCTAGAGATATTTTGACATAGTTTATTTGGACCTAAGAAAAGATTAATGGTTATTATCATAGATCTTATATTTATAGTTTTTCAATTGACTCCAGCTCATGTGTGGTTTAACTAGGGATAAGGTTGGGAGTCCAAATGCATTTAATGATGGATTTAATTATGATTTATGGAGGCATGGTTCAAAATTTATGTTTTTATGTCATTTATGTTGATGTTTTCTATTTTGACCTTGGGCATGATGATGTCATCATGACATCATATTTATTGATAATTTTTAGATTTTGATTTTCTAAAAATAGATATCTACTAATTTAATATGGATTTTCCACTTATGTACTTAATTGGGTTTAATTAATTGAGCAAATATGATTAGTCTTTTGGCCTTTTCAAAAATTTGGTTACTCATTTAATTAGAATGGTTGAAACCATCAATTTAATTTTTTGTAATTTGATTGTAGTTGATTTAGATGAAGGTGATAATTACATATAGGGTACTTACCCAATTAGATATTCCCTAATTTGAACTGACACATACACATGACATGTGTGGATGAATTAAAGTATTTCAATGGTCCAAAATGTCATTTTTCTTGGTTGTAATTGTACTCAATGTGAGTTAAGAGAATATAATGATCTCATAAAATTCAATAATCCAATTAGGGATACATAAATGTTAATCATCACTTGAGCATGACATGTGGAAATAAATTAGAGTGCTTCGATGATTTTGGTCTAGTTTGTACATTATTGTGGAAAGTCATTTGGAATTGCAATTTGGCACAGTATTGGTAAGAATTGGATGTCTACAGTGTTATACTTATTGGATACACTTTTCCATTTTTAAATTTAGTTTTTATTGATAAAATTTTTATATTCTCATCTTATCCAAATACAAGAGACATTGAAAATATTGTATAAATAATAACAATGTGATTCAATAAATTTAAATGTATGGTTTGATATTAATTATTTTATTGCAATAAGAGATATAGACCAATTTTAAATAAACCATCCATATTAATTAATCTTAGACATTTGTAGTTAATATATTATTTATTCATAGTACATAAATAGAAAATAGCTAGGAGAGTAATTTTTTCTAGTGCTCGTTAAGCTCACATGATTTTTACTATGCCAATTATTTAATTAAAATATTTGTTTTCATTATAAATTAGAATAATTTTATTTCAATATATTTACAAAGCACATTTTAAAATTAAATACACTTCTTTCAATTATTATCAATAAACTAATAGATAACATCTCAATATTTTTTTTGGATATGACATTGTTATTTTATTATGGGTAAGGTGTGGAATTTGTCTCACATGTCTCTAGTCAAATTTGGGTTCAAGGATATTTTCCCTTTTTTTATTCCTTCTTATGGTATGAACTATTAGTAGAAAGGGTATTAGTACCAAAATTATTTATTCTTTTTCTATTTCATTTATGGTTTAAATAAAGTGTTAGTGTTTTGTTACTTAGTATTGGTGTAATATCGAAGCTCTACCAAATTTTTGGGTTTTTTTGTTTTATAAAGAAACCCTTAAATATTTATGTCTAATAATCAAAGATGTTTACTAGTATGATGTATTTAATTTTATTATTATTATTATTTTGATATATTGGAAAAGTTTTTATTGGTTTTTATTATTTTTAAAGCATAGTAATCATATTTTTGTTGATAAAAATCTCACTAGTTTCATTTTCATCAATTATATCAGTTTTCTAAAAAAATCAAAGGAATTTGAGTCTGGTATGCAAATATTTATATGATATGTAGGACCATGTTCATATTATAATTTTATTTATTAAATTTTTATTGTCTTGAAGGTGTGTCCTTTGTGATTCTCCATTATTTTTCTTTTAACTTTCTTCTACTAAGTTTAATGTATCATTTTACATGCATCTTCCTAAAAAATGCTATTATAAAAAGGACCTTGATCCTATCTTACAAATATTGATAGATGTCATATGCACCATGAACATGCCTTTAAAAACCATGTTTAATTTATATGAGAAAGGTCAAAACCATGGGATATGTACCAAAGTATGTTATTATATGAAAGAGTTTTAAAAAATATTTATGTACATTTAATATTCTTAAATCTTCCTTTCATCCAAGCCAATAAACCCCACAAAAGTAATTTATTTCATATTATTGATTTTTAATTATTTTTAAAAAGTCTTCATTTTTTGTTTTAATTGTTCATATGAAGAAATTCTGAGAGGCAACCTAAATTTTAGAGAATGTGAAGTTCAAGAATGGATAAGAGGAGGTCATAATGTTGGGTAGTTATCAACTTGAGGACATGATGGTATAATATTGGGTGTTTAACTTATCAGTGACAATGACAAATGAAGCATTATCATCAGTAAATTTCTCAAAAAGTATTAGAGATAAATAAATATAGTTCCATTTTTAAACCTAAAAACCATGTATAAATTAGAATGTTACATATGTATATGAAGCTAATTTTCATTTATTTTTCATTACCTTTGGGGGATAATATTGAAATGCCACCACATAGTGGCACATTATATTCTTGCATAAGTGATGATAATATGTGAAATGTAATTTATTTCAAATTATCACATGATGACTATATTAGGGTACCAAAACTATCATAAACTTACCTATAATATCCATGTACATTGGTATTTCAACATATAAATCATGAAATGATCAATAAAATATATGTAGAGGAAATAAAATTGTATAATCTATTGCCTAAAAATTAAGCTACTCAATTTGAATTTAAACATTCCATATTTCTAATGTTTTTTGATGATGTTACAAATCATTGTCTTGTATTAAAATTTAATACTATGTTTTATTTTAATTGTTATCCCTTTTAAATCAACATGTAAATTATTTCAAATAAAAAGAGTTGTATAAGGTGATAAAATAGGATGCTACTTTAAATGAAATATGGATTTATGATCTTATAAAATATTCATATGGAAAAGGTAATTACTAGATTGTTATTAGTAAGGAAAATGGAAAATCCTTGTACTAATGCTTGATTGGCATATATGTGTTTGGAATTTTGATACTTAGCCAAAACATAATCTAAAAAGGAGTTATCTTTTTATTTATTCATAATTCATGTAATATTATGAAGAGTGATAGATTTTAAATGATTCTTATCATTGATACACAATATCACCATATCTAAGTATTTATCCTTTAATAATTAGGTTAGTGGGGTGGGTAATGGCTATTATGTCACCTATCAATGTTTTTTTAGGAAGGATTGAAAATTTTAATGGTAATTATTATTAAAAAAATTATAAGGTTCTATAAAATACTACTTAGGAAATTTAAAATGGTTATGTAATAAAAATTAGTTTTACACTCACTAGTTTATAACAATAAATTTATTTTTATAAGTTTAAAAATTTCTAAATCTAACATAAATTTGTATATAATCCAAAGCACTCATGAGGTATCACTTTGGTTTCACCTTTATTGATATTCATCTAACCAATAGGATATAAACCCTTTCCCTACCACTAAAATCCATTCTCACTCTATGTTTATGTAATCTCTATAGTATCTAAGTTGTCTTATGAGACATACTAGCATGATAGTAGTGATTTATCCATCTAATATTTTTCTTGGTTTAATTGAATAATATTATGTGTATAATATACTTGTTATTTTAACAAGTTGTTTGAATATGTAATAAGAACCATATGTTATATTTTTCTATCTATAAAAGGATTCCAAGTGTTTCCTAGATTCACTTTAATAATAGAATATTTAGTTTAAATTATTTATGATTAATTATTATATTAATGAATTATTTAATAATAGACTATTTTATTACTTTAAAATAATATAATATATTGAATTATTAATATAATCTACAAATTCCCATTGATAAATATTTTAAAACATGCATTGTTACACAGGTATGAGACAAGTAAAGTTATTTAGATTAGGTTATATAAAATATTATTTAGGATTTTGAAATGACCTGATATAATATTTCAATCAATTTTTATAAGTATGAAATAATATTATATCTTTTTTACTATACATTAAATTTTTAAACATGTAGCATGAATTGTTGAACCTATAATTAGAAAATATGTTTTAAAATGTTACATTAATTTTTTTATAGATATGAAATTTTAATGTTTCTTTATATATGTTCATATTTACTATAATAAAAAAAATTAAAAAAATGTATCGTTTATAATAGCTTATTTAATTTGATTCTCTAAATGTATTGAACTGACATGGGGCTAATGTGCCACAAGAGATTCACACATTGGAGAGAATATGAAGGGAGGTTAGTCAAAATGAAAACACAATAAAATATAAATAAGTTACATAAATTTATGAACATTTATCCATTTTTTATTTTTTCATTGATAGTGGAATGGCCTGTGCAAAATTAATCATGTAAATTTTGATTTTAACACAAATCTAATGTAATGACTCAAAAGGTCAAATTAACTTCTTATAGTTTCAAAAGTCTAAATTTATTTAAAAGGTGTGTTAAACATGCCTATTTAATATATCCATGTAGTTTGTTGACAAAAATAAATTACAATAGTGATAATGTGATTTAAAGGTCATGTGTGATTAAATGCATTACAATCTCTAAAAAATTTTGTGAGTACTATAAAAATATTACCCTTAATATTTCTCAAAACTCAGAATATCAAGTTTAAAAAGACCACATAATGCAATCATATGATTTTTACTATTCAAAAATTTTAATTAAAAAATTATTTCTTTTAATAAATTTGAGACATAATAAATAATATTAGTCAATGTGAATAAATCCTATGTAAGTATATGATTTTGTTAGTGTAATAGGGAAGCTCAATAAATATTTTGGTCTATCAACAAAAATACTTACTTGTATGATAAGTTTGATTCTATTTGTTAATTGTTATCCTATGTTTTTAATTTTATGATGATGCATGATAGGGATTAAAAAAAAATTCATGTATTTTGGTTTATTATCATTTATTAGTTTTTTAATAGTAGTTCATATATTGATAAACTTGAAAATTATCATTTATATAATCAAATTTTATAAAATTACTAGTTTTATGAATAAATTTGATCACAATAGATAATGAGTCAAAATTAGTATCAATGAACTAAATAAAATAACAAGAAATAATTCTTTCTTTTTATGAGTGTGGGATAGTTATAGAGTCTACATGACTCTTTATCTTCTACTCTCTTCACTTTTTATTGTTATTATATTCTAGGAAATCATTAAGCATTTCATTTATCTCTTTATATGTACATGTACATTTTTAAAATAAAAATATATACATTTTTAACATGTATAAATTATAAAAATTACATATGAATTATTATTGTTATGAATAAATTTGATCACAATACATAATGAGTCAAAATTAGTATCAATGAACTAAATAAAAAAACAAACAATAATCCTTTATTTTTATGAGTGTGGGATACTTATAGAGTCTACATGACTCTTTATCTTATATTCTCTTCACTTTTTCTTTTTATTATATTCTAGGAAATCATTAAGCATTTCATTTATCTCTTTATATGTACATGCATATTTGTAAAATAAAAATATATACATATTTCACATGTACAAAATATAAATTACATAAGAATTATTATTCATAATCCCTATTAAAATATATAAACTTTTCACTCTCTACATCGTCAGTAGCATGAAGTATAAATGAAACTATTTTTATATTTATTCCAATACTACTTTATTATTTTTATCACTTGTATGTTTTTCATGTATTGTCTCTACTTATAGTTTTTATCCTCTTTTTCCCTTCAATTATGTCATCTCTTAGACATCAAATTTCTATTCCACAAGTTATTTTTATTTTAGCCATTATAATATGGGTGGAATGGAGTTTAATTAAGTGGTGAATCTCATATTAATAGGCAAGGGTTGAAACTATATCTATGTTAATTATGTTCCCTTTTATTTTAATAAATCACATGCAACTCTAAACCTATGAAGATATCTTAATAAAAAAAACTCGTTTACTTTATCATATGATATGTGTTTTGTGCCTTTACATCCTCCTATTTGGTAAGATATTTTACAAAACAAGAACATATTATTTATAGTTATATGGAGGATATATGAGACAAAAAAATTCAATCTTCCGCTTATCAAAATTCAAAAAAATAAATAAAGCATGAACACTTGAATAGAAAATGTGGATTTCCACATACATTGGAATTTATCACATTGGTAGGTATACTTTTTTGTATGCTTGTGTAGATTATCCATATTAAATTATAGTGAAGATCTTGGTAGTTCTCTTCTTTGTTTAAAAATGATCACCATAAGGTTCATCATGATAATATCATAGGATATAAAAGACCTCATATTCTCTTACACATTGATGCATGATTGACTCATGCCTAATATGGAAGAGATAAATCAAAATTAAATAAAAGTGTCCACTATGGGTTAAAAATTTATGTTTCTATCTTGGTCAGAAATTTTGGGGAAACTTACTATAACTAGATAGTTTTATATGTATACAAACCAATGAGACACATTTAAAAGTGAAAATAGATGATCATCTAAAAGTGAATCATCTTCTTGTTGAATTTTTTATTATATGTTATACTTGAAATAAAACATGAAATTACATTTTATTTTCTAAGATTGTATAAGATAATAATATCATATTATTGGATTAATAATAACCATCTAATAATTATACCACTCATTGCTATTTTGTTCATTATATATTATATAGTTTAATTATGTGTATGTATAAATAAATGATAAATAGTAATAGAGTGGTGAAAATTATTAATGGAATAGACTATAATAAGAAATTCCTTTTAATTTACTATGTAATTGAGTTCATGCACTTGAGATATTTTTATTGATAAAATATATGATGTAGTTCAACTAGATATATTTTTAACCAATTATAGCTCCTAGTGTTGTCTCAAATGCATTTTATGGATATGAGAAGGAAGTTTCTTATTTGGACCTATTATAATAGGTGTTGACACTATGATGTCATTAAAATCTATAAAAAAGTCTAGCATGCATCAATCCGAAAAATACAACATATTTAGATAAAAAAATGAATAGTGGAGATGAGATGCATTTACTCTAGAATAGTTAATGAATATCATGTAATAACTTTCATGTATTAAAAATATTCTAAAATATTTTTCATTATATAATTTGGGAATCTATCATTTAAATATTTAATAGGTATAACTCTATTATTATAGGTAAGATGTAATAGCATAAAACAATGCCTTATATCATAATAATGTAGACATTTTTATGGATTAACAAGAGGTTATTGTCTTGGTAGAATTTAAGGAATTTATATAAGCTAAAAGTGGATTATTTTTGAGTATCTATTTAGAGTAACATCCTGATTTTCCTCTAGACTTATTATTACTAATTATGTGTTTAGTGTTTATTTTACTTGATGTGTTAAGTAGCTGTAAATAGTTATATGTTGAATATGGATAGTATTTATTACTTATGATCATGATTACTAACTAATTAGTTAGCTAGTTGTATTATATATGGTACATTTGAATCATGATTAAGCATTAATTTTTGTTATAATAGTTTATTATGATTTTAGAAGATATAGTCTAACCACTATTCATTTTTACTAAGGTGGATGAAGGATATATTCTAACCTCCTAACTATGATTTAGTGAGGGTATCATTAGAGAGGATGGTGTAGATGGAGACCTGTGGGGAGAGAGAGAAATAAAACATGAAACCTAGTACATACCACATAGAGTAGGCTTATATGATAATTGATAGTTGATTGATATTAATTTAAGCATGATTTTGGGTTACTAATGTGTTTTTAACATGTGGATTTGATTTATTATTATGTTTGCATATTCTCTAAACTAGTAGTATGTTTTACATTTATGAGATTCTTATATGTCTGCATTTTGGATTGAAAGCATGTGGAAAATGTTTGCTAAGGTAAATTTAAATATTTACTCAGTATACTTAATTAGCATTTAGTTTTCATAACATGTGTTTATATAAGTCTTAGATAGATACTGATATGTTAAAAGGTTTGATTATATTGTCTTGACCTTGATTTTGTTTTGTCTAGTAATGATTAGTTTGGACTGTGTAATAACATTAAACCATATTGATGAACATGTTTACTATAAAATATGTTTATTATTGTAGGGTATTAAAATATAAACCCTAGATATATCTTATTTCATTAATAAAAAAATGAACTTGTTGTTTAATAAATGAGGTTTTTAACCTTGTCATTGTATAATGGTGTGTTTGAAATCATGGTATTCAAAATCTTAATAAGTTATATTATTTATTTTGGCATAAATTATTTTTATTATTTTGATAAGGGATCAAAGACTATAGTCAAGGCCTAGAGTTAATAGCATGGATGAAGGCATAGTTTATTTTTTCAATGTGGCATGGTTATGTGAAGTCAAAAGACATTCGAATCACACTTTTATGTTTAAATCATGGAAATATAGACACCGATGCATGGTTATTATTAACATTTCATAAGTCAATAGATTACAAATCATTATGTGGCATGGTTATTATTATGTGGGTCATTTTTTCATGGTAATGACCTTAGGGATGCGTTAGACCCTCCACATGGTCAAATATGAAGGACATTTCTTAGATAAAAATATGTTCTTGATAATGCTTTTCTTCAGGTTAATAAACAAGCTATGTATGTGTAAGATTTAAATACCAATGCATGGATTCTGATTTGACATGAATTAAAGACTTAAATAAATTGAATTTAAATGTGTGTTAGTGGAAATACATATTGACTTAGAGATAAAAATACATTTTATAGTTAAACTAAAAAAAATATTTGATGGTTTCTTTAAGATAAAAACTTGTATAAGAGTTAATGGGCTATACATGAATTTTATTTCTCATATGAACCTCAAATGATATAATTAATTCCATTTTAAAGGAATGTTTTATAGTTAAACAATGTATATGTTTTATCCTTTGATATTTTATTATGGAGGAAAGAGAATTGAACTAAAAAAATAAGTTATGGTTCAAGTAATTAATGTTTTTAATTTTTTGAGTTTACAATTTTGAAGAAATTTGTGCATATTATAAATTAGTATTCCCTAGTTACTGAATGTTTGTGAATGAAAGGTTGGATTGAATGTATGTTTATGTGTTTGACCAATTTATTTCATTATATTTATTTACTTGTGATTAGTTAGTGTTTCAATTAAGCTAAAGGACTGGCTATTCAAAGTTGTGCCTATAGATTATAACTAGTTCACAAATATTTTTAGATAGCATTTTATATTAATGTTACATATTTATTTTGATGAATTTATTTGGCCACATTAATAATATAAATATTATAATATTTGGGACTATTTTGTATATATGTATGTATGTATATGAGTATTAACATAGTCAAACTTTGTATAATTTTGATTTATTGTTTATACCAATGTCTTTATGAATGAATTAATTTTATTACATTATTGAAATTAAGATAAAAATTGAAACGAAATTATAAGAGTATAAATAACTTTCAACTAAATTTTATTATTTTTTGAAACTTTGTGTGCTAATTGGAATATTTACTAATGGTTAGATAACCAATTAAAGTCAAGAAATTATATGGTATTGTGTTTAAAACAAAAGTAGATAGATAGAAGACATTTTAGTAAATAAGAATGCATATAATGGACTTACATAATATTATTATATGTTATAATTTGAAACATGATGTGACATACTTATATTAAAATATATTTTTAAAAAATTTATGATTCCTATCATAATTATAAATATGCTTAAGATGGATTTAGGTAAAGGGTTTCCTAATATTTATGAATGTTATGGAATTTTGTATATCAATATATATGTTGAATCTATTAATTTTGAGTGTTATATATGTTTATATATAACTCTTATATTACTGACACTAAATAAATAAGTGAGATGAACTTCACTTATTTAATTAGAGTCATTAATAGTCATAATCAATGTAATCTGATTGAGTAGTGTGAGAAAAATTGATAGATAGTAGAGATCTTATAACTATATCAAAAATTTAGATAAAGTAATGATTATGGTTTGAAAATTATCATTTCACCAATTTGATTTAATTTGCATGTATTTCATGATATCATATTAGAACATATTTATTTATGGTATGTTGCATGTGATATTTATCTTACAACACATATGTTTCTATTTGAATTTCTTGATTTCAGCACTATCACCATCTACCCATCCATGAAGGAAGAGCCATTCTCTTGTTGGGATATTAAGTGGGGGATCATTGGTCTATGGTTGGTGTGGAAAATCAATCAAATGATAATATCCCTTCCCTTCAAGTAATCAACTGATAGAGGCTTCACTCAGATTATTTTTAGATATAAATGCATTCATTGTGATTCATATGTTTTGTGGAACATTATATTATTGTAATATAAATATTCAAATATGTATTATTATATAGTTGTACTTTATGATGATAATTATAAAATAATAGTAATTGGGTGTAAATTATTATACTGAATGACATACTTAATTAGTAGTGGTCAAATTATTGTCATAGATATTTATTACTCTTTATATGTTATTTTTATGAATGCAAATCAACATGCTTAAATATGATCATTAACTAACTAAATTAGCACCTAAAATTTATGGCTGAAATATCAATTACTTAAATTGATGAATTTATTTAGGGATCATTATTATTGTATTAATTTATGAATTTGAGTTAAATTTTTTTACCTAAAATCTACTTAGCACTTAAGGGTTGTTAAAGTGTGGTATTAGAGTTGAGGTTCAAACACTTGAATTAATGATTCTAATAATGTATTATTTTTATTTATTATTCAAAAAGAAGAATGTGATATTTAAGGCTAGATGGGAGGGTACATCAAATCCTAATAATGTTAACCCTTTAGTTGACTAAAATCACTTTTTTTACTAAACAAGCTATAAAGATTAATCAGATTCTCATAGCCATGAATGAGACTAGGGACTGTATAATTTCCCTTGAACATGAAGTTCATGGGCATGTTAAGTGTAAAAATTATAATGAACTTGAAGAAAATCCTACTAATAAATAATTTCCTTAAGATCCTAGTAAAGAGGAGATACCTCAAGATGTGATAGCATGTGTTATTGTTGAGTTTTCAGGCAATATGGAGAAGGTTAATCCACCCAAGTATGATGAAACCATTTTGGGAGATGGATTTGAAGCATGGATAACTAAGATGGAAAAGTATTTTGAGATTTAGAATTACTCTAAGGTTGTAAAAGTAGTTTGGGGAGATTATCAATTGGTTGGTGAAATAACCACATGGTGGGCAAACAAGAAACTAGAGATGAACTTTGACTCTACCACCATCATGTGGGAATAATATGTCCTTTTTAAAATAAAGACGGTTACCCCAACTCTATTTCTATTAGAAGATAAAAAAATTTAGAATCTAAATTAGGGACACCTTTAAGTGATCAAGTATTGGGAATAATTCACTAATCTCCTAAAGTACATTTCTTTATTATTAGGTAGATGAGAGGTTTTACATCAGTAAATTCATTATGAGATTAAAACCCAACAATGGGTCTGAAGTGGATGTGCATGGGAAATCTACTATGGATCAAATCTTCAAAAAGGTAGCTAAATAGGAGAAAAAACTAAAGTCACTTGCTTAGGTCAAAGATAAATTTAAGAAAAAGTTTGGAGGTCCATAAATGAATTTTAAAAAGAAGAATTAGAAGAGGAGTGGAAACTCTAAAAACTAGTTCAAGAGTTAGAATGGCAATTTTAGTAGTGATTCAAGGAACATGAAAATAGGTAATGGGTTCAAAGGAGGTTTCAGAGGGAATCAAAAATATGAAAGGAAAGGACAACCTGGTGGATGCTTCATCTATGAAGGTGATCATTACACTAGGGAGTGCACTCAAGGTAAATCAAATGGTAAGAATAAGTATTCTGCTCTATAACAAAAAATCTTTCTAGTATAAGATTCATGTAGTTGTTGACAACCTACAAGCCAAGTTTTAGGCTTTTCCTATTGAGTTATCAAGTACTTTTTTTGGAAAACCAATTTTGATTTTGATTTACACTAGAGCCACTGAATGTTTTATTGATCCTAGTATGCTTAATAAGTTATCTAAGAAAGCTGGTATTATAGACAATGTATGGTCAATTTAATTTGGGACTGAATCCAGGGTTAAGTTCAACAAATGTTTGGTTGATGCTAAGATTAAACTACTAGAATTCACTATGGTAGCAGATATATTTGTAACTCCTTTAGGGTCATATGATATGATCCTAGGAGTAAATTGGTTATCTCAACATAAAGCCAAGGTAGATTATCTATTTAAAAGCGTTGAATGTCTGGATGATTTGGGTAATCAAACCCAAATTTAGGGAGCTAAAAGGGAGCTTAAGTTGAGGCATATTTCTATAATTTAGTTGAATAAATCTTAAAAGAAAGGATGTCAAGGATTTACTGTAAAAATAAATAAGAGGGAGGAATAAAAGGAGCCTTTTATTAAATATTGTCCTTTTATCTAATATTTTTTAGATGTTTTTCTTGAAGAATTGCTAAGTTCACCTTCTAAGAGAGTATTTGATTTATCAATCAACATCATTCTAGGGTCTAAACCATAGTATAAATCCCCTTTATATAATATGATAATTTAATTAGTGGAGTTGAAGGATCAAATTTAAGATTTGTTATCTAAAGGGCTTATTTTACCAAGTGTGTCATTATGGGCTGAATTAGTGGTGTTCATTAAGAAGAAGGATGAAAATTTCTACCTGTGTATTGATTACAAGATGCTGAATAAGGTGAACATAAGAAATAAGCATCCTTTACCTTGCATAGATGATATTTTTGATCAAATTCATAGATTATCAATTTGATCAAAGATTGATATTCAAATAGGATCTCATTAGTTGAGGATTCATGAGGAAGACATTCCAAATACCACCTTTAAAACTCAATATGGGCATTATGAGTTCATGAATATTCATTTTGGGCTAACAAATTCACTTGCATCATTTATGAATCTCATGAATAGTGTGTTTAGATATCATCTAGATTATTTTGTATTAGTATTTTTAGATGATATCCTCATCTATTCATAATCTGAGGAGGAATATATAGAGCATTTGAAGTTGGTTCTGTAGTAAATTATGAAAGCATAAGATTTTTGGGAAGTTATTGAAATGTGCCTTATTTCAAAAAAAGGTACAATATCTTGGGCACATTGTATTTGTAGAAGGAATTTTTGTTGATCCTTCAAAGATTAAAACCATTATGGAATGGCCAACACGTAAAATAATCCATGAAGTTGTGAGTTTTATGGGTTTGGTAGGGTATTATAGGAAGTTTATTCTAAAATTTTCTAAGATTGTAAACTGGATTATTTATATTTAGTAGAAAATTTATAAGTTTGTGTGGTCAGTGAAGTGCGAGGAACCTTTTCAAGAGTTGAAAAGAAAACTCACCTTTGCACTAGTGTTAAGAGTTCCCAATCTAAATGGTCAATTATTTATAATAACTAATGCTTCCAGAGATGTCCTTAAAAGATTTATCATGTAAGAAATTTTTGTTGTAGCTTATGAGTCTTTAAACTTGAAACCATATGAGGTGAATTATTCCCTATATGATTAGTGTTGTCTATAATTGTTCATGCGTTACATGTTTGCAGGCATTATCTATTGGGAAAACCATTTGAGATTGAGATTAATAACTTGAGATTAAAGTATATATTCACCTAGCCTAACATAAATCAATGTTAGAGATGATGGTTATAATTCTTGTTAAACTATGATATTGACATCAACTACATTAAAGGCAAGGAAAATAGGGTTGTGGATGTCGTTAGTTGTCAAAGGTATATAGTAGCTTTGGCTACTATAAGGAGTAATTTTCATGATCATGTGGTGAAATTATCTATAGGATATGAATTTTAAAAATAGTTAAAGATATCATTAGATAAAAATTCTTTGAATCCTAATTTTGAGGAATTAAAATTCAAATATGATGGTTTTTGAGGTACAAAGGACAAATTTATGTACTAGATAAGGAGAATTTGAGTGTAATACTTAGGGAACTACATAATGCTCCTTATTCAAGACATCCATATGTGAATAATCTCTTATAAGAGTTGAGACCATTATATTTTTTGAAAGGAATCAATAAATATGCAACTAACTTTGTTTCTCAATGCCTATAATGTCATCGAGTTAAGGCTGAGTATGTATATCATGTTGGGTTGATATACCCACATTAGATATCACAATGGAAGTGGTAAGTCATTAGTATGGAATTTTTCCAAGGGTTACCAATGTCTCAAAACTAAGATGACATGATCATGGTGGTTTTGATAAACTCACCAAAGTAGCTCACTTCATTTCTAGTAACATTTGGGATGATACATCTATGTTTGTGAAGAGGTTCATGAAATAAGTGTATAAGATACATGGGTTTATGAAAAGGATAATTTTAGATAGAGATCCAAAAATGACTTATAGATTCTATATGACTGTCAATTTAGCTTTGGGTACTTAATTTAAATTTAATACAATATACCATTTAAAAATAGATGAAAAAGTAGACACAGTTAATTAAGTGTTAAATATTTGTTAAGGATGTAATGCATGGATCAGTAGTACAGGTGGTAATAATAGCTTCCATTAGTTTATTTTCCTATAATGACTCATACCAATCAATGTTGAAAATGTCTCTATTTGAGGCATTGTATGGAAGAAGGTGTAGAACACTAATCACCTAGGATAGGTTAGAAGATAGGGTTATCGTTAGCCCATATATACTTCTTGAAATGGAAAAACAAGTTAAGTTAACAAGGCAAAGATTGGATGAAGCCAATGATAGAAAAAAAAGTTATACTGATCTAAAAATAATAAGGAATATTTTAATTGGAGACAAAGTATTTATATGGGTAAAACCATAGAAAAACTTGATCAAATTTGGTAAATCAGCCTAGTTATCTCTTATATATGTGGAAAATTTTGAGTTCTTGGAAGTTTTCAATCCTATGTCATACAAGCTTACTTTGCCACCAATTTTATCACTCATGCAATATGTTTTTCATGTGTCCTATCTTTAAAAGTATGTTGTTGATCCTTCTCATGTGTTGGATTAGAATGTTTTACAAGTTCTAGATCTTGGGGTGGTCATAATAGAACTAATCAGAATAATTGACACTCATAAAATTAGTTTACATAACTACGAAGTGTCATAATACAAGGTTTATTGGGACTAATATTTTGAAGATAATGTTACTTGAGAAGATAATGAAGAGTCTCATAATATATTTCCTCATTTGTTTACTTAGTAATTTGATGATATGATGTTTTAGTTTCTACTAAATAGTATTTTATTTTAGACCTTTTGTTAAAATAACTGTCATTGAGATGATGACCAAATTTAAGGGGGAAGGATGTTACATCTTAATTTTCCTCTATGCTTATTATTACTAATTATGCATTTAGTGTTTGGTTTAATTGATGTGTTAATTAATTTTAATTATTTATATTCTAATTATGGATAGTATTTATTTATTACAATGATGATTTTTAACTAATTAGTTACCTACTTGTATTTTGTATGGTACATTTTAATCATGATTAACCATTAATTTATGTTATAGTAGTTTATTATGATTTTAGATGATATGGTCTAATCACTATTCATTTGTACTAAGGTAGATGATAGATATATTTCACCTTCTTGACTATGATTGAGGGAAGGTATCATCGAAGAGGATGGTGCAAATGAAAACCTATGTGGAGAGAGATAAAAAAATGTGAAACCCAACACACACCACATAGAGTAATATTGTCTTATAATTATTAGTTGAGTGATATTTCTTGAAACATTATTTTGGGTTATTAATATATTTTCAACATGTGGATTTGACTTATTATTATGTTTACATGTTGTCCAATTGATAACATGTTTTGAATTTATGATATTTTTATATGTCTGTATTTCTATAGCTTATGCCTTAAAAGAGTGTGGAAAATGTTTAATGAGGCAAAATTAAATATTTACTTAGTATACTTCATTAATTTGTAGTTATTGTAACATGTGTTTCCAAAATTCTAGGATTGTTATTACTGTGTTACAAGGTTTGATTCTACTATCTTGACATTGATTTCATTTTTTCTAGTAATGATTAGTTCAGATTGTGTAATAACATTATTATAGATTGATAAACATGTTGACTACAGAATATATTTATTATTATATGGTATTAGAATATAACCCCTAGACATATATTTATTCATTAATAAGAAAACAAACTTCTTGTATAATAAGTAAGGTGTTTGACCTTGGCATTGTATAATGGTATAATTGAAATCATGGTATTAAAAATATTAATAAGTGTTATTTCTTGGTTTTGGTGTAAAGTTTATTATTTTATTAGGGATAAAATACTATAGTCACAACTTAGAGTTCATAACATGGATGAAGGCATATTTTAATGTTTCAATGTTGCATGGTTATATGAAGTCAAAAGAATTTCTAATCACACCACCCATACATGGTTAATATTGGAATTTCATAATAAAATAGACTATGAATCATAATTTTTTACATGTTATACAATGGTAAGGTTATGCCAATATTAACATGATTATTGTGTTGGTGAATATTCAAGGAATTAGTCTTTTTGGTGGAAATTGCTTTGAGACTCTTCGAGCCATTATGGAAACATTTAGTCTATTTATTTATCATGGATTTATAATCATGGAATTTTTTGATTGGATAACAAGTGTTGATATTTCAAAGAATAAAATAATGATATGAATTTGGTGAACTAGTTGGAGATGGAAGCAGATAAAAATGTAATTCAGGCATTGTGGAGAATAACATAAGAATAGATAGAGAGAAGAGGATAACATAGGAAGAAAATAAAAATGGAAGAAAAGAAGGAAA
>JARHVA010008116.1:355000-462500 GCA_037957365.1 Torreya grandis
GCATTCACTAAGTTGGCTCACATAGACCATTCCTTTTAAGGGACTTTTTTTAATGAATTGATATGTAGTTTTATTTGGTTAAGGCCATCATTTAAAGGTTGCATTCTTCTATAGAGTTTAACCTATAAAAGAGATAAAACTTCCTAAAATCTACATTAAAGGAAAACATTTGATTTCTCTACTGACTTATGACATTCATAAGTGCAACAATGCTATACTGGTGATAAAATTAGCATGAAATAAAAATCAATATAAACATTTAGATTCATATTGATTTTTTCTCCTAGACTAACTCAATAATAAATAAAATACAAAAGAGTAAGGATAAAGAGATGAAAAGATTTCTACAAACATGGATTAATTTGGAGCTATTTGACTAAGTGAATCTCATAAAACCAATCTTTAGTTGATATATACCTATCATAACTTCAAGTAAAGATGATGCAAGAGTGTGCGGAGGTCAATTATGATAATAGATGTATAAAGGCTATAAATCATGTGCAATAAATGACTACACATCAGCAACAACCTTTAAAATCATCAATATTTTCATTTTGATTAATAATGTTTAGAATTCATATGATCATTTAAGTGCAAGAAACATATCTAAAGAAATAAAACTAAAACAAGAGTGAGAAATTCTCCTAGAAAGAAATGAAATACATGAAATAATGTCTAGTTTTACATGTCTCCATTGTAATTCACAAAGAACCCTCGAGTCATAACATCCTCTAATCCTACAAAATCCCATCCTTGAGAAATGATTTTGAAGTCTTATAAATAGGGGAGAGAGGATCAAAATTCAAAATTCAAAAGTGAGGTGATACATCCCATTTGTAAAAGTAGATAATCATTTAATGTGAGTCTATAAATGCAATCAATAACTTTTATAGGACACCATATTATATCTTAGGTGTCTAAAGAGTAAAAAAAATGTATATTAGTTCTTTGTTAGTCCAAATTATAAAAAATCAAGCATCACAATACACTAAAACTAAAGACTCTTACCTAAGAACTAGGGAGATTATAACATAGTAAACAAGATCACAAGATAGAGATAAAAAGAACATAAATAATTTACCTCCTTTTTCAAATTTGATATCTTATTTTGGAATAAGGATGTTCATGCTTAGACTATGACAATTAGAGTCTTCTATCAATGTTTCTCCATGGTTTGGTGTGAAGCTTGGCATAAAATAAACATCATAACACTACTTTCAATGGATTATTTAAGGTATTACAACAAAATAAACTCACACACCAAATATTATTATATGGTATGGGCACTTGTATTTATATCTCTATGAATTAAATCTAACCCTAGGGAGGTTAGGTTAATTTATAACTTTTATTGAGCCTAAAATAACCTAGGTTGAGTTAGGCTAACCCTAGGTTGGGTCAAACCACTCAATAAAACTTGACACCTCAATTTTAAATATTTTTGAGGCATGAAAACTCACTTTAGATATTTTTGAGTTTGTGAGTCACCTTTTAGGAATATTTACGAATTAATAAATCACTTTATTAGGTCCTTAGACTTCATATTTGGCTTATTTTTTATAATAAATTAAATCCACTAATTTGATTTGGAAATTTTGTTTAGGAAACTTAATTAAGATTTTCAATTTAATTAAACTTGATTATTACTTTTGGGATTTTGGAAATTATTTTTAATATTTTTAATTAATAACTCAATAAGCCAAAAGTGTCAAATTATTAGGTTATAATTTGACTAGGGTTAAAACTAAACTAGGTTATTGGTGGATATAAGGTAATACAACAAATTATAAATCTTCATAATGTTTCTAAGCAGTTAAATAGCCTACGTAAATGAATTTATGCAATTCAAGTAGTTTCTAGGCTTAAATTGCATCATTTTTTATAAAGTGAATTGAATCTTAGTTTTGGCACATAAGTGGCTAAAATTGAGTGTCTACAATTTGCCCCCATTTGATAAGGAATTATGAAACACATGTATAGTAATGTTTGAGGTAGTGGGAATAGAGATAGAGTCTTCAAACATTACCTTAAAATGAAGAAATTGGCATGATCTAGTGGCAACTGGGGTGGAATTACAATACTTTCCCAAAGGTGGTTAAAAATAGTAATGGTGGTGGAGTCATTGAGTTTCCCAAAAAGGAGGTTATAATAAGTAAAAAATTGTGTGACACTAGTTTTTCAAAAGGTAGTTATATGTAATGGCATGAATAGTTTCCCTAATAGGGCCATGGGATATATACTAATTTTCCCAAAAGTGGTTATAAATAGTAAAAAAATGAATAAGAAAATTTACCCAAAGGTGGCTATAACTAGTGATGTAATACAAGACACTTATTTAACCAAAGGTGGTTATAATTAGTGACATAGGAATTTACCTAGATAGGGTGGGTGGAATGGATAAAAATAATGATTTATCTAAAGGTGGTTATAATCATTTACACATGACAAAAATAATGATTTACCCAAAATAAGTTATAATCATTAGCATAAGATGTAAAAATAATGATTTGCCTATAGGTGGTTATAATCATTAAATTTGTCAAAAAATAATTATTTGTCTAAAGGTGGTAAACTAAATGATTTAAAACATGTTTTACCCATAAAGGTAGAATATCATTTATCTATCAAAAAAAAATTTCTACCATGGGGTAAATTGGCTAGGGTAGTTTATGTAGAAAATCCATAGAAAATGGATTTATGATGAGCTATCATAGAATAACATCATGTTTCTATCCTAAATGTGAGTTTGAAGATGCACATTCAAACAAACATGGGGTATATGTAGAAACATAGTGTTGTTAAATGTGTCCAAGGGAGGCCCAAAAATATGGTGTGGTTACAATATGACCAGAAAATAAAGAATGTAGGATTGGATGACACATAAAATGAACCAAAGATGTGAGAAATACACTTTTTAGAGCACACATAATGAACTATAGGCCTTAGGGGTAAAAAATCAATCTTTTGGCTATATATTCACCCATGGGGTGAAAAATAAATCATTTTCACCCTAGCCAATTGAAATTATTTTGCTATAGTTTTCTACACAAAATGTTGAGAAAGATGGCCCATGGAGGAGCTCAATGTCACATTTTAGAGTAGGTGAGGTAACACATATAGCCACCATAAGTAAATTCAAATTTTTCATTAATGCTCAAATTTTTATATTTATTACTTGATTTAGGTCAAAAATGTCAAAGTTACCATTTGTATTTAAAGGCAGTTGGAGGCTTAACCAAGAAAATAATAACTTTGTACGAAGTCACCATTCTTAGAAATGATGATAATGCCAAAAGTGGGTGGAAATCATTGAAATGGTGATTTATTCCATTTTTAGGCAAAGTCATCTTTTTCATGAAAATGAAAATAGTGATATTGTCAAAAAATGTTCAATATCACCTAAAAAATAGCTTTACCCATTAATAAATAATAAATTTTCCTTGAAAGATTGAATCTATTGATTTATGGGCTCAACAAGGGTCTTACCTCTTAGAGAGGTTCAGTTAGGATTAGTAGGTGAGGCTTAAGATTAGGTAGTTTCATATAGTTAGGTTGATGATAGTTTTTTAATTTTAGGAGGGATTGGTTATCCTAACATGCTAAGAGTGATGGTGACATTATCTACATACTGCATAGATCTAGATAGGGTATATGGTTGGTTTCTTGTAGGTGATGGATCTTCATGATATGGTATGGCTACTAGTGATATGGACTGATCAGGTATATTTTATCATGTTATCTATGCACTAACATAATGATATTTCCTCATTCCACTTGCTTACCAGAGAGGCTACTATGACACTTGAGGATACCTAGCATATCCTTAAGTTTTAGATGCATAGATGATGACTATTTTGAACACCACTAGCATAATACCAAGAATTTTTTAATAGCTTATACAACTATCAAGGTATCCCCATGTTTCAATAAAAAGTTGATATAGACCTCATTAATACATATACATATACATACATTTAGCTAAATGATCTACCTATTGGGGATGTATCACCACTAATTCTCATTGATAGGGAGGTTATTATTCTCATGTCCATTGTTAGTGTCATCTTGTTGCATGAAAATAGTGGTTGGTACTTACATATAGGCATTGGAGGCATAGTGATGAACATGATTGAGGATTATACACATTTTTATTAGGGGATAACTATTCTAGAACAACTTTATAGAGATATACATATGATAACATATCATGGTGGATACAACATCAGGGCTTCTACTCTCCTAATGGTCTAAGGCTAGGAGCATATTTTGATTGAGTGACCAGTAGGGATGCACTGGGTATGAGACCAAGAGGACACTTTTGTGTATGGATAGGCTTAGACAAGAGTAGGTAGGCATATAAATAGGGGGAATATCTCATTCAATCATCAAATGTTTGATGATTTGACACCATAATTTTTCATTTAGAGGTCATACCTTGCATACTAGTTATAATGGTTTAGGGATGGTTGGTATATAGCTTTTATGAATAATATATGATTTATTACTAGGAGATAATCCCACATTATATAGGATTACCACCCTAATTAGGTACTCAGGTAGTTTGGGTATATGTAAGATGTACTTGAGGGTCTGATATGGTTTGCCTATGTTACATAGGAGATCAGTTAGGATACTCATATTATCTTGAGGAACAAGGCTACAATGAGCTATGTTAGTGTTTCAAGGGTTACTTGGGATTATTTAGGAGGAGATAAAGATGCATAGGTCACTTTAGCTTACATACATTGATTGGTACAAGTATGCCCTATAAGGTTGATATTTCCCATTCTAGCAGGGGGATAGGTATCCATGGATATCTAGGAGATGGATGTTGAGACATCAAATGATATTATAAAAACCTAGTATGATAGGGATAGTGAGGTTGGTGATGATGATGACAATAGAGTTGATGAAGGAGACAATGTAAGAGATGGGTATGTGGATGGAGATGGAGATGATAAATTAGATTTGATCATGATTGATTCTAGACCAATCATTGTTATAGTGGTTTAGGTTAATTTAGGCTAGTTAGGGGTTTTTGACACATAGGTGTATCTAGGCAAGGTAAGGCCTTTTGACATGACTATAGTAGGTAGACATAATAACATGTTATAGTAGAAGATCATTACCTAAGTGTGAGAGGTTATAAGTTTATAGTGGTAGTTAGATTATTTATAAATCACCTTAGATATACAAGATGATGATATGGAACTACTTTAGTCAGAGATCTCCTAGATGAAGTTTGAGAAAGGTTGATTTAGGTGCAGGGTGTTGATATTGAAGGAGCAGCATTGGGCTCCCACTTCCAGCCCAAACTTATTGTATTATTTAAGACATAATTTGTTTTATGGAGGCCGACAGGGAGATTGAAGAGATGCATCTCTTTCCTCTCACTTATATATGTATAGAGTGATTTTTCATTGTTCAAGCAAAAAAAATATAATTCATTATAAATCATATTGTTGTTCTTATTATTCAATATATAAGAGATATATTGTTGTTGTTGTTTTCCCCTTCAAATCAGAGGGTTTTGATAGGGTATTTTGTTATGTTCATTGTTCATTGTGTTGCATTTTTTGATTGTTTCAAATTTGATCATAAAACTAACATGGTATCAGAGCCAGGTTTGAAGAAGATTGTGATTAGATTTGTCATTACAACAATACTATATTATTCTTTATATCTCCTATCTATCCCTATTTTAGCGAATTGGAGCTTCTAGTTGAGTGTTCATAAAAGACAATAGATAAGAAATAATGAGCTATTTTGTAGATGATGGTGAGGAAGTTAAAGAGACTATATGCCAAAACTAATAAGAAGCACCTGTGAGAGTATGCTATGTCTTCTTGACATGTTGTGCAGATGTGTAGAAGGAAGATCTATGATAGTTGACCATGCCATGGGCATACCTATAATCTCTAAGAAAATAATGAGAGTTTTTGAATTTGTAACCAAAAAAGGCATTCACATCCTTTGTTCACTTTGCAAATTCTCTCCTTCTAAGTGAGTGGTGAGTGAAATGTTGCAAATCAGTGTAGTGAGCAAGCTTGTACACATCAATAATGCATGGGGAATGCATGGCCAAGACAAAGAGAAAGGCAAAAGAGATGCTCAAAGTGCATGATAAGTCTTAGAAGAGATTGTCTTGTGTTACTACCATAATTTATCCAAAATTTGATTTGGAATAGGCCACAATAAAAATAATGGAAAATTTATTCATCAATCTACATTTCTGCATGGGGTATCTACATTCAAAACTCATTATTGAGAGGGGCCATACAATTTTTGCATGAGGGATCTACATTAAAAAATGAACTATCATGGCACCCCTTAATATGGCAGTAGGTTAGAGGAGTTCTATGACTAGAAGGTGGATGTAGTGAAGGATGCTCAGAAGTTTGTGTGGATGATGATGATAGATGCCTTATTCCTTTACTGCTTTTTGAAAAGCTTCTTTAATGGTTATGTTGAAAAGTCCAGTGATATCATGATTGCAATGGTAAGTGTGAGATGTGACAATGTGAAGCTGGAAAACCAAATCCGTCTCTTATTTCTCCAAATTATTTAGAAAATTAATACAACATTCTCAGGGCCTTAGATTCTACCTACATTATGTGATGTTTGGGAAAGTAGTACATCATTGAGAATGGCATGTATAAGGGTAATTTGATGATAGAGTACATGCCTGGTGGTAGCATGGTAGGATTGCTAAATAAATTTAGGGGACAGTTGGATGAATTGATTCTCAAGGCCTACACTCGTTGCATCCTCTGTGGATTATATTACCTTCTCAGGCAAGGGATTGTGCATTTACATATAAAGTGAAATAATGTGATTGTCAAAGCTACTAGCATGGTCAAGCTTGGTGACTTTAGATCTACCAAAAACATGGATGATAAGGGATTAAGTCTTTAACATTTAAGGGGTACACCATTATGAATGGCTCTTAAAGTAGTCAACCAGCTGGAGTAGGGGCCACCTTTTGATATTTGGTCTCTAAATTGTATAGTGGTGGAGATGGCCATCAGAAATACACCTTAGAGAAATGTTTTTAATCCCCTTGCATCCATGTACCACATCAGTTGCACAGATGAATTGCCAGACTTGCCCAAGTGACTTTCATCTCAAGGCCAATATTTTCTAGAGAAATGCTTCCATAGATATCCCAAGAAGAGGTAGATCATTGAATAGCTATTGGACCATCCTTTTCTCCATCAGAATGATAGAAGCTCTACCTCTACCCTAGAGGTGAAAAGGGCTCCTAGATCTCCTACCAGTACCTTAGATTGTGTGAGCCCTGATTAGAATTCCTTTTCTTTTAGTTTGACTAAAACTATTCCATTTTCCAAGCCTTGTGGGAAAGCTGATGTAGGGGAGGGAGAGGAGACAACTAAGACTCAAATATCTTCATCAAGGAATATACTGGAGGCATTAGCTGTAGGTGGTGAGAGGCCTGATTGGTGTGTAAGCCCCTGTACGTGTTAGTTAAAGGGTTGGGTAAGATTAGTTTCAATAAGTATTTTGACATGATATTTCTTCCCCAAATAATAATTTTAGATACACTAAAGTGATACTAGAGAATTTTGATAGCATTGGAGTTAAATTATCCCAATCACTAGAAACACATCACTAAGTATGTGGAGTTAATGGACTACCTAATCATCACCCCTGAGGACATGACTTTGCTACATGACTACCAAATCATTGTTCATCAGAACATGATGATAAATGATAAGTATGTGGCTACCATGTGGAATGGAATGTGTAAGCCTTTCTTCTTCGGTGGTTTACTAGAGCCTCCACTGGGATTGAAATCTCAGATAAAAGAGGTCCTCATCAAGAATTACTATAAAAGTAGGAAGCAATCATCTATAGTATTAAGTTAAATAGAGGGAGAGTATATTGTAGCTTATATGCCAGCTCAAGAAGTAGTATGGCTTCATAAGCTCCTTACAAGATTGTTTGGACAATCAATGGAGCCTACCACCATTCTAAAGCATGAAAAAGATCGAGGTTGGTGAGAGCTAAAGCTAAGGACCTCATGGGAGTAATAAAAGGTATGTTGATGTGGTAACAACCCACATAAGTGTGAAATCAACCAAGGCATTGAAAAGAGCTGAGTAGCTGTGTATTGAAGAAGGATGTAAATGATCAAACGCATTGTGAGATGGTAGAAATAACCATTGATAAGTTGTATTAATGGTCATAGAATGGTATTCAATAATTAAGAGTTATACAGAGCTAAAAAGAGATCTATTATGTATCATAGATAGTAGTAGTTATGATTAAGGGTGGAGTATTGGAATTAATCACCAACTACTTCTGTCTCTAGTTGCCTCACCATGCCTATAATTAGAGTTAGACATGAGAGCCTCTATAGGCTAATCACTTGTCCACTTTAGGCATTAGTACATGATTCTTCAAGCTTGTGTGATCTTTGGCATTGAAGGTTAGTCTCACCTACACTTTTAAGATCTACCTATCATGGAGAAAATGGTCATGGGTCTTCCAAAATTCAATGAGGAGCATGTAGGTACCTACAAAGGTTGTGCCATGGAATCTAAAGAAGTACTTGAGAGGTTTAAAGAGTTTAAAGCTCAGGTAAAAAAATTATCTAGGAAGAGAATTAAAGGTCTAAGATTTGACAATAGAGGGGAGTACACCTCTAAATAATTTCATAATTTTTGCATTGAAGCAGGGATTAAGAGCGAGTTATGTGTCCCTTACAATACTCAACAAAATGGTGTTGCGGAAAGGAAGAACATATGTATTTTATAAGCCACCAAAGCTTTGATAATGAGTTTTTCTCTTTGAAATAAGTTTGAGGTGAAATCCCTTGATAACGAGTTCTTCTCTGTGAGAGAAGTTCAAGGTGAAATACCTTGATAACAATTTCTTCTCTATGAGATAAGTTTGAGGTGAAATCCCTTGATAACGAGTTCTTATCTATGAGATAATTACAAGGTGAAATCATTTTATAATGAGTTCTATGTGTGAGAAGTTCAAGATGAAATCCCTTGATAACAAGTTCTTCTCTATGAGAGAAGTTCGAGGTGAAATCCATTAATAACAAATTCTTCTCTATGAGAGAAGTTTGAGGTGAAATCCCTTGATAACGAGTTCTTCTCTGTGAGAGAAGTTTGAGGTGAAATCCCTTGATAACGATTTCTTCTATATGAGAGAAGTTTAAGGTGAAATCCATTGATAATGAGTTCTTCTCTATGAAATAAGTTCAAGGTGAAATCCCTAAATAACAAGTTCTTCTCTGTGAGAGAAGTTGAAGGTGAAATCCCTTGATTCCACCCTCTAGAAAAACCATGGTGGATATCATGTAAAGTGATGAACACTTGTACATACTATGCATTATTGTATCCATTTTTGTTGACATCATGATGAGGTGATATGTCTTATGTAGCTAGAAGTATCCTCCCTAGCTGAGAGGGAGTGTTCATATTGAAGGAGCAGCATCAAGCTCCCACTTCTATCCCAAACTTATTATATTATTTAAGACATAATTTGTTTTGTGGAGGCCAACAGGGAGATTGAAGAGATGAGTCTCTTTCCTCTCACTTGTATATATATATAGAGTGTTTTCTCATTGTTCAAGTAGAAAAAAAAGATAATTTATTGTAAAGCAGATTGTTATTCTTATTATTAAATATATAAGAGATATATTGTTGCTAGTTTTTTCCATTCAAATAGGATGAGTTTTCTTAGGGTATATTTTCATGTTCATTGTTCATTGTGTTGCATTTTCTAATTATTTCAAATCTGATCATAAAACTAACACAGGGCTAGTTCACCATAGAGAGAGATCAATCCAATAGCAAGAGAGATCAAGAATTAACTATCATTGATAGGCTTAGGTGAGAGTGAGATGTGGTTTAAGGAGTTTTTACACATGTTGTATTCTCATAAATAGATGGGGAGTGCCTTCAGACCAAGGATGAGGCATATGATTACTATAGAGCCTATGATTATACCATGCCTATGGATCAACAGGTTAATACATCTAAGATCTCATATGCATAAAGGATATTTATCAAATTTGGTTGGTCTCAGACCAGGGCTCATGTTACAAGTGCCTCAGATTAGTTTGTTCATTATCCATGACCACCACTACCATCCATATGTTCTAAGGACACATAAATCCAAAGTTAAGGATAATGATCTTGGAATTCTAGTATTTTTGTAAAGTTTTGGCATATGGCATTGTACCTATTATATTGGCATATTGATGTATTTTAAGACACCATTACGATATGTATATATTCTCTATGTATTATGACATCTGACATACATTGACATTTAGTTTTAGGTCCTTAAAGACTGATACACATATATATAATATTATTGATATATATACGATTCCATATTTGTTATCCTATTTATCTCATATTTAACATTAATTAAAATTAATTATCATTGATGGATGTTTTAACATTATTGATATTTATGCTCATGTATGCTCTATTCATTTATTACTTATGCCATTTTTATGAGATGTTGATATGTTGGTTATCATCTAATTATGTTTTATGAATCATATGTATGCTTATTTAGAGATGCCCATCTATATAAACACATTATAAATCATATTTACTCTTGTTTATTATTCATGGATTTAGGCATGTGTTTGGCTATTTGTCTATTTTTGATATATCGTAGAAGTACCACCATAACATTGATTTGATAGTCTCTATGTGCCTATTTTTTGATATATATTATGATGTTTTTAATTATAGTTATGAATAACTAAAATAAAAATATATACCTAAGCATGAAAAACTTAGTTTAAATGTAAATATAAATAACCTAGAAATAAACTATGAATAATTAAAGACCATGTGTAAATAGAATAAAGAAATGAAGTTTAAGAATAAATACACAAATTCACAACCTAAGTACATGATATGTATAATCAATACTTAAGAGTAAATAAAATGTAATAATCTTATGACAAAAAAAAAGGCAAATAAATTAAAAAAAAACTAAGATGAAACAAACTGAAAAAGTAAATAAATAGATAAAAATAAACAAAATATATGAACAAATAAAACTTAAATAAATAATTATATACAAATAAATAAAATAAATAAACAAACACAAACAACAATATTTTTAAAAATTATACAAAGAAATAAATAAATAAAACTAATAAACAAACTAAACCAATAAAATTTAAAAAAAACTAGACAAATAAAATACTAAGTGAGGCTATACATAAACAATAAGATGCCAAATAGAAAAAAATGAGTAAAAAAAAAAAATAAAAAAAATCACCAATAAATAAAAACAAATAAAACACAAGTAAAAATAAATAACAAAACACTAATAAAAAACAAACAAAACACAAAAATAATAATTATAAAAACAACTTTAAATAACAATCAATATAAATAATATAAAACAAATAGAACAAACAAAGACTAATAAAATAAATAAAGATACAAAAACCAAACAAACAAAACAACAAAATAGTCCAAAGCAAATAAAAATGGAATAATCAAACTAATATAAACACATAAAAGCAAACAAACTAAGTTAAACAAACAACAATACACAAACAATGGTTTATAATAATGTTAGTATAAATAGAAAACAAAACATCCATGCATTTGTAATAGAGCTATTATTCTTAGTGATAGGGTGACCCTTAAGCTAGGTAGAAATGACACTATTAAAAGCAAATAGGAATAAAATAGTAATGATTACCCCTAGGCTATAAGGAACAAAAACACAAACAAGACAAATATTTCCCCTAGGCTATAGGAGACAACAAAGTAAATGAGGAGGGCACAAATATTATTCCTAGGCTATAGGATACAATGAAACAAAATAGGGGGATAGAAGAAAATTATGGGTTAATTGAGTTGACTCTAGATGCACTAAGAAAGTGGACACCACCTACATAGTTCTATGGAAACATGGTCCAACATGAACCTCAGGATGAATTTAGTTATCTCAAGATATGAGATAGAATAAAATGATGATAATAAAACATTATTACACTTTTAGAGGAAATGGGAATAGTCTCATAAAATGATGAGTGCATAAGAAAAGAGAGGGATGCCATCTATAGTCATGAAAGTTTCAACACAAACACTTTGCACAAGTACAAGAGTATGGTTTATGCTAAAACCATGTTAAAATATAAGAGAGGAGTATCCACAAATGAGCTAAATTGGTTATTCATAGTGTCTACTACATCTAAGGCTTGGAATGAAGATGATTTCACAAAAAGGTGATAATGTTGGCAATAGTTTCTTGTAAAACAATGAGAGTGTTTAAGTAGAAAGTACTCATAAATGGAGAGAGCATAAAATAACTAAGTGGTCATTGGCGCATCAATGCCAAATACAAAATGCTCACACTATGAACTCACAAAATGGAAAGAGCATATGAATAAGGCCAATAAGGATGGAGAAAATAAATGGCAAGTGGTTATTCATGAAATAGTTAGGAGTCCTATAATTCTTAAGGCGAATAAGTGGTTGAAAAATAAAGGAAGGTGGTTGAGCTAACCTGAGATACTTCATGTATCCAAGTGTTGTCTACATAGTATGTGTGAACCTCAAGGCAATATATTGCTCCCAAAAATGAGAGGAAAAATTCCAAGTAACCTAGAAATTAAATTGAATAGAAAAGATAGTCTATCCCAAAAAATTGAAGGCTTTATATCTCATGTGGAAATTCTAAGCCAATTTTCATAATTTTTGTGATTTTTAAGATTTTCCTAGGTCTTTTACAAATGTTTAGGGGCTCTTGAAACTATTTCAATTCTTTTTGGAATTTTTATGAATCTCAACTAAATCAAGAGTTATGAGATACAGAATGGTCCAACTCATAAAATGGTAATAACATGGCTTACAGTGCTTAAAAAATGGAGTGTTCAAATAAAAATTGCTTTAAAAGTGAAGAGAGCATGGAAAAGGGATGAGTGAGTTGATCAACATAAATTATGTGATTCCTACATAGTCCCACATGACCTTAATTCCTTTTAGTTCTACCTACACAAAAGGCATCCAAATAAAAACTATGAAGTTTAGGTATAGATAAATGGCAAGGTATGGCAATAGTGATGGCAAGGTGATGCATTAATATATGGTAATAAGTCATTGCTCCTAATTTTCCCATAAGTGATTATAATTAAGAAAAAATAGTAAAGGTTATTGGTAATAATTTTCCCATAGGTAATAATTAGTATCATGAGGTGGGAATGTCACAATAAATGAATAATTCAATTTTTAGGACACTATCATATTACTTTCATATACTGCCATCCAAGCATTTGATTTTGAAACAACTAATATAATTAAATCATGCCATCAACCACTAAACACGTCTCAAATATAAATGAATTAGAACCAAGGCCAAATGTGATGGGTAAGGTTAGGTAAAAATAATTAGCTGGTAAGGGTTTAATGGTATGGTAGAATGGTATAGGGTGTATAGTATAAATTAATACTTATAATATGGAATAACTTAGACAATCTTTGTAGACAATAATTTTAGTCCCTCAAGTGTAAAAATGTTTGAGGTGCATTATGTTCATTGGTTCATAAATTTTATCTCAGTCTAGTATAGCCATACTATATGCTCCAAAACTATAGTTAGTAAAAACTACATAGGTCTCTAACTAGTTTGGTTGGAACTTTCCTTTTTTCTTTGTCTCAGCATTAACATTATTTTCATTTTATTTCAACACAAGGTCACCAAGATCAAATACATAATTCTTAATGTGCATATATTATTTGACTCTTAATCTATTTTGATATTCCTAAATATTATTCAAGGTGGCTAAGTGTTTTCCATTAGGCCATTCTAGCTCTTACAAGTGAGTTACTCTATATTAATCATCATCCATGATGTGGTACAACAAAATTTGAAAAAAAAGGCAACTCAAAATCAATAAAAAGAATGGCATGTGATGTAAATAAGTGAATAGGGTAAATCTCTTCTTAGTGTAAATAATGTGGTATGATGTGACTATAGGGTGCTAAATAGTTACAAGTGCCAATTACAACCAACATCATTGACAATCTTCTGTAGAATATTGATAGTTGTTTTAATAAAAATATCAACTTAGTCATTACCTTATAGGTTGTATTTAGTAGAGAAATGTTTTTTGATGTGGTATTGGGTACAAATTACTTTCACATCTTTATTTTTAAATGATCCTCCATTATGAGATATAATGTCAGAAGGTATACCATAATGATAAATAATATGGCTAAATATGGCATAAGTAAGGGGAATGGATTCCACCCACTTAGTGAAGTACTAGATAGTATTTAAAACATTTTTATGGCCATCAAATGATTTAAGATTTATCTTCGTAATGAGGTCAAGTCCCCAAATTGAAAATGGTCATGGCATGGTCAATGGTTTAAGTGTATTGGTTGGAGCATAAGTCAAATTAGCATGCTTCCACCACTTAACACACATATTCACATGTGTAGTTGCATATACTCCATAGTCAGCCAATAATAGCAAATATGAATTAAATTTTTGGCTAATATTGCCACACTAGTGTGGGCTCCACACACTCCATGAACTTCCCTTAAATCTAATTTAGATTCTACCAAAGGTAAAAAATGAAGTATAGTTTCATCATAGCTTCTATAATACAAGGTTGGTCCAAGAAAGGTATAATGAGATATTTTATGGATGAAGTATTTTTGCCTATTTCATGAAAGGTCAGGTGGAATGGTTTGGTCTTGAAGATAAGTGTATATGTCAAAGTAATAGGGAGACATGGGACCAACATTGTCAAAGAGCATCTCAATAGCTAATTATTTGTGTGTCGATACTAAGATATGTTCTACAAGAGACTAATAATATCTTACTCTATCAATGACCTAAATCATGGAACCAAATGTATAAATAACATCAATTGTTCTATTATTGGATTGAGGTATTATTTTAAATTGGATGTTGGAAATATGATGCTAGAGAGTATCGACCATATCCTTATAGGGTGACAACTTCTCATTATTGGTCTAGTATGGGTCCATGACCTAATAGATTATTAGTTGAGAATTATTTTGCACTATTAAATGTTAGATGTTTTAGTGTGTTACTTGATGAATCCCTACAATGAGTTCTTTGTACTCGACCATGTTATTGATATAGGGAAATATGATGTGAAAGGAATTAGGAATGAAAACCCCTTATGGTGTAAAAAATAACATTCTAACACCTAATACATGAATTATGAATAATCCATCAAAGTACATCTTCTAATGTTATACCTTATGAGGTGCTTTTGCTTCTTTAGAAGTCATAATAGCCTCATCTAAAAATCCAAATGTAAGAGGTTGAGTATATTGAAAAGGAGCTTATACAAGCTAATATGTGAGTGCTTGTACTTTAATGGCCTTATGATTGGCATATTCAATTTCAAACTCACTCAAAAGCAAGATCCATTTTTCCATGTAGTCTTGTAGAGCTGACTTGGAAAGTAGATACTTGATCAGATCTACTTTGGTAATAACAATGGTCTTTTAATTCAACATATAATGATGAAACTTTTGGATTGTGAACACCATTTCCAAACATGATTTTTTAATTATCATATAATTGTGTTCATATAAAACCAATATTATTCTCATATAATATATTGCATGTTGTTTTCCATATTCATTGTGTTGTGACAAAAGTTCCACTAGGGCATTCTTGGTTGCTAACAGGTAAATAAATAATGACATGTTTGACATGGGTGGCAATAAAATGGGTGGGTTGTCAATATATTATTTAATATGATCAAATCCTTTCTAGCACTCTTCATTCTAGGAGATTGTAGCACCTTTATTTATCAAGTGTGTAAATGGATGGTAATTTTCATCCAACTATGAGATGAAGTGTCAAATAGACTAGATCTTGCCCTGTAAACTATGGATCTACTTCAAGGTATATGGTTACAACATTTATGTAATTTCAAAAACTTTATATGGGTTGCCGTCAATGCCCATACAAGATATAATGAAGCCTAATGATTTGATATAAGTTACATCAAATACACACTTCTTTAGATTAGTCTTGACATTGTACTTTCAAATTTTCACAATGATTCTTCATAGTATGGATGTATGGTCAACATGAGTCTTTGATTTACCTAGGATATCATAAACATAGTCTTCAATAATGTCATGCATCATGTCATGGATAATCACTGGCAGGGGCCTTTTGTATGTGTCTCTAACATTCTAAAGTACAAACACCATCACATGATAACAAAACATTCCCCACGGAGTGGTGACTAATGTATTGTGTTGGTATTCTAGTGTAATTCTAATATGATTATACCTTGAAAAGCCATCCATAAGAGAAATAATTTTATATCTAGTTGTTGAGTAAATTTTAGGTAGAGGGAAGCCATCTTTTGAGTAGGATTTGTTGATATCTCTGAAATTAGTGTAGATTATGATGCCTTATGGTTTCTTAATAGCATAATGTTTTAAATACACTATGAATAGTTGATTGGTTTGATGCATTTTTCATCTAAGATTTTATCCAACTCTTTCTTGACTAGCACAAAAATACAAGGATACATCTTATGTATCTTATTTTTAATAAGTTTAGAATTAGGATATACAACAAGAAAGTGTATGACCAAGGTGGGGTCCAAACCTAGCATGTCTGAATAATCCCATGCAAATATGTCAACAAATTACCTCAAAAGGGCTATAAAATTTTAACATTCCTCCTTAGTGAGGGATGCACCTAGTTTAATCCACTTTAGGTTCTATGGAGTCCTAATGGTAACCTCTAAATTATCTTCTATAATAAGTTTAGAACCATCCTCTAAAATAGTTGACAAGGAATCAAATTTATTGGCAATGGAAAACTCCTCTAAATAGACTGGCTCATTTAATTATCCCAACTAAGATGAATTAGAATATCTTAATATTGGCAAAGGCCATGAAATAAATACCTCAGGTCATTCTTAACCCATTTATGAAAAATATTTCAATTCCTTAGTATTGATCTATAATCCATAAATAGGATTTATATTATAGGTCTCCTAATATTAATGTGAAGAGGGGTGAACATCCCTATCTAATGGCATCAAAAAATAGTTTTCACCAAAAGACTTACCTCTCTCTTTATTTTTTCCCTAGTCATAAAGTGACTCAAAGAAGTTTTCACTTTCAGACCTAAATGTTTTATTTATTTTTTTGGGAAAAGGAAGTTCACCCACTCTCTAAAGTAGGCAACAAGATCCAATCTAGTATAAAAAACCTTACTTATGATATCAAAGAGGAATGTGATCCCTCAATCCCAGAAATTTGCATATGGCCTCATCATTTTTAAACTCATCTAATGGAATTGTTGACTCTTGTTGGTCTAAATATATGAATTATGGGTGGTAAATGGTTAAATGCAAAGGTTAATGAATAGGGTTAACAATGCAAATGACATGGGGGTTAAAAGGGTTTATAGTACCAAGGTCATTGTAGATGCTATAATTAGACCTTACATCACTATTGACATCATCTTTGCTAGTTGATGGTTTTAAAACATGAATAAGATATGTGGGGTCACTCCTAGGTGGTTTATATTTAATACCATGGGTTATCTTGTACTTGGTCATTAGGACTAGTTCAATTGTAACTTGATGATGTAGACCTAGATATCTACTTTCATAAGATAGGTTATCCATAATTTGGTTAGGGATATGATACTTTACACTTTGTTAATAGTTAGCTAACTCATCAATGTAAATCCATAAATCATCTTCTACTAACAGAGCCTATTTTTGGTTAGAGGACATTTTTAAAATAATAAGCTTATTCAGCTAAGATTTTCATTTGGTTTGTATCTCCAAGCAAGTATTTTTGGCCTTAGGTATTCCATAGGTTTTCTATTTTGTGAAAATTTGGTAATATGTAATGCATTATGGGTATTTTATAGTTTGTGACCTTTTTCATTTATATATAAGTGGATTTAAATTTTAAGTGTAGGTATGGTTCAGGTAGAATCTAAGTTATCTAGGTTAATGTAGTTAGATTCTAGTCTTGATGTAATGGTTTTCCCTTCTGGGATCTTTCTCCTTTAGATTTAGGCATATGATTCATGCCAAATTGATAGGTATAACTTTTATACTCAGCCAAGAGACATTTATAATATTGATATGCCTGAAGATCAACTGGTATAGTCAATTCCATCCTTAAATGTGGAAATTTTATATACAAATACAATGTGGAAGGTATATACGTAATTTCATGGATCCAAGGTTGAATAAAAAAATTTAAAATAGTTCCAAGTCTAAAACATGGCATAAAGTGTCATGGGTCAAAGGCCCAATGACCATTGATAAGAAAAGAAAACCTTGAGATTCTCATTCTTCATTATTATATGTTGTTATAATGATGGTATATGGCTATAATTCAGCTATTGTATATCCAAGATATTTGACCAAATTTAGAGACACAATGTTAAATCTTGAACCATTGTTTACAAGGACAAGTTTAACTCTATGGTTCATTATAAAAACTTTGATGTATAATGGGTTATTATGCAAAGGGCCTATGAATGACATATCACTTTGGTCAAAGGTAAGATGTTGGCTAAGGACCAAGTTACCATGACTTATAATTTGTCTAGAGCGATGTTATTTAGCATGAGGGATTGCTTTAAGTACTTGTTGAAGATGTCTTTGTGGATGTTAGATGTACATAACAAGTCCATGATGGATATATGCATAGGTGTCTTCTCAAACTACTCCAAAATATCATATGACTTCTCCTTAATTTTGTTAGTTTGTTTATTTATGATAGGCATGGAAGGATGAATGGGCTCATTTCTAGTATTTAACTTCAGCCCTTTGATAGTTACCTTAGTTCATCGAGTCATGATTTTGAAATATTGATTCGGTACATGGCTTTAGTATTTGGATGGGTACGTAATGGGTAATGGTAATTATTAGATGGTGTTGAGCATGGATTATAACATGATTTGTATAAGAATCACTAACATAACGAGGTTGATAGGCATTACTTGATAGATAGGGATTATTTGGCAAGGTTCTAGGTTTATTGGTACTTGGCCAAGGGTTAATGGTGATAGTGGTAACATAGCTACCTAGAATGTGTAATATAAAATTGTTATAGGTATACATAATGGCATGATGGTCTCCTTGGTTTTCCTGGTTAGTTTTCCCTAGGTTCTGGCCATTATGCTATTATTGTTGTGATTGATGTTATTATTGTTGATTATGAAATGGAGTTCTCTACCACTATTATTATTGTTGTTGTTGTTGTTATTATTATTATTATTATTATTATTATTATTATTATTATTATTATTATTATGTTGTGGAAATGGATTTTGGTATATGTCTAAATTATGATTGGTTGTAGGAACATGGTTGTCTCTTTTTATCTCTCAATTTTCTAACATATTCTCAATAAAATACTTGAGTTGGATGCACCATCGTATGTAATGTCCTACGACTCGATGATACTCAAAAAATCCATTTGATTTTTACCAATCAAGAAAAGGAATTTCTTGAAGGAATGAATTTGGTATTAGCCAACTGATCATATTTCCTTAAACTAATCTTTAGAACACAAATTTAATAGGCTCAGCAAGGTCACTAAATTATTTGGAAATAGGTGTTATTCTCCTTAGAATGGGTGCTTGTAATTGGTTTTATTTCTATGATAGTTTTTAGGAGGCTTTGGTTGAATTTATAGAGGTGGTATTTATTGATTGGGTAGAAGTAAATGGATAGCTAGTGTTTGTACCATCTAAACATGGTGTGATTTATTGACCCAATTGTCAACAAAATTTCTTATTGTAGTTGTATGGATTTGGTATTTCAATATTGTTGGCTTGAGGTGGTGTTAAAGCTGGTAGTTTGATCAGGTTTTGATTAAGGTTTTGACCTTGTTTCTAGTTCTAGTTATACTAGCTTTGATGTTGATTTTGGCTTTATTTTAAAAAATGAGCTCAATTATCCCTTTATTAACAAGGTATATATATATATAACTTTTTATATAACTTATTCAAAAATATGAGCATACTGAAACATGATATGGTAAGATATATCCTATCTAATCTCTTGGTAAATATCATGGCCAATTGTTTATCAGATAGATTACGAGTAAATAGACTTGTTAGTGCTTTCTAACATTGAAAATATGCAACAAATATTTCACCAATCTTATGTTTAGCTTGGACCAAGTTGAAAAATGTAATCTCATGCTTGAGAATATATGAAAAATGTTGTATGTAATTCTCCAAAAGATCATCAAAGTCAGGTACAAAATTCCTCAAAAATTTCAAAACCCATTCTAAGGCTTGTCCAACTAGACTTCTTAGAAAGAGTAGAAAAAATTATATGTCACTATATTCCACTCTCTAGCACACAACAAATAATTATTTCATATGCTCTTTATGGTCACCTTTGCATTTGTATTTATCAAATTTAGGAAATTCATAACCTGATAAAAAGGTATTTAAAGATAATATATGTTGAATGGATAAGAACATATCTATCCTAATTTGAATTTATTTGTTTTATTTTTTATTTGTATAGCTTGAACTTAATCCTTAATTTGTTTCAACTCTTGGACAATGAAGTTAAATAGAGTGGCATATTATTGTTGGTGTTGTATGGTCAAAGATAGATTACCTTGACTAGGGTAGGCCTATTATGGAATATTGGTCAATTTGTTTAGATGACTAGGTATACATATATGTTCATTGGGATTATACTATGGATACATAATATGCTATTATTAAAACATGTTTTGGTTTATATTGGCTACATAGACTTGGAGAGAAAATTATGGTTGTAGTAATGTCATTTAGATTAATGGGATATGTTGGTATTATTGAGTTTGGGTGGGACTTGATTTCTTCTCATTGAACCCTATAATATATAGGATCATGTTGTTGAATAGATCCATGATATTAAAGGTATTGATAGCTGGATCCTTATTTAACATACAATACCCATTGGGTGAAAGGAACTTGTTGTGTAGTGCCTAGTACCTAATGTACTTAATAAACATTTTGTTGGTTGAACACTTATTATCAGATAGGCACTTCTTTTTGGTTAGAAAATTTTTGGGGGTTCATTACTTATTATTTTTGTTGACCAACTGACACTTGTTGACCAATATAAACATATTTTTGGTTAGTTAAGTTTTATGATTGTTGAGGTATATTGGTCTTTGATTGTTGTGGTGGAACATTTTTTTCACCTGGTTGAGGTGATGTAGTGTTACACACTTTTTATGGTGGTAATATAGTTTTTTGTTAGTTCATTTCCTCCTATTACACACATAAAGAAGTAGTTGGTTGAGTACTAGGGGTTACTTGTTGACTTTGGGAAGTAGGTGTGCTAATTCCCTATTATTGCAATCTACTCATAACATTGGTTGGAGGAGTCTAAAATGTGTTTCTTAGTAGTAAATTACACCAACTTTAGATTAAATTATAGTGCACTTACATGATATTCACAATGTTTTGAGTAAAGTATTCTATTTGAGCGATAGTCTCTTTAGTCAAAAAAGGGACATTAAACACATCACAAAACATCATGATCTTGATAAATGGGTCTATGTTTTAGTTTGAATTTCCTAAAGCATACATTTATTTCCCTATTGATGGAGTTATCTCAATAAGTGGCATGTTATAAATATCCTTTGCATTAGGATTACGAGCTAAGATAAGATAATTTTTGTATGCTTATTATACCTATTCCATTTATTCATCTATACGCCCTTTCAATTTCGTAACCATTATTTGGTTTTACTATGACTTTTATAATAGAGATTGACTATAAGTATTTGATTCTTATTCAAATTATTAAATTTAAAGTGCACTATTAGGAGTTCTAATCAAACTACTCAAACTTTCATGTTAGAAGTCTGGCAAAAACTTGGCTCTTACTTTGATGGTTCTAAAAATAATTTCATCTTTACTCTCTGACAAATGATTATAAAACAAGTATGGATAATATCTAATTTTCATTGGTGTTGTAACATAGTAGGTTTCTTATTGTTGTATTTTTTTATGTAGTTGGCATCATTTGAGTAAGGTATTATGCCATTTACTTTTGTTCTTGGCCTAGATAATAAGGTGAAGTAACCAAATATTATGCTAATAGATCTGACCTTTTTTAAATGTATGTAACTTTATTAGAGGAATAGGGATCCATCATATAAGATACTTCATTATCATATGACTCTCAAACAAAAGGGACACTTGTCACAAAGTTATCATAATCTAGATTTACATAGTCACACTCTATGTGTAACAAGGCATGTTCAGATCTATGGCTAGGTCTAATGAAAAACAAAGGTGTAAAGGGTGACAAACCACTGAGGTCTAAAAACAAATAACCTTTACCTTTGTAAAAGAGTTCCAAAGCTGAAAATAATTTAAACTAGGTGGAGGCAAAGACAAAAAAAACTCAAAATTGGTTTAAGAAATAATATTGATTTGGCCAAAGAAAATTATAATTAGTGGAAATGGTAACACAAAATCTCAAAACTCATCTATGGCTAAGTTATTGATTTTCCTAAAGGTTGTTATGACCAATGACAAAAGTAACTAGACAAAGTAGAATAGTTATGAACTATGCTCAAAGAATAAAAACAATTTACCCAAAGGTATTTATAATCATTTAAAATGAAAAACAAGGATATATTTTCAAATAAATAACTCAAAAAAGATATAAAAAATAAACTAAACTAAGATAGTTGTTTTTGATAAACTCAATAAAATAATCTAGTGCTAAGGTAATTAGTTCAGATAACACTTGGTAATTGGATCACTAAGAATCAATATTTTATTGATAAGAAATTAATTGAATAATGGTATTGGGATAATTAAAACAAAAAAAACTTCAAAAAAGGCACATGGAAATAACCTAGCTCAAAGGACTCTCAAAAAAGGCACAAAACAAACAACAAGTACTATATCTACACAAAAATGGGTATTCTAGGTCAAATAAGAAATCAACCCAAGTAACATAATCCAAACACAAAATGTAGATAACCCAAGCCCAAATTAGATGAGGATTTGATGTAAAGTTGATTAGTTTAGTATTTTTACTTTTAAATGTTGAATTTTTAAATTTAATGAAAAAAAATCAAATATTCTAGGTAAAAGTAATAGACTAAAAATAGACAGCGTAACTATGCATTTAAAACAAGAGGTATAATAATGGTTTGGAAATTGGTTTCAATTATGAAAAGTGATTTGGAATTATTTAAGTAGCACAAAAATATTCCTTCAAAATAATTATATGACAATGGTTTTGGACTCAAGAATCCAAGGCAAATGTTTAAGATGAAATGGGTAGTGTAATGATGCCCCATTTAAATAAGTGACACATAAACATTTTTGGAATAAAACACTAAGGAAAAAAATGACACAAAATAGACATTAAAACACTTCTTATAATAATGGGGTGTGAAAACAACAAGATAATCCTAGACTTATTTTGACTTGACAAAACAAACAAACAATTTTATTTTGTAAATCGAAGAAAATAAAAATACAACTAATGGCTCATCCTATCCCTAACATTAACATGAGTGTGTGTATTTTCTACCAAAGCGTATTAAGTTTTTGAAGAGTAAAAAAAACATAAATTAGTTCCTTGTTAGTATAAATAATTAAAAAAAATTTATAATAGTACACTATAACTAAGCACTCTTGCCTAAGAACTAGGGAAAGCATAGCATAGTACACAAGATCACAAAATAGAGATATAAATAGATAAATATTTTGCCTCTTTGATCAAATTTTATGTCTAATTTTTGGAATAATTATTTTTATGTTCATACAATGACAATTAGAGTCTTCTATCAATGTTTCTCCATGGTCGTATCACTTATCCAATGATCCTTTATAGCTTGGTGTGAAGCTTGGCATAAAATGGGCATTATAACACTAATCTCAATGTTTTATTTATTTTATTTTATTAGAATAATGTTATGTACAAAATCTTTAATTCATATGGTGTGGGCGCTTATATTTATAAATCTAAAAACTAACTCTAAACCTAGTGAGGTTAGGTTAAATTCTAACTTTAGTTGAGTCTAAAATAACATAGGTTGAGTTAGGCTAACCCTAGGCTCGGTAAAAGCACTCATGAAATATTGAAACCTTAGTTTTAAATATTTTTTAGGTATGAAAACTCACTTTAGATATTTTTGAGGTTGTTACTCACTTTTTTTGAATATTTAGGAATTAATAAATTACTTTATTAACTCCTTTGACCTTTGACTTCATATTTGGCTAACAATTCCTTGTTTGATAAATGAAATTCACTAATTTGATTTTGATTTTTTTTTGGAAAAGGTAATTAATATTTTAAATTTAATTAAACTTTATTAATAATTTTTTGCTTTTTGAAATTATTTTAATTAATAGCTCGATAGGCCAAAAGTGTCAAATTAATAGGTCATAAATTGACTAAGGTTGAAATCAAACTAGATTATTGGTAGATACAACATAGTACAATTTATAAGTAAGCCTCATCAGGTTTTTGAGTAATTAAATACCTTATATAAATGAATTTGGGCAATTCATGTGGTTTAATGGCTTTGCATCATTTTCTTGAAAGAAAATTAAATCCTAGTTTAGGCACAAAAATGGCCAAAATTGAGTGTCTACACATGCCACCATGAAAATGAGAGTAAATTATATTGACCAAGATTATTTGGAATTTATTTGGAATGCTTTGGTATTTCCATCTAGACTTGACCCATACCATCCTCATAGAAGAAAATTATTCTTTTCATGGTAGATTTGTCCTTTGTGCCTCTTTTTGTCTTTTCCCAAACATGAATGTCATGCCTATATTTAATGTTGTCACCTATATTGTCTTCGAATTTTGTCTTTTTATGATAAATTCAACTGTTAATATTCCCATGTAAATAAGAATTATAGATCTAATTTTACACACAATCCATTCTCACATTTTGATGGCTTTGATAGCTAGATGGGCCATCAAAATAAAATCCATGCTTTACTCACATCATTTCCAACATGCCCTAAGTTTTAAGTGTCATTCCATATTGTTGTTCCATGATTTTACACTTATCAACTAGGCATTTATCTATGATGACTTCTCCATTTTTTTGGTGAGGTGATATTTCACCATATGACTTCATGTTTCTCACTTGGAGTTCTGAGTTTCTTTCAGATTACATAAACTACCTTAGTGTTGTGGATTAGTGGGATATTTACACATGGAATCATCCCACTAACTTGTTGTCCTAAGGTAATTAATATTTATGTGGACCCCTCTAGGCTATCAGGTTACCAAGATCATGTCATGTGGAAACATCCCACTAATTCACTTGACCAAAAGAATTACTAACTATTTGAGCCCTGTAGATTGGTCAAAAGATGCCACATGGCTCTTGGTCAAATTTATGAGATCAACTAAGTATTTAAAGACCATTTTAATGGGTTGGATAAACCAAGAGATACGATAATCGACCATGTGGCATTGGGATAAACTTAGGAACATGTGAGCATAAAAAAACATAGTCATCGCTTCTAAATTTAAAAACCTATGCTAAAATAAATTTTAATTAAAAAAATTAGGCTATTTTTGAAAATGCAACGATTGAGTTTTTGAAAAGAAAAAAAAAGCATATAAACTTAAAAAAATAAAGGCATTTTCAAATAATTCATAAATGCATTCAAAGTAAAATTTGACCATTTTTATCAAATTGACTAAGGTAAATAAAATGAACATAAGCAAAATTTAGCCAATTTAAATAAATTTGAAGTGAAAATGTATCTAAAAAGGGGCCAAGTTCTTGAAATAAAGTAACCCTTTTAGAATAATCTTATAAGGATTTAACCCATTCTTATAAAAGTGACTAAGTTAAAATTGAAACAAATACAAACACTTAGCCAATTCATACTAAACCAAAAACAAAAATGGGTTGGATTGTCCAAGAGAAAAGCTATAAAACACTATATATAAGTTAGGTAATTTATGCAAGTAGTTTTTAGATGATTCCAAAAAAGAGGATAATATGTGACCTCAAAATGTGATTTTATATGATTGAAAAATTTTAGTCTAAGACATATTCAAGTAACTTACCTTAACAACTCTAGAGACAAAGCTTGGACTGAGTGTTTTAACATGAAAATGCATTGAAAATAAACACATCCAGTCACTTGAAACTTATCATCTAGAAGATGGATACTTAGACAAGGGATCAAATAGGTAAACCATTAAAATCTCAATGGATAAAGATCATTTAAGAAAAGAGGGTCCCAATTTTAGATAAAAATAGGGCATGTTATCTGATTAAAAATAAATGGTGATTCCTACAAGGAGTTACTTTATAGTATCTCAATAATCTAGAATCTTAAGCTATTATTCAAATACAAAAATTAGATTCATGAAACCTTCCTAAAATAAAGCCAAAATATGAAGGCGCATAATTTTGCACATATGACACTACAATTCAGTTATACCTAAGTATCATCGATGTCTTGCATTTATGTGATTGATTCAGTTATTCATTAAAGACAAACAAATAAATTATACTTGTCTAATTAATGGGCACTACTAAAAGGTGTGAGGATTTTTTAATTTTGATGATGTAGAATGACATAGGAATTGATATAATACTATCTATATGTTTATAACCCTAAAAGAGATACCTCTAGTTTATTTCTATGGCCTTGTTCTACTTCCATATAGACTAGAAATCTTATGGTATAGGTTGCCAAGATCACTCTTTCAAGGAGAAAGTGGATATTTTACATTTTCTCTCAACTCTTTTGAAATGAGATTTCATTTTTTTTAATTTTTGGAGGTTTGGGGACCTCACCATGGGTTGAGTAATAGTTAACAAACACACAATCAATTAAAACAAAGATAAAAAATTTATATTTGCAACATAATTCATATCCTTTTTTATGTATATTTTATTATATTTAAAATGAAAAGTAGCCTTTCTAAATCCATAGGTTTCTATTATAAATCACAGGCCTTCACTATTCTAACCAGATGAGTAAAATGTATAAATTCATACAAGCAATTAAACACAAGTTTAAACATATTTACACATTTAAATTCCATTGATTTTACTCAAAATTAAGCCACCTATTCATGGTACTTATTCAAGTAGGGGAACCCTAAGGAAAAAATAATAGATTCATGTCAAAAAGAGATGTAAACAGTTCATACCAATTAGGTAAAATAAAAAAATAAACATAGAAAGTCCAAACCAAAATAAAAAAACAAATTAAAGAAAACCAAAATATAAATTATTTATATAGGTCTTCTAATCCCATCAAGACTCAAAATAGTGATTACAGAATTATCCATTTATAGGAAATGGAACATCCTCACTAGTAATATACCTTAGGTGAAAACCATTCTCACATATGATTATAAATATTTGGTAGGGCTTATCTATAAAGAGTCAAATTTTTAATTTATTCCCTTATTTTTATGAGCCTTGTCCCATAATAGGACTAGATCAGAGATACAGAAGGCCTTCACTTTGGTTCATTTTTTAAACTAGTGTTTGACAACCTCTTAATGTTTACTAAAATATAGTAAAGCCACATCCCATTTTTATTTTATTTGTATGAGGTTTAAGAGGTGGGATTATATTTGTTCATCTAATTTTAGGTAGTTTCTTATAAATAAAAATGTGGGTATTTTTATATTGGTTCAGAAGATAGGATTTTAACCGTATACTAGATGATAAGGAGAGGTCCCTAAATAAAATTTGATCCTAGTTCTTGTTGAGCATAGTCATTGATGTTTGGTTATCATTGCTATCAAATAAATCATGAGACACTAGTGAATTAATTACAAATAATTTTTATTTGATATCTTAGAGAATATAAGGCACATTTGTAGGTTTGTAAGGAAAAAAAAGTTGTGAGGGATCCATATATGTCTTGGTGAAGTTCTAGTGTGTCACTTGATCATTTGTAATGAGAAACATGCATCTTCTAGCTTAAGAGAAGTCAGAAAATCAATGCACACCATGTAAATATGAATGAACTAGAAGTTTGTGTATTTATTTGTGATACTCAAAAAGTCAACCAAGGTCAAAGGATTTCATGGAGCTGTTGTCTATAGTCCCAATAATGTAGCCTAACAATTTGGACTCTTGAATTTTTTTATAGATCAAGTTATAAAACTTCAAAATTGATCTTGTATATTATGATGGGATAGATAATGTCAATTTTAACTTTGTTTAAGTATAAAGTCACTAGTCAATATATCTAATGGTGAGCACTCATCATCTAGATCTTGATCTAATGGTGCATGTAGAGTCAAATTGTCAAAGGTAACTATGATTAAATGTGATATTAATGCATATTTATCTCATTGATTTGGTATAATATCAATTTTTCACAAGAATTTTTACTGATAGAGATCAATGGTGTGGGTTGACTCAAGATTCATATGTGTAAAAGGCACATAGAGCCACCAAGTGGTACAATCATCAGAATTCTAATCCAAAACCAACAATGAGTGTTACAAGATAAAAATTGAGATAATAAGAGGATATTGATGGTACATATTTGTCCACAATTATAAGGAATAATGAGATAAGGTTCAAGTGATTGATGTTTAGTGTCTGTAAAGTGATAGTTGGAATTCAAACATTTAAATTAATAAGGGAAAACTAGTGCTTAGTTTTTGATCTATAACTTTTGATCCAAGATGAATTTTTTGGATGCAATAAAAATAAAAGTTGTAGAGGACTTCAAGGCACATCCATTGAATATATTTATAAGGTCTCAATGTTTATACATAAAAATTTATAGAGCTTAAAAGTAAAATATTTATTCATTCATGGTATTACTATGTACAAAATATTTTTCAAGTACTTTTGCTTTAGCAAAAGGATGTTTTGGTGGGATAAATCACTTGAATATATCTTAGATATTATATGGAGTAGATCCATATAGTTTAAAGTGATCCTATGCTCTTAATTTGCTTGATGAATTTCTAAATGGGTGAAGAGGTCTCCATGAGACATATAAAGGCTACTAAGACCTAAGTGAAAGGCATATCTACTTAAGTATAACCCGTAGATTATAAGGCCAACTTATGATAATATATTTTGATCTATGTATTATAATATTAGTTATCTTAACGGTTAAGGCAAGTCTTATGGCCAACTAAGAAGCTAATATTCATGAAGACTCTATAAATAGTGGATACCAAGGCAATGGTTTCTAGATGTGTATGTGCATGAATTGAGAGAGTAGAAGATAGAGATGAAGGAGAGAGATCATAGATAGTGTGCTTGGTGGATGGAATGAAGTATATGATAGATTGAGGATGAGTGAAGAAGACTAGATAGATCCAAAAGGGTGTTTTGGATGTATTTCTTGTATGAAAAAGTTTGAGTGTGTATGAAGAGGGTGATAAAGAGTTTTTATACATTATTTCTCCAATTAGATTGATCTACGATCAAAATTATGGATTTGTTGGTTTTATAGGTTTTGTGTGGGTATACAACATCTAAAACAAGTGGATGATCTTTCATAATTAGTGGTGGGTATTCCTTGTGAAGTGGGTGCTTCAGTAAAAGGTCTCATGTTTATGATCATCTTATAGGACAAGTACTCCATGTGTTTGTAGGATTGAGAGTGGGTTTTATTCCCCAAAGATGGTTTCCCATGTAGATCTGATGTTATGTGTGTGGTCTTGAATCATCTTTCTTATTCATTGTTATGAACATCTTGTAAGTTGTATGAATGCTTGTGATCATTGATTAAGAGTTTGAAAGTATTTCAATTAAAGTTTGAAATATATTGCATCACTGATTCACACCCCCCCACCCCTCTCAGTGATTATACCTCCAAAAATTGGTACATTTTTTGTGATTTTAACCACTTGAAGGTGATCCAAGGTACATTATAACAAGTCAATAAATATAGGGTTTCTATAAAAATTAAGCACCATTATTCAATGGGTCAAATTATTATTTTTTGGAGTATAAATATGAGTACATACATCATGTCTCTATGTTTTGATATTTGGAAATCTATCATGGATGTTTACACTATACCAACTAATCCTCCAACTAGTTCTACTGATAAGAAGTTGAGAGAGAATAATTCAAAAGATATGAATGCTATTGTTTGAGGTCTATCTAAGGCTGAGTTTACCAAAGTGATCCATTGCAAGTATTCCAAGTAAATTTGGGTCAAATTATAGAATATTTATAAGGAGAATCTAAGATAAAACTAGCTAATTTCTAGACCCATGAAAGGAAATTTGAATGCCTCAAAATGAAGGAAGAAGATAATGTGGCATCCTATCTTCTAAGGGTTGATGAGGTAGCAAACATGATCAGAGGTTTTGGAGAGGTGTTTGATGAAGCTACTATAGTATAGAATGTATTGAGGACTCTTACACTCAAGTTTAATTCAAAAGTCTCTACTATAAAAGAAAGTCATGATCTCACTCAGTTGAAGATGGATGAGCTACATGGCATCCTTACTACATATGAAATGAGATTTGATGAGGACAAAACTTCTAAGAAGGAAGTAGCCTTCAAGGTGATCAAGGAGACAATATATAAGAAGAATAAGTTAAGTATTTAATATTTTGATCTTAATGAAGATCAACTTGAAGCCATGATTGCAAGAAAATTTAATGTAGGATCAGGTAATTATAAAGGAAAACTTACTTTCAAATGTTTTCCATGTGGTAAAGTTAGTCATTTTATATCTAGATGTCCAAATGGAGACAAGTTTGAACATAAATAATCTCATAAGGAATCTCATGACAATGAACACAAGAAATCTGAGGGTCCTAGCAAATAAAAAAAGTTCATCAGTAAGAAAAATGGAAAGAAGGAATCATACAAAGGTAGTAACAGCCTTTACCATGAAGAAGATAATAACTCATCTATAGAATAAGTAAACACATCTGACAGTGATGATTCTTTTCATAATGAGGACATGGAGACATTATTCATGGATCTTAATGATGATGAAGGTGAATGTTATTTAAGCATAGATTTATTTGGTAGAGATATCTTAGAGGAGGAAGAAGAGAAAGTCACTCTTGAAGATAAATATCTAGATACTATGAAAGAAATGAAGTTACTACCAAGAGAGAACATAAAATAAGATTCCTTGATTAAATCCTATGAGGATAAAATTGGACCTTTTTTAGAAAGGTTGAGTAATGAAATCAAGGATCATGATGATATCACACAATATCTTGAAACTCATGCTTTTACTCTTGATGAAGAAGTAAAGAGTATGGATGAAGAGTGTATCATGTACCAATTAGAGATAGAATCTTTATAGATGAAAATAAAATAAAGTTATGATCAAAGAGATAATTGATGATTCAAATATTAAGGATGAATTAATGAATTCTTTTGAAGATTTGAAGATTGAGAAGAAAATTAATAAAGAGATGATGTCACAAATAAAGGACTACAATGAAAAATTTAGTGTTTTTGAATCAATATTGAATGATGACACCAAGGAATAGGAAGATACTATCAATCATATCAATAGTTAATTAGTAACTATGTCTACAATCCTAAAATCCAAAGGAGATGAGTGCTTAAGGTATGCAACTAAAATTAAGTCATTAAAAGCTAAGTTAGACAAGTCATCTTGTAAGGTGAAGTCATTTGTGAAGTTTGAGAAGAGCTCAAATGATCTTGACAATATTTTGAGTAGTTAAAACCATGAAAGTGATAGAACTAGTTTTGGATACAAATAAGAACAAAAGAATGTAACTCTAGACAAGATAAAGTCTGATATGAATAAGGACAATTAGACTTTGAAGATCAATCATTAGTCAAGGAATGATGGTATTGGCAGAATGAAGATAAATCACATTAGATAACCAAATGTTATGAGGTATGTAAATTTCAATGGTCATTGTTACTCTTAAAATGAATTTGGTCATAGGTTAAAATATTGTAAAATATCCTCAGAGATTGAATTTGAATGGAATTATGAGCAAGAAAGTGGAAATCATGAAGAACATCATCACTCAAGACAATCAACAAGTTCACAAGGAAATAAAGACATATTTTACTAAAAGTGTCAAGGATATGGTCATATTTAAAATTTCTATAATATATTAATTAGGGGACCAAATGATTAGGTACATAATCATAAAGCTTTAATATCACAAGGTACTCATAATTTGAGAAACCTAATTTATTTCAAATGTCATGAGAGAGGTCACATAACAAGGTTATGAAAGAATGATCAGTATTCTACTTCAAATATTATTAATCATATCATGAAGAAAAGTAGTCATAGTGAATGGAGACATAAATAGGTTAATTATAAATAAGCTCAAAATGGATTATTTTCCATGACATAATAAGGAACAAGTTCAACTATCAAGTAACAAGCCTTATATGTCCAAATGGATAAGGAAATCAAGTAGGATCCTGAGATAAAAGAAAAGACTAAGGTTGAGAAATCATTCAAATACAATCTAAAGATGAGGAAGGATTACAAGTGAAGTGAGAGCATGGAGATATGGAAATCTTCTGAGCTTTGGGATCTTTAGTCCCTCTATGATAGGTGGGTGTCTCTGCTTATGCTTATTAGGAGACATCTTTCATGTGTGGAAGAAAGTATGTGTGTTGTAGGTAATGATCAAAGTGTTAATCAGTATAAAACTTGAAGGTAAAGGGTAAGCAAGATTTTATGAAAGATAATCTTATATATGAAGGACTTTGAGAAGGTTAAATAAGTTTGGATGTTGGTTCAAAAGATTAATCAATAAAGATAATAATATCATTTGAAGATGTGTTTGGATAAGGGGGAGCTAACTTAGCTTGAGTGGCTTAAAGAAGATGTGCAAGATGTAAGGGGGATCATATGTGAAGATGATTAAGTCTTGATAGAAGTGTGAAGATGTCTACTATAGTTTTGAATTCAAAAAGATTAACATGATGAATTGATCAAACCAAGTCATATATTTTAACAAGGTATTGAATCTTCATGCATGAATAAAGAGATATTGTGAGTTCCATAGGTAGTGTTATAGGCTTAATTTATACCTTAGAGAGAGAGTTATTTAGGTTCTTTCTAATTGAGATACATAATGGTAATAACCTCAAGCTATGGATATCCTATGGTGAGGTTGAACCTCCATCGTAGGCTAGATTCTTCTTTTATGATCACCTAAAATTAATGCTAAACTAATGCATCATAGGGAAAAGGGTTAGAAATAGGATAAGGACTCCTAAAAAAGTTAACCAAGTGATGTACCAAATAAAATTGGGGACTCCCATAAGCTTGAATCCACACTAGATCTATAGAAGACAATGCTATCTCACACAACCTCAAGATCAAGATAGTTACATAATTATTTCCTGAAAGAGGTTTAGGAAAAAATGAATGTAAAAAAATAGGATTTATAAAACTCACTAAAATCTCACATTAATGGTAGAAATAAAATTAATCTAGATATACAACTAAACTTGAAAACACCCTATAAAAGGAACAAGAAAGGACCATGGACAAAGAACATTATCCTTCACACAATGACATAGTGTAAAACTCACTCAACACAAATCCAAGGTAAGAGATAGGTAAAGAATGTCTTATATTGCATCAAGAGGTAGTTATTACAAATTCTTGATAGGGTGGAGCCTAATCAAGATGAGCATATTTTTTAATATCTCAAATAATATCCTTGTCTCCTAGAAAGAAAAAAAGTCTAAAATTTGAGAACCCCCATAATGAGAAAGAGGCTAGGATATATAGAAGGGGAAAAGAGAGATAAGGGGAAAAATATATGGAGAGTGGATAAACTTCATCAAGATCAAGAAGTGAGGTGGCAACTCATTGATTGATTTCTATATGAGTGATTTAATCAATAGATATACCTCTTTTCATTACAATAGTCCTCATGATACTCTCATTGGATGAGCTATCCTACTAGAAGACAAGGCCTTATTATGCATAGTGTTAAATTATATTTGAATGGAATCAATGCCCTTAACTTTTCCTCTAACTACTAGTTCAACACCTTAGGACCCTAAGTCTACTTGACATGTTTATGAGGATTATTTCCTTAAATCTTAAAACTAATAGGGTCATGCCATGAATGGTAGTTAGTACCTTATTTGTCGATGATGGAGCCATGTCAATAGATGAAACCCTTTTCATTAAACACATATTTGTTCCATTTCCACATCTGGATGATAGGTTCATCTATAGATGGAAAACCAATCTAAGATTATTGGTTTACCTATAAATGTCCATATTAATGTAGATTTATAAACTATATAATTATTTTTATCAATTATAATAGGTCCAAATAGACTAATTATATCTCTATAGGGAATGAGAGTTCATTCTATACATAATATTATTTTTAGAATGGTGAACACAGTTGTAGAAATGACCCTACATGATACAAATTTATAAACCAGAGGTTTATATTCAACCTTAGTGGTAGTCTCATATGTTTTTGATCACCTTGGATGCACCAATGCCTTCTTTTAATGGTGTTGTATTGAGATTAAATGTCAATGGGATGATCCTAAAATACCTATTTTTTTGGTCAAAAATGGTTCCTTGACTTCCATCAAAACTCTTGGGCTCACCTTTGTTTTGATTGGTTATCAATATCTAACTCAACTTGTTGACATATTGACCTTTATTCACACTATCAATATTGATCTATATGATTGAGTGAGAGCCATAGATATTTTCCATGACTTGTCTACTCTATCCAATCTAGTAACACATGTCAAATGTGCATTATTTCTCAAGATTCACTATCAGACTGTAGCCTCTTACACTTGTGCCATGTGTTGAATATGCATTAATTTTAAGATGCATTATTAGTCTATAAAATTTTGTGTTTATGCTACATGTCAACCTATTGAGATCTATGACCTTTTTACTTGTCTCATATAGTTAGATCAAGATGTATGATGTAGTTTGGACCATCAGATCTGCTTTGGTTTGAAAATAAATGACTATTTACTAGGTCTTAAATTTGATGTCCTTGTGACCTTAATTTGAAATCCATGGGGATGTATTTGACATCTCATAGACCATAAAATTTAGGATATGATGTATTTTGAGTGGTTTAAATTCTAATTTTGCATGAATATATCCCATTATTTGACCAACTTTGAATATTTATATCTTGAAGTGCAAAAATCATGGAGGGACCAAATTTACTGGAGATGTTCCTGAGACCAAAAACATTATGCCCACTTGATCCATTGGATTCATGATCTTTGTAGGTGTGTTTTAAAAATGTTCAATTGAGTTTACTTGTGTGTTTTTTCATGATGTACACATTCCTATCATGGTCCAAAATGGCTAAGTATGGAAACTTATTGAATTCTATCTGAGAAGCCAACTTTAAACATGCATTATTTTTGTCACACGTAGATGCATTACCTAAAATTTAGTGAATATAAACTATTAGAAAAAAATAAAAAAATCATGTGACTATTTTATACTTATACCCTCACATATGTGAGATATATTATCAATAAATTTCCTACTCAAAATTTCTACCACTAGATGCAAAATGTCAAGATGAATACCATGCACTTATATAGTTATTCAAAAAACTATTGACACCTTAAAAGGTATCTATAACATGTCCATATCATCACTATTCTCCATGAATTACCTTGGAGACATCATTTATGAACCTCCAACACTGCTTGAATCCTTCTCCACAACTCTAGAGCTATCCTTTAGAAATTGACAATTTACACTTTAAGTGAACTTAAAGTGTTTCAATAAATTTGTAGGTAAAATTAGAACTTTGGATCACTAATTCCATCCAAAAATTTCATCCATCTACTCATCCATTATAAACCTAATCCATATGGGTACAAGTTTTTTATGTGGGCCAAATTTGGCCAACATTTTTTATGACTCGTAGGGAAGTATACCTGCTATGCTTGAGAACCTAGACCAATTTACCAGTCTAGTCCATTGGACATGGATTCCCCTACTTATACAACTGATTTGGTCTAAAAATAGATACAATGTTGACCCTTTCTAAAATTTCCTCTTGACTCAAAAGGATAATAAGAATAACAACCAACAAGGATAAGTGCACATATACACTTGCAAGAAATAAAGAACCACTTACCTACTAAACAAATGTGCCTAAAGTTAATTAGAGAAAAGAATGAATCTAATATAATATATACAAGGTTATAATTCATAATTATTTTCCAACTAGGTTAAATGGGAAAGATTTAACATCACTTACTAGTGATGGATCATGATGGAAGACACCTTACTTTTGAGAGCTCATGATATGTGAGTTGAGATGCTTGATTAATGACTCTTTTGTCATGTTCTCAAGTAGATGGAATGGAATAAACATGTCTCCAATCTAGACATATTGGTCCATTTATTTAAATCTTGATCCCAATTAGACTATAGGGGATCCTTCATCCTTCTCATCAGATAACTCAATTTTATGCTATAAATGAAGCACATGTGATGGCTCTCTTGATCTATTACTTGGTTGAATGTCTAATATTATGCATAAAATCTCTAATTCATCCCAAAAGGGTAGCGTTTTCTTGGTTATCTAAGGCAATGCCAAATTCAACACCATATTTACTTTACTTTCTCTGAAAGGAGCCATATGGTAGCTCATCAACCCATCTAAGGTCAAAAATTTCATGTTATTTAGGATCATGGTTTAACCATTCTCTTTAATTTTTGAAGACATTAGTAATGTCTTGAAGTCACAATTCATCTTAAGACTGGTTAGCTTTCATATTTTGATTTTCATGTTTATCTTCATCTTCTAGAGGAGGCATGGGTTGATTAAGAATCTATACCTACTCCATGAAGTCATGGTATATCTATTAGCATACTTCATATTGATCCTATTTATCCTCTATTTCCTCCTCATGCTCATTTATGACCTCTCTAACATGGTTAGTTCATTGATTGAATATATCAATCTTTGCATCTTGCTCATATTCATCTTCAACCATACTTAAAGGAAGATCTTGAGACCAAACCAAATTATCCTTACTCTCAACCACATTCTTTCTATCCATATCTTCAAATGTGAAGACATAAATATTTCCTTTAGGATATAATACATCAAATCCATTCTAATAAGTCAGATCAAAACTTGACTCCTTCCCTTTTGAATGAAGTGGATTGCCTATCATGCTATCTTCATCATGGACACTTATATTGTCCTTATTAGGCTCAATTTTTACCTTAATCTCCTCCTCTATCCTTTTTAGAATAGGTTCTTTCTCCATGAAGGAGATGGTGGGAGGGTTAAAAAATTCACCTTCCTTACTTGCAGCTTAGGGGAGTATCCTTCCAACTAGGGACCTTGAAGGCTCTTTTAGGTTTCTCTTTGGTAAAGGAGGTAGGATCATGGAACCCTTGTACACCAACCTCATTAAGCTAAACTATGGTTACTTGATCTAATTTTTTCATAACTAACTCCTATAAGAACACTCCTTGAAGTACCTCAACTAGCACTTCCTCTCTTTTTCGTGTGTCCTCCCTAATTAATTCCCATGAGGGGAAATCATAAGACTTGGATAATTTATTATAATCTTGAACTTCCTCCTCTTTCCTCTTTTTTATCTCTAATTTTTTTATTTTTCTATCTATATTTTCTTGTAAAATCCATTCATGGATATGGTTAGGGGATTATGAAGAAGATAAGTGGAATCTTGAGTCTCAACAATAGCCTGATCCATAACAGTCCCCTTTTTTTTAAGGTTTCCTTGTATTAAATTCCAAGAAGGGAAGGATTAAGTCTTGTCTATTTTTTCCTTTTTCTTGAATGAGTATTGGAGAGGATGGTTTGACAATAGAGGGAATGACATAGTTAGGATCATTTACATAGGAAAAGATCCATGATGGGATGGCTTGATATTCTCCACTTGAATGGTTTTTAGTGGATTATTTGGCTCTTGATTAGGATGAGACTTGACAAGGTGGGTTAGGGGTTTGGATCTAAGTATGAATAGGAGTAGGATAGGGTAGTTAGGGTCTACTATTAGTTTTTATCTATCCTAAGAACAAATGATAGTCATTTTCCCTCTTGGCTTGTTTTTGCCTAACCAAGCAATCTTTTTCAAACCTCAACTTCTACTCCTGAACATGATCTTGGTGTTCAATATTATGTTATTTCCTATAGTACTCTTCCTCACAATCAAACTCTCTTAACATCATTCCAAGATCAAGTATCATCCCTTTAAGTCTCATTTATATTTTATTAGAGAGGTGAATTTTGATAAGGCTGATACATTGAATCTTGAGGGCCACTTGGGGTGATCCATGAACATTATTAACTTGAAATGAAGGATAAGGAATGAAATAACATGCATTTTGATCAAATAGGTAATGGTACATACCAAATAAAGGTTATTAGGCACCTAGGCTACTTATACCAGTTGATTAATGCTTAGATTCACCATTGATATTTGTTCACTTGCCTTCAAAGGCTGATTGAATGAAAATAAAACACAAACTCTTCACTTAGTGAATGATAAACTTAGTCCCAATGGGAATACCAAAAATTTTTATAGGTTTAATTTTTAACCTTAGAAAGAGTTCTTTAGGATCCTTCCATTTTATTTATATAATGGGAGCAACCTTAGGCTATGGGTATCTTATAGTGATGTTGAAGCTCTGGAGTAGGCTAGTTTCCTCTTTGATTCTCACATATAACTAATGATAAGCTAATTATTCATAGAGAAAAAATCTTAGAAAGAGGATAAGGGATCCTAATAAAGTTATCTAGGAGATGCATCAAATAAAAATGGGATACTTCTATAAGATTGAACCCACACTAGATATGTAAAAGACAATGTTAGCTCACACAAACTCAAGATCAAGCTAGTTACATATGTATTTCATAGAAGAGGTTTAGGAAGAAATGAATATAAAAAAGAAGAGTTTTAAGAATCAATAAAGATCACATTAATGGTAGAAAGAAAAATAATCTATATCTAAAACATAGCTTGAATACACCCTATAAAAGAAGCAAGAAAGAAGGACCATGGAGGAGGAAGATCCTCCTTCACATAATGCTATAGTACACAATTCACTCAACACAGATCCAAGGAAAGAGATAAGACAATAAATTATTATATTTCATCAAGAGGTAATTCTTACAAATGCTTGATAAGGTCTAGCCTAATCAAAATAAGCATATTTTGTAATATCTCAGATAATATCCCTATCTCCCAAAAAGATAAAAAAAATGTCTAAAATCTGAGAACCCACATAATAGGAAAGAGACTAAAATATATATAAGAAGGGGAAGAGAGAGATCAGGGATAAAATACATGGAGAGTGGATAAAAGTCATCAAGATCAAGAAGTGAGGTGGTATCTCATTGATTACTTTCTATATGTATGTTTTGATTAAAAAAATAGACCTCTTTTCATTCTAATAGTCCTCAAGCTATTCTCATTGGCTGAGAGATCCTAATAGAAGACAAGGTTTTGTTATGCATAGTGAAAAAGTCTATTTGAATAGAATCAATGCCCTTAACTATTCCTTCGACTACCATTTCACCACCTTAAGACCTTAAGTCCACTTGATGTGTTTATGAGGATCAAATCCTCAAATCTTGAAACTAATAGGGCCATGCCATGAATGGTGGTTACTACCTACTTTGTCAATGATAGAGTTGTGTCGATAGATGAGACCCTCTGTATTAAACACATATCTACTCCATTTCCACATTTGGATCATAGGTTCACCTATAAACAAGAAACCAATCTAAGATTATTATTTTTCTTATAGTTATCCATATTAATGTAAACTTATAAACTATACAATCCTTTTTATATATTATAATAGGTCCAAATAGACACATTTTATCTCTCTAAGGATCAAGAGTTCATTATATACTTACGATCCTTCTTATAATGTTGAGCTTAGCTATATAAATTACCTTGTATGATATAAATCTATGAACCAAAGGTTTGTATTCATCCTTAATGGTGGTCCCATATGTTCTTGATCATCTTGGTTGTATCAATGCCTTCCTTTAATGGCATTGGATTGAGATTAAATGGTGACAAGATGATCCTATAATACCTATTTTCCCTAGTAAAAAATGGTTCATCAAATTCCATCAAAAATATTGGGCTCACCTTTTTTTTAATTGGTTGTTGATATATGACTTATCTTGTTGACATATTAACCTTTGTTCACACTATGGATCTTAATCTATATGATAGGGTGAGATCCATTGATATTCCTTTGACTTGTCAACTTTGTCCAAGCTAGTTCCATGTGTCAAATTCACTTTAGTTATCAAGATTCACTATCTGTCTACAACCTCACATGCTTATGCCATGTGTAAAATGTATGTTGATTTCAAGATCCATTGTCAATTTTTGAGATTTTGTGCTTATGCCACATGTCAAAATCTTGATCTCTCTGACCTTTTGACTTGTCTTACACTATTGGATCAATATGTATGATACAATGTAGACCATTAGATATTTTTTGGTTTGAAAATGAATAGTTATTTATTGGGTCTTAAATTTAACATCCTCATAACCATCATTTGATGTTTGTGTAGATGTATTTGATTTCTTATAGACTAACAAATTTAAGATATAATGGATTTTTTAGTTGCTTAAGGTTGATGTCTACGTGAATGTATCCCATTATTTGACCAAATTTAAATATTTATATCTTGAAGTGCAAAGATCATGGAGGGACAAAATTTATTGGAGATGTTCCTCAGACCAAACATATTATGCCTACTTGATCTAATATATTTGGGATATTTCTAATTGTGTTTACAAAATGTTGAAGTGAGCTAAACTTTGTGTTTCTTCATGACATCTACATGCTTGGCATGGTTGAAAATGGCTAAGAATGGAAACTTGGTGAATTATATATGAGGATTCAATGTTGAACATGCATAATTTTTGTCATGCTTAGATACATGGACTAAAATTTAGAACATAGTAACTAGGCTCAAAACTGAACAAACCCATGTGATCATTTTCTCTTGAAACACTCACATATGTGAGATATATCCTCAACAAATTTCCTACTTAGAATTTATACCACTAGACACAAATGTTATGATGAACACAATAAAGAACCATATTATCACTATGCACTTCCATAGTCATTCCAAATACTATTGACACCCCATAAGGTCTCTAAAACATGTCCATATCATCAATATCATCTATTATTGTCCATGGATACATCATTTATAAACCTCTAAAACTGCTTGAGTCCTTCTTGACTACTCTAAACTTGTCCTTTAGAAATTGACAATTTACACTCTAAACAAATATAAAGTATTAAGTTTCAAAAGTGTTAGGTTGTGGAGCTAAAAGCTTCACCAAGATGCAAACAAGAGAAGTTATGGAGGATGCAGAGTTGTGGGGAGTTGCAGAATCAGTTGCAAGGCAATCGGCGTCGGTCTGATTAACCAACATCGGTCAGATGGCAGTGAGGAAGCAACCGGCATCGACCGACATCAGTCTTGGAGGTGCCAGCATCGACAGCCTGTGCGTGAACAGGCAATTCGCATGTTGATTCTGGAGAGTCTATTTTTGGACTATTAGTTTGCATGTTGAACGCTAGTCTTAGTCTTGAGTTGCATGTCTAATTATTGTAATTAGGTTAGTCTAATTATTGTAAGCATGAGATCTATATGTGGACTCATGGGCTGTATTGTAAAAGGGTGCTAGAAAGCCATAGAGCTTTTAGAGAGAGCTAGTGTAGCTCCTCCTAGTTCCAAAGGGGTGTTGAGTGTGTATGATCAGGGAGAGTTGCAAGGTCTGCAAGGTCAAGGAGCTGATCCATTGGGGTACTGGTTGAAGAATCATAAGGACTTGGTGAGGTAAGGACAAGGGTTCTTTAGGGGTGTAGAGATATCTACATGGTGAGTAAGGTCTAGTGATTTGCAGGTAGCAGAGAGCAGGTGATCTACTTGGAGTACGGTTGTGTACTTGGTGAACTGGCAGCGTGTTACTGACTAGTTGGAGAGGTGAACATCAATTCTATATTGGAGTTGATTGTTGGGACTGAGAGATAGAGGGAAGAAGGTCTTGAGGCGTGGCAAACCTTTGAGGTGGAGGAAGAAGTGGCATCTTCCTTATTGTATATTCTTCTGAGTGATCATTAATACAATTGTGTATTGTCTCTCAATTCCTATGTTGTTTCATATTTCTAGTTACTTATTGATTCCGGTATAATTCCATGTTTAGTTGCTAATACAAGAAGTAATCATATGTGCTCTAATTAGTAGAGCAAGATCATGACTAAGTAGGCATCAAAACATGTTTATTGTTCTAGGTTCTTGACAAGTGGTATCAGAGCTTTTGGTTGGGTTGACTAACAGGTGGTTTCAGATCTGGTAGTGTTTGTTGATTATAGGTTACTCACAGGGGTTTCTGATTGAGTGGGAGTATAGCAATGGCAGAAGGAAGTAAGCTATGAATAGAGAAATTGAATAGCATGAATGGTCTGATTAATGGAAAGAAAGAGTAGGTAAAAAGATATTGTTGGTTGGTAGTAGATCAACATGAAGGAATTGAAGATGCAGATGTTGCAGGTGGTGTTGCACAAGATGCTTTGGGAGGTTTCTTAGATAAAGTTGAATCTTGGATGACAGATTATGTTGCATCTTTCCATGGAGCCCCAAGGAGAGGAGCTGGTGAGCCTTGCCAAAGAATTGGCGAAGGGGAAGTGAAGCTAAAATTACAGATGGATGACACACTGAAGGAAGTCATGTAGGTACCAGTCTTGGAGATGAGTCTAATTTATTTAGGAAATTTGGGTGATGAGAGATGCACTGTAACTCTCATAGTGGATACACTTGAATTAGATGGTTGTAAGAAAGTAGGTATCCTTTATCTATCTACTTATATTATTGATTCACCTTCTATTACATAGATGTGGCTTTGTAGGCTTGGTTACATATGTAGAAGGAGAATGCAAGTTTTGAAGCAGAAGACAGATGTTTTTGACAAGCTAAAGAACTAAAAAGCCTTGGTGTTCATGGAGGAGATGACAAATAGAGATCAGGTGAGGGAACTGAATTACTCTGAGCAGAGCAAGGTTGATTTGATTAGGATTTTGATCCATGGAGAGCTTGCGGGTAAAAAGTTATCACTCACAGATGAACACAGGTACCGGCATCGGTCAGATAGTAATAGACATCGGCAATAGGAAGACTGACGTCGATCATGAAGAAATCGATGTTGGCAGAAAGGATACTGGCGTTGGCTAGGGAAACAATCGGCAATCAAGGTCAGTGTAGGGAACCGACATTAGTCAGGAGTAGACTGGGAGATGGCTGAGATCGATCACTAGAACAGATATGGGCAGATAGCTAGCTGTCAACAAGTCTCAAATGCTCATGTCGAGGTCAGAAAGGGTAAGTGAACCTCATATTCATTGTTCACCTTCTTTATATTGCTTATTGATGGTCAAGAACCAGGAAGATGGAAGAAGCAATGCAGGTAGAATCCAGATATAGTGGGAGCTTGGCATGGATGAGGGGTGTGAGTCCTTGGAGAAGAACCAAACAGGTATTTGTTGGTAGAGTTGTCAGTTGGAAGTAAGCACTGAGAAACAAATGGATTCCCATAGTTAAAGAAGAGAGTGGATGGATACATGAGATGGAAGGCCAAGGCATATGGTCTTGAAGAAGCTGTAGGACAGTGGTACAGGTTTTGACAGGTGGATGACTAAGCACGGCTTCAGTCAATCTCAATGTAACTATTGTGTTTGTTCTTACCAGGTGGATGATGAGTCATGACATCATCTTGTTACTGTATGTGGGTGATTTACTAGTAGGTTTGTACATACAGGTATTTGTTGAGCTAAGGGTAAGGTTAGTTTAGAGGTGTGTCATGAAGAATTTGGAGCAGTGAAATTCTTTGGCATAAGAGACATGGAGATTTTATCTCCAGTGGGAGCTGATGTGAAGACGGTGTTGGTGAGGTTCATTACGTAGGATGCATAATCAAAATGCACACCAATGGTTGGACAGTTCAAGCTTAGCTTGAAATAGGGTTCGAAATCACATGAGGTCTAGTGTAAACCTGAGTTTTCCCAATCAGTGGGGGTTGTCAGAAAGTATGGAGCCAATTCGGGGAAGGAGTACTGGAGGGCAGTTCAGTGGGACTAGCAGTAGGGATTCTTGTTATGCAGAGTCAATTTCTTCACTACATGGATATGTAGGTTTGAATGTGGTAGGTTACTTGAATGATAGGTATAGCATCACAGGTTGTGTGGTGGTTGGTCTTCAGGATTGATCTTGAAGAGGGATACAAGCTAGTGAATAATTTAGATGGTGTAAAGGTACAGGTACAGGTGTAGCTATTTATCTCCAAGTGGGAGATTGTTAGGTTGTGGAGCTAAAAGCTTCACCAAGATGCAAATAGGAGAAGTTATGGAGGATGCAGAGTTGCAGGGAGTTGCAGAATCAGTTGCAGGACAACCGGCGTCAGTCTGATCAATTGACATCGGTCAGATGGCAGTGAGGAAGCAATTGGCATCGGCCAACATTGGTCTTTGAGGTGCCAGTGTCGGCAGCCTTTGCATGAACAGGCAGTTCGCATATTGATTCTGGAGAGTCTATTTTTGGACTATTAGTTTGCATGTTGAATGCTAGTCTTAGTCTTGAGTTGTGTGTCTAATTATTGTAATTAGGTTAGTCTAATTATTGTAAGCATGAGATCTATATATGGACTCATGGGTTGTATTGTAAAAGGGTGCTAGAAAGCCATAGAGCTTTTAGAGAGAGCTAGTGTAGCTCCTCCTAGTTCCAAAGGGGTGCTGAGTGTGCATGATCAGGGAGAGTTGCAAGGTCTGCAAGGTCAAGGAGCTGATCCACCGGGGTACTAGTTGAAGAGTCATAAGGACTTGGTGATGCAAGGACAAGCATTCTTCAGGGGTGTAGATATATCTACATGGTGAGTAAGGTCTAGTGATTTGCAGGTAGCAGAGACAGGTGATATACTTGGAGTATGGTTGTGTACTTGGTGAAATGGTAGCGTGTTACTGACTGGTTGGAGAGGTGAACATCAATTCTATATTGGAGTTGATTGTTGGGACCAAGAGAGAGAGGGAAGAAGGTCTTGAGGTGTGGCAAACCTTTGAGGTGAAGAAGTGGCATCTTCTTTATTGTATATTCTTCTGAGTGATTATTAATACAATTGTGTATTGTCTCTCAATTCCTATGTTGTTTCATATTTCTAGTTACTTATTGATTCTGGTATAATTTTGTGCTTAGTTTCTAATACAAGAAGTAATCATATGTGCTCTAATTGGTAGAGCAAGATCCTGACTAAGTAGGCATCAGAGCATGTTTATTGTTCTACGTTTGACAAAAAGATCTATGGGTAGAATGATATCCTTTGATAACTCATTTCTTACAAATTTTTTATCTATCTACTCATCCATTAGCAACCTGATCCATATGGGTATAATTGGTGTGTGGACCAAATTTGGATAATAGGTAGACAAGTCTAAGGATCATAAAATCCCAAGTTTGGACTAGTGTATGTTAAATAACAAATAACATAAGATTGATCTTAATGTTAGGGGGAGATTTCTAAGCTATGTTAGAATTTTTTAAGGTTCAAAGACTAGAGAAGTCCAATTTTAGATTGGTACATGTCAAAGGGGAAGCAATTGATTCATATGCCTGAAAGTATTTAAGTATCATGAGCATATTAATAGTATTTACATGCATACATAATGTTGAGGAATGATTGTTGGAATGTTGAGGAAGAGAACCTTTGTCTTTAATGTCAAATGGGGAGAAAGATTAGAATGAATAAGTTTAAATGAGTATGAAGTCATTCTGAGGGTGTTTTTTAATAAATGATAAAGGGGGAGATTGTTGAGCATAGCCATTGATGTTTGGTTATCATTGATGTCAAAGAAAGCATGAGACACTATTACATTAATGACAAATAAGTTGTATTTGATATCTTGGAGAACATATGACATGTTTGTAGGTCTCTAAGGATAAAGAATAATTTGTAAGGCATCCATAGATGTCTTGGTGAAATTTTAGTGTGGCACTTGATCATTTGGAATTAGAAAAATGCATCTTCTAGCGTAAGAGAAGCCAAACCATCAATACATGTTATATAGATATGAATGAACCAAAAATATTATGTATTTATTTTTGGTACTTATAAAGTTAACTGAGATCAAAAGATTTCATGTAGACGTCTATAGTTCCATGAATGTACCCTAATATTTTTTAATCTTGAAGTGTTTTCTAGCTCAAGTTATAAACCTTCAAAGTTTGTCTTACAGACTATGATGGGCCAGAGACTGTCAAGTTTAAATTCATTGAAGTCTAAAGTCACTAGTCAGTAGATCTAATGATTAACATTCATCATCTAGATCTTGATCTATTGGTATGCATGAATTCAAATTATTAGAGGTACTTATGATTAAAAATTCTAGTGACAAGTGTCTCTATGCCATTGATATGGAAAAAGATCAACAATTCATTTGTGTTCATACTTATAGATATAAATGGTATGGGTTAAGTGAAAATTCAAATGTGTAAAAGGCATGAAGATTTTCCAAGTGGCACAATCATAACAGCTTTAAGCAAAGATAAATGGTGAGCATTGAAATAGAAATATGGAGCTACTTAGAGGAGATCGATGATGCGTATTTTTCCATAGTTTCTAGGAAGCACAAGATGAGGTTAAGGTGCTTGATGTTTAGTTTTTGTACAGTGACTGTTGGAATTTAAATACTCAAATTAATGAGGGAAAACTAGTGATTAGTTTTTAAGATATAACTTTTGATCTAGAATGTATTTCTCGATGCAAAAAAAATCAAAGTTGTTGAGGAGTTCAATATGCATATATTAAATATGTCTTTAAGGTTTGAATGATTGTAAAAAAAAAGTTATGGAGCTTCAAAGTTGAATATTTGTTTGTTGATGGTGATACTATGTACAACGTATTATTCAAGTAATTGTTGTTTATCAAAAGGTTGTTTTGGTGGGAAAAATCACTTGAAGATGTCTTAGAGATTATATGAAGTGGACCCATATAGTTAAAAGTGATCATATATTCCTAATTTGCTTGATGAAGTGATAAATGGGTGAATAGGTCTCCATTAGACCTATAAGGGCTACTAAGGCCTAATTAAAATGTGTAGCTACTTAATTATGACCCATAGATGTTATGACCAACCTGTGATAATGATTTGTTGTTTTATGTCAGCATGATAGATCTCTTAAGGGTTAAGTCAAGTCTTATAGCTGACCAAGTAGCTATTCTTCATGAAGACTCTATAAATAGTGGACATGAAGGCAATGGTTTATAGACTTGATGTGGATCTGTTGAGAGAGTAGAAGATAGAGACAAAGTAAAGAGATTAGAGCGAGTGTCCTTATTAGATAGACTAAAGTACATAATAGATTGAGGATGAGCGAAGAAGATGAGAGAGATCCAAAAGGGTGTTTGGATGCATTACTAGTATGATCAAGTTTGAGTGTGCATAAAGAGGTTGAAAGAGAGGTGTTAAATTTTTTTTTCCAATTGGATTTATCTACAATCAAAATTCTAGGTTATTTATTTCATAGGTGTTGTGTGGGTGCTCAACATCTAGAACAAGTGGGTGTCTATTCATAATTAAGGGTGGGTGTTCCTTATGAAGCGGGTACTTAAAATAAAAGGTCTCATGTTTATAATCATCATATAGGACAATTAGTCCATGTGTTTGTAGGATTGATAGTGTTGTTTTCTCCAAGAGGGTTTCCCATGTATATCTGATGGTATGTGTGTGATCTTGCATCATCTTTCTTATTCATTGTTATGAGAATCTTGTATGTTGTATGAATTCTTGTGATCATTGATTAAGAGTTTGAAAGGATTGAAATATATTGGATCACTAATTTACCCCCACTCTTAGTGATTATACCTCCAATATTTCTATCAGATCAAAAATAAAATTTCAATACATTATGCCAATACCCTAGGTTTCTATCTGAGATCCTCTTAATTGTATGAAAAAAAATCTTGTTTGTTGATTTACCTAACCCATTACTTTATGAATAATAATTTGAAGATAATTTAAGGGTTACCTAAATATATTAATCATATTAAAGGAATTATGGACATGATAAATTATTTATAGTATCATATACTAGTGTGATAGCCATCCTCAACCTGAAAATAATGTATTCTTCTATGAATTAGATCACTATTTGAGTGGCACAATTATTGAATGGTTAGGATTCAACATAAAGAGTATAATAATATATAAATGTGAGGATGAACTTGTGGCCTATGGAATAATTTATGTTAATGGATCCCATGAATTCCATCCCCCATTTATCAAATGGCTAAGCTTAAATTACTAGTTATAGTGGCATAGTTGGGACGTGTTTATGGTGTGTAGTGACTTGGTAGGTGTGACAACTTTGAGAGATATGCATCCTTGAAAATTTATGGCCAATAGTAACTTATATGTATTATTTTATGAGTTTTGTTCTTAGAACCATGTCTAGTTCTATATTTTCCATACAAATATCTAAGTGCTTTAGTTATTTCTTCTTTATTTAGGAACATCAAATATATGCATTCATGGTTTATCCAATAGAGATAAATAACTTTCATCATAAAGTGTCTATTTATTAGGCATAAAGATATTCATTATGTGGAATTTATATGTTTAAGACATTTTTAATTCAATAGATAGGCAACTATGTCCATGTACCAATCACTATTTGTGATCTCATGCACTAAGTACTGTTGAAAAATTACTTTAGGATATATTTCAGCCATAGATTTATAGAGTTTTTGATCTTGAACAATTTTCATCCATTTAATATCCATGTCAAACTCTTTTAGGATAGTCATACACTTTCCTCTTCATTCACCCAAATCATTTTACATTAGTATAGACTTAACTACTAGGTCAAGCACTATTATAAATACCTTGATGTAAAGAATGTAGTATCTAAACTTTTTGACATCTTTGATTAAGGAAAAAACATTTTTATCTATAGTTGAATACTTTAGTTCAAAATTATGGAGTAGAGAGATCATGAATGAGATATGTCTCTCATAACCAGCCTCTTTCTTTTATGTTAAAATGACATCACTCAAGTGTTATGAGGTGAATGAATAAATGTATAAGGGTTGTGTATATTGATGCCTTATTAATTCTAGTGTATTCTCAATTGATTTCTTTATCTGAGTAAAAACTTCTTGTGATTCAATCATCTATTCAATATTATCATCCTTATTTAATATATTATTTCATGCCTAGACTATTTATTCAAATCTCAAAATGAACTTCTTGATGAAGTTTATCTTGTCAAAGAATGACTTCTACTCTTTTTTGATACTAGGAAACAGAATTTTTAAAAGTGCATCAATTCTTTCAAGGTCTATAGATATGCCTCATTCTGAGATGATGTGACCAAGAAACTTTTCTTTTTGACCATAAAAATTCACTTTTTTGGGTTCATATATATCAAAATATATTTTCACCTTTGTAATACTACTCTTAAGTATTTCACGTGGCCTTATCTATTCTTGGAAAAGATAGTTATGCCATCCATGTATATGACTATGAATTTCCAATAATATCCTTGAATATAATATCCATGGTATGTTTTAAATTATAACTCACATTGATTACACACAATGACATCCTTTTGTATGTGGATGTACCCCACTTTGTTATAAACATTATCTTGATGCAGTCTCCATAGTTGACCACTACTTGATTTTACCACGAGTACCTATATAAGAATGAAATAATTTGAGTCATTCACTATCTTTATGATTTAATTTAGTAAATGGAATGCATAATTATATTTATTTGAGGCTTTGTTTAAGTTGTGGAAGTCAACACACAAACTTATCTCTCTAATTTTCTTTCTAACCAACACCAAATTAGCCACCCATGTGGAAGTGACTAATAGGGAAAATTATTCCTTCTTGGAGAAACTTATGTAATTATTTGGATATCAGTGGTTCTAGTAGTGAATTCACTAGACTTGCTCTATGATGGAATGTTATGACTCTTGGCTTAAGAGGGATGCTATGCATGAGAATATATGTGTTGAATACTTTTAAGTATTGGTAGCTCCACACTACAACGTATCTATAGTTTTTCAAGGCTTGGAAAAATTCTTGCTTCTCCTTTTTTTTGCATTTCATGCCTATAAGTGCATTATTTAATTCATTAGAATTGGATAAATTACAATGTTTGTGCATCATACCTTTGGCAGGGGCTGATTTTTCTTTTTCAACTTGGTAATCCATGTTAAATAGCCATTTTAGTGAGACCATGCCCTTGATTATATTGTTGGTTTTCAAATTGACCACCCCTACTTCATATGTTTCAAACTATTCTCTTTCACCTTAATCTATAATAAAAGTCTTAAATACATTCATTTTTGTGATGAATTTGATGATATGATAATAATAATTGAATACCTAAAAGTTCATGATATTATCATGAATGAAAGGAACATAAAGTAACTTCATAAAAAGCTTATCAACTAGAGTCAACTATAGGTTGTAAAGTACTCATAGTTGTTTCCAATGTATCTTCCATGAAATTTATTATACAAGAAGTTTTTTTAATGTTGAATTCATCAAAATCCTCTATTAAGTTTCATACTCAACTATAATATCTTGACCAACACTTGTAATTATAAGCATACTTTATTTTTATCTATTTAACCACTAGTTTAGAGTGCTCCATTACCTTAAGGATCTTAAATTTCTTCTTGAGTGTGAATAAGAGACCATGAACTAGTGTCTCATATTCAACTACATTGTTTGTGTAAGTAAATTGAAGGTGAAATACAACTATATATGACTTATTTTTGGGATTGATGAGTTCTATACCAAGACCACTTTTGCTCTTAGATTTATAAATGTCAAATTTTAGTATCCATAAATGATTTTAAAATACATCTATATGTTTATTATGATTATATTCTACTTCAAAAAATTTCTATTCATTGACTTCCTCAATGATAAGTGGGCATACCTATTTTTTCTTAATTGATAAAGACCTTATGGCTAATTCTTCAATGGTAGAAGTGAGTACAGGTCTATCCAAAATAGTTATTTTCTCATCATAAGAGATTAGAAACTCCTTATATTTATGTCGACAAATCTCATTATACTTGAAAATTTGTGACTCAATCATTACCAATTTTGACAAGAGTTTTTGGCAACCCTAGTGTAAACATTGATCAACTGGTCCCACCTCCTCACATATTTTGGTAGTAATAAGGAGTGATGTTATATTAGGGGCATAGAGGCAACCATCCTCATCTAACTAAGCTATATCCTCAAATTCTTAAGTTTCTTGTACATAGAACATGTTGATATAGAACTTTTTATAAACTTCTTCTTTCTTAACTGCATAAACCACAAGCTCTAACTCCTTTTAGAATATATCATTTATTTTATTATACTCCATGATCATGTGAGTCATTTTGGGATCATGTTCAATTATGATCTAATTGGCTATGCCTAACCATGAGATCCCTATATGTTATAAATTTGTTAGCATGTACCCATTTAGTGTTTTAGACCAATATCTACTCAAAATCATACCATAAGCATTAGGTATATTGACTACCTAAATGTTGATAAATTAATGCACCTTGGGATTAGAGTCTAGATACATATAGATGTGGTTAAAATCACCAATAACCTTAACATTTTACCTATCTAATTTAAAAAATTTCCTATTTGACTTTGTAGGTGTCAAACCCAATTAATAGTAGATGGAATAAAGTATCATGTTATAGGAAAAACCTGAATCCACCAAACAATTACAAAAGTGTTTACCCAAAATATGGTTTGTTATGAAGAAAAGAGGAGTTTCAATGTCTTTTTTTTATATTACCATGTGAGAATCAACTATTATATTAGTTTATTTCCCTTTGGGATTAAAAATTTAGTTTAACAACATGAGCTTTTGGTTGGAAATTTGGAGAAATTAAAACATTATGTTGTTGGCCTTAATTTTCTTCAGGACATCTATAATAATATACCCATGTTTGTTTAGTTCTACAAGTTTGTCAGTTGGTGTGGATGTAGTGTTTTTATTAGGTTGATAAGATGTTTGGGGTACTTTAGGTAGAAATGGGTTGTTTCTTGGGTTTTCATTAAGTGGAACCTAAGTGTTATTCAGGGGAGTGGACATGGTCAACAAAGTTTCAAATTTGCTCCTTAATTGGTAGTTATTTCCCCTATAGAATTACTTGAATTTATGGACATCATATACATTGTCCTTAGGCTCATTATCACTCTCAAATTTAAAGTCACAAGCCTCTAATATTATATTTATATCAAGGTTTCCTTCACCTTGGTTAGAGTTATCATCAAGTGTATAGACTAGTTTTAGGTTGTCCATCTCATTCTAGAAGATATCTGAGGTACAAATGAACTCCACACAGTCTATATCAACATTATCAATTGCATTATGTATCTTTCACTAGGTGGGTAGTACCAAATCAACTAGGTTCACTACATTGGAAGCACTTTTATTGTTATTTTGCTTGTTATTATGCAGTGGGCTAGGTACACATCTATTGTTTGGTCTTGTGTTTCTTTCTTTATACGTTATTTAGAAGTCAAAATTTTTATTTGATGGTGGGTTATTTGAATTTTTTTTAGTTTTTTGAGGTGATTGTCTACATAAATTGGCCTTAAATTTATCAAACTCTATACCATTTAATATAAATTGGTTACTTTTGGGTTCATAATAGCATTTTATGGATTTCCTACTTATGGGAGGATGTTAATCACTAGTGCATTAACATTTATAAATGGTGGGACAATAGGGTAAGGTTAGTTAGTAACAATGTTATCATGCATATGGTTTTCTAAAAATGATGGGACAACATATTGCTTTCTAATAGAAGAAATATAACCACTATTATTCGACATGAAAATAATGTGGTTATATGTAATGGGAATAATTTGTTGATTATTTGCCTATGGAATAATGATATTTGAAGGCACAGAGGTTATACCACTAGGAATGTACTTCATCATATTTATAGGATATATTATGCTATGGGTGACATAGATATCACCCAAGATAGAATTCAAGAGTGGGGTGTTTTATGTAAGATCCTAATTTTGTTGGTGTATAATACTACATTCCTAATTTTTAGCTTACTTAGGTGTTATTTCATTGGAGATGTTTATCCCAAATTCATGAAGATGATGGATTTATTCATTAATTATAAATATATTGGGGAAGTTAGTTCCATATGCATGGGATGGTTAGGATTCTTCTATCTTCTACCTTTTTGTACATCTCTATTGTAAACTATTTGATATAAAATGGAATATAGTTCATTTATTCTTTGTGTGCAATGTTGACACTTTCATGGATGTAGTAATGATCTCTTGGATTGATCATGTCTGAAGAGTTTTGATAACTCTTTCATGGTATCAAAGCCTCTTTAAAGTATCCTTTACCTAGTCATTTGACATTTTTTTTCCAATTTTGACTCTAAAATTATCCAAAGTTTTTTTTATAGAAATGTTTCCTTTCTTTTTCTATTTGTCCAATTTGGGGGTTGATCTGTCTATAGGAATAAAGGGAGAGGATGGGTCATAGATGGAACATTTGTGTTTTACCATCTAAATCACTACTATGTACTTCCTTTATTTTCATAACCTGAGTTAGAAGAACTTTTTGGAGACTTTGAGCTACCTCCAACTCATCTCTAGTTTAGGGTCAGTCCTATTTGCCTCTCCTCACTTCAAGACTCTTGCTTGACATCTTAGCTCATTCCAAGCATTCTTCATTGGTCCTTCTCATTGTAAGGTATGTTTTATTATTTTAAGGTATGATATTATCTCAAACTACCATATATGGCCTTATTTCTAGTTGGGATGTTGACCATTACAAAGAACTTATTAGACATGGAGGATATTGTTTTTCAACATTTAACACAGGGTTGTCTGAAATGGTAGGCCATGTAGGCATGCAATATAGTATCCCTTTGGATAATGAGGTGAGGGTGATGATATATAAGGAAAAGAAGAAGAAAAACATAGGATATGCCAATAAGAAATCCTACATATAGACCATACCAAGAATTAAGGGCCATCCAACCTCTCACCATTGTATGTTACCTAGTGTATTCTACATGTTAAAAAGATGTGAGTGTTTGGTAAAGGTAAAAATATAATATGAGAGAAATTAATTAAATTAATTTGATGAATTTATATCTCCTTTTATGTTTGTTTAGGATTTGTTGGAATCTATCTAAATTTCCATTAAATAAAGTGGTGGGGAGAAGCACAAGTCCTATTGCCACTTTTGTATAGCCTAACTGTAGTGCTCATCATTCCTTATGAGGATTTCATCACCTATAATATGTCAATTTAATCCTTTTTTTATTTATTTGGTGTAATATCCATGGATGATGACATGATTCTCTAACCTTATATTGACTCTCTTGGTGAAATGACCATCATCTGGTCTCCATCGATCTTATTCACCACATTTAGCCTATTATGTTCCCTCCCATCCACTTGTTAACCTCATCAATAATTCTTCATGATTTTAAAAAATAGGTTTGGAGTTAAGCCATGGTTTTGAGATATTTTTTGGATCATGGTTTTCACAATTAAAATAGGTTTTGGTGCTTATAATGTTTTTTTTAAAATAAGTTAATGTTTTTTGGATTATTTTTAGTTAAAAATAGTATAGTGTATTTCAAGGGAATTTTAACCATGAAGGGGAAATTATTAAATTAATGATTATCCTTCTCTTGACCATGTGTACATGGTATTAATTTAATTGTGGCTGACATAAACATGGGTAGTTGATTTAATTTATGGTGAGATTTTATTTGGGGGCATAGTTTCTTATTATTTTTTTATATAAAAATAATCTCATTGTAATTTGGGAAAATATATTGAGAGGGGAGTTAATTTATTATTTTTATATCACTTTCATATCTCATTTATTGAATACCATAGGGTGAGGCCTCTTTTGGTAGGTGGACAAACCCCCTCACAAAAAAATAAAAATTTCCCTCATTATTTTTTGTTCTCTTGTCACAATTTTGGATGCATTTTTGGCTATGACCGATGTCTTATTTGCATGATATTTATCCCAAATTGCTCCTTATTAGCCTTAATTATATTAATTTTTACACTATTTCACTTTACACAATCTCAGACACATTTTTGGCTATGTTTGCCATCCTTTGCATGTGATTTATAGATTGTCATTTTTTGGTAGTTGATCATTTTGAGTGTATTTTTGCATACATGATGTCTTTTTATCATCATTTGTCATCGTCTTCCATTATCCAATTAAATTATCTAAACTATCTTGTGAATTGTAACTCTAACACACTTTTATTTTGTTTCATGTCTCCATCAAAGCCCTTTTCTTAGTGCCTTTCCTTATTCTATGGAGACATTTTTCCACTCCCTTGTTTTTTGGAGCAACTCTCATGATTGGTAATGAATTCTTTGATAAGTGGATAGTATCCTTGTTTGAAGATATTATTGTGAATCCCAATGTCTTATTTTTTTATTTGTTTTATTTAATGTATGGAATGCATTATACATGCACTAATTTATAATGTGTCATGGGGGGTTTGTTAATTCATCTTTGTCTACCTTCATGCATTTATGTAATCTATTCTGGGCACCTTTTCACCATTTAGGTTAATTTTATCTTCCATTAACACTAGAGCCATCACCTTTGAGATACATTATCTATATCTTTTGCACCACTTTTTTGAAATTTGAAATTCTCCCACAGCTTAGAGTGTATCTATTATAGTGAATCCTAGTGTCATATTCTCTTTTTAGATAGTTTTATAGTCTCTTTCAACATGATATGGAGATATTATGGTGCATATAATGTTAGATTATTTATTTTTTGAGTAGTGGATTCATACCACTTGTATAGACCTTTTTTTTCCTCCATTCCACCCATTATGGGGGGTGTACATACATCTTTTTCTCATCACTCCACCCAATCGATAGTATGGGCAGGGGCAGGGGGGTTTAGATACTACTTCTTAGGTGTTTAGTGTCCCTTACACTAAGAAATAATCTTTTTCAATGTTTACACCACTGGTAGAATTCTTTATTAAAGCTATTTTGGTGAAGTTCAAGGCAACTATTTTTGTGATCAAGTAGTGGATTTAGACCATTCATGTAGATTGAGTTCTTTTGAAAATTTTAAATAATTAGAGAGTGTACCACTTCAACATCATCTTTGGGTGGATTTATATATCTCTCTTCTTATTTTCCCTATTTTTTTTGGGGGGGGTGGAGTTTTTCCAATGAATTTTATCTTTTTTCAACATTTTATGATTTATACGTATATTTTACACTTTTTTGAGTATTTTATAGATTCCTACATTTGTACATGGGTATATTATTCAATAAATTTATCTTATACAACCCATATGAGTATTTTTTTACTTGTCTCCATGGCCTTCTTAGTGATTCTTATAGTGACACTAGTGTGATATCCCCACTAGTGACACTAGTTTAGGAGTCCCACTAGTCTTTATGATCATTTCTCACCATCCTTTTAGAGGGTGTTCAAGTAATAATCCATTGGGTTCATCATTATACATAATATTATAGAGTACAATGTTCACATTCAAGGATCCTTGTATTCAAAACCATTCCTAATTTCACTTTATGGTTCTAATGACTCAACATCCATATACTCAGGCAAGATGGATTAGTGTCCATAAGGACACATGGCTTCACACTACATCCTTTATTGTACCCACATAATATGAAATTAAGGTGGAGTGTTTGTGTAGGATATTAATTTACTACTTTTTAGCTTACTTAGATGTTATTTCATTAGAGTTGTTTATCCCACATTCATGAGGATGATGCGGTTATGCCTTACTTCCACCTATATTAGGTAAGTTAGTCCTACATGCATGGGATGGTTAGGATTATTCTATATTCTAACTATTTTTACATCTCTATTGTAAACTATTTGATATAGAATGGAATATATTTGATTTATTATTTATATGCAATGTTGAAGATTTCATGGATATAATAGTGATCTCTTAGAGAGATCTTCGCTGAAGAGTTTCGATAACTATTGTAGATTAAACATAAGGACTTGATTGTGTGTCTGAGTTATCCTAAGGATGGTAAATAACTTGCATTATATTCTTGTGGTACCATCTAGTGTTCTGTGTTCATGGACTCATTATAAGCCAATGATAGAGAGGCAAGTGTAGTTGGTATCCTTATAAGGAACATTGATGTCAAGGAATCTAGGGACGTCAAGTAGGTTTATATGGATGGACCTTCTATGGAGATGTATGGGTATTTCAACCTCTGATATAGCTTATGAAATTAATCATTTAATATTCTCATCATTTTTTTCTCTCTTTTAGTAGTTTCAAAATGATGATATAGAATGGCAGGGTCTATGGGAAACCTAAAATGGTTCATGAAGACAATTTTCAAGTCATCCCAAGAAGTAATAAATCCATGAGGTAGCCTTAGGTACCATACATACAAGGCTTATCCTAAGGAATATGGGAAAAATATATAGGCAACATCCTCATGTTGAACCTATGTTATAAATAATGCATCATTAAAGTCTTGAATATGTTACTCTACTATTTATATGTCTCTAGCTATGAATTTGGGATAAAATTTGTCAATAATTTTTAGTAGATTAGTAGATATTCTTGGTATAATCATATGTAAATAACCTCCTTGTCCAAGTTAGGCCATGGTATTGGCCATTGGTATATTTATGAGAAGCATGAAAGGGCTAGCCAAAAGGGGGCTTATGATTATAGTTGAAATATCAACTAAGTAAATGGGTCTAACCTTCCCTTTTCCTCTATTATCTCTTTATATTGGTATATAATGACCAATATGTTCTAAGGGATCAAATTTATCTCCAATATACTTTGATCGAGTGTTTATATTCTTATTTTCCATCTTAATAGATAGTTTAGCTTAGTAAAATTGAATTTTTCTAAAATGTCCTTGGATATGAACTCAACCCCTAGTTTACAAGCCCTCCTTTTAGTGCCAAATAAGTTGGGGGTGTCTTGAGACAACAAAAAATAGGTAGGATTTAATAATCCTATTTTATCCTAAAATTAATAATATCCCATGAGGAAAAAGCTTCCCCAAGGTCTAAATATTATAGGTTTTGGTATGATGGTCTTCACTAAGTTGGCTGACATGGACCATTATTTTAAAGGGGCCTATTTTAATGAATTAAAATGTTTATTGATTTCATTAAATAAATCATTGATAGGTTGCATAATTTTTCATATTTCAACATCTAATAGAAATCAAGCTTCTTAAGATCTTTGTTGAAGGAAAATGATTGATTTATCTACTGACTTATCACATTAATAAATGCAACAATGCTCTGTTGGTGATAAAAATAGATATGAAAGAGAAATAAATATTAACATTTAAATTCATATTGATTTTTATCTGTGAATGACTTCATTATAAAGAAAATAAAAAGGAGTAGGGATAAAGAGATGAAAAATTTACTTCTAACACAAATGAATTTTGAACTATCTAAGTGAATCTTGTGAAACTCATCTTTAACTGAGCTAGACCTAACACAACTTAAACTAAAGATGGTGTAATAACTTATGGAGGTAAAATAAATAAAGGTATATAAATCATAAGTCATGGGCAAGAAATGACTACACAATCTCATTAGAATTTAAATAATCAATATTTTCCTTTCAGTTATTTTTTTTGAATTCATACAATCATCCAAGTATAATAAACATATATGAAGCAACAAAACTAAAACATGAGAGGGATAAATTATCCAAAAAAGTAATGAGATTCATGAAAATATGTTTGGTTCTATATACCTCTATTACAATTTACAAGTATCTAGCCATGCACAACATCCTTTAATCAAAAATAATTCTATCTTTGATTAAGACTTTTGAAGTCTTATAAATAGGATAGAGAGAGGATCAAATTTTAAAATTTAAAATGAATTAAATTCATACCCTTTCTATAAGTAACTAAAAATTCAATGTGAGTTCATAAATGTAGTTGAGATTTTTATTAGGACACCATGCTACCATGAATATGGGAGTAAATTCTATCAACTAATTATAGCTAGAAGTTATTAGGAATGATTTTGGATTTCCATCTAGACTACCAAACCATCCTTGTAGTATAAAATTATTATTTTTATGGTATATTTATCCTTATTACCTCCTATTATCTTTTCCCAAACATGCATTCCATGCCTAAATTTAATATCACTAATGAGCATTCCATATATTCCATTATATCTAACACAAACTATCCATAAGTGTTACATTTTGGTTATGTATTTTATTGCATTTAATAGTTAAAGTCTTATCTAAGAAGTAAATGAGTGCAATTTTCCTTTATATGTGATACATTATTGATTCTTTAACTTTTTACTGTGCCTAACTTGGATTAAATGGGCACAATTTTGTGTATATAAATACATCCCTAAGGTGGGATCATTCTGAGAAGACATCAAAAAAAATTGTGGATTCAATGAAGAATACATCGAGCTTCAAATATTATCTGAAGATGTTTTAAAGACACTCTGAAACTGCTCTGAAGATGATCTAAAGGCACTTCAAATAATTGTAAAGATTTCTTTGAAGATACTTAGGCATGCTTTGAAGATGTCCAGATGGATCCTACAAATCAAGATAGTGATTCTAAAGATATCTATTTTATATATATATATATATATATAGAATTTATATATTTAGATATCTTCTTTTAGAATTTAATATCCATAGTAATGGTCTAAAATTATCTAGATATATTTGTATTTCTATTTTTTGAAACCAAAAATAATCTCTTTAGTTCTATGTTAGTTATTTTCAATCTATTATTAGTTGAGTTAGTTCCAATGCCTTCTTATAAGCATGGGATATAATTTCTAAATATTCAATATTTTGAATAAGAATTTTTGGCCATTTAGATCATGATATTTTGTATTCTATGAATAGTTATTGAGATGTGATCCAAATACATATATCCTCATTCCAGATAGTGAGTTAATCAACTGATAATGATTAGAAATTAGAAGAAGTATTCCAGTGTAGTTTTGCATATATGTATATATTATTTAATAATGAAATAAAGCTCAAAATTTATTTTCTTTACTAAGTTAAATTTTTTCCTATTATGAGGAAGGAACAAGGGCACACTTCTCTCTAAAGATGAGGACAAATTAATATTTTTAGTTATAGTTTAGAAGTATTTATTAATTCATTTATAATTCATTTACTAAAAAGTGTAATTTACTTTTATATGAAAGAGTGGTTTATTTTAAATTCAAGAGTGATTTCCTTTTCAACATGTGTGATTTCCTTTTTAATGAAAAGTGTGAATTTCCTTTTAATTAAAGTGTGTTTTACTTAAATACAAAGGTTGTTTCAATTCAATGCAAGTGATTTTTATTTATGAAAGAGTGTGTCTTTCAATTTCATAATAAGTAAATTTTTTTAACTCACTTCCATATTCATAATATCACACTATCCTACCCAGCTAGGCAAGTTGAGTGAAGACACCATAAAGTCTTATGCTAGATGTTTAAGTTTTTTATGTTCATGGTGTGAATGCCATATGAGATATTTAGTTAGAAAACCTTTTATATTTACTTTTTGGAAAAATAACATTAGAGTCTTATTTTCTATCATTAGGATTTAGACATCACAATAGAATAAACCCCCCAAATAGTGAAATGTAAACTCAAATATCCAATGGTATTATTACATATAGCCTTAGACACTGGGCTTGTTAGAAAATGACACCAAGCTATTAATTATTTAAATGATAGGTATAATGATATCCTATCAATCACCACCTTGATTATCTTTATATGTTATCTTTTATTATTAATGTCACCATTAAGACACCCCTAAAAATCAACATTGCATGTTAGATTGGACACATGGTCCAATCTAAGGTTTTATTGGCTTTGATGGCTAGATGATTCATTGAATTTAAGCTCATATTTTGATGAAATTGATACTGGTGTATCATATGTTGGAAAGGTCATTCCACATGGTTTTCCATGATTTTATCTATTTAACTAGGGGTTTATATATTCTAATTGTTTCTTTGCCATAGTGAGGTAAAATTTCACCACCTATAATCATCTCACTCATGTGGAGCTCTGAGGTTCTACTCTATTGCATATACCACCTTAGGGACTCAAATTATCAAAATGTTTCTACATGGAACCTTTCAACCTAACCACTTACCTAGGATCATTAAGATTTGTATAGACCTCCTCCAGGCTAGTGTATCAATGGGATCAGACCATATGGAAAAATCTACTAATCTACTTACCTAGAAAATTTATTGACTATTTGAGTCCCATAAAATGGAAAAAAAGATACCACATGGATCTAAAATAAATTTAAGAAATAGACTAAGTATCTATAGACCATTAGAATGGGTTGGATCCACCAAGATATTTGAGATTGTACAATGTGGTATCGAGAACAATGTAGGCACCTATGGGCATAAAATGAAAAAAATGTAGTCATTATTTTTATATTCAAAAACCAATGGTTAAGGAAAGTTAAATTAAAATAGTCAAGTTATTTATCAAAATACAATAGTTAATTTTTTTAAATGAAAACAAAAAGGTGAAAAAACTTAATAGAGGAAAGGCATTCTCAAAGAACTTGAATATGCTTTCAAATATTTTTTCAACAATTTTTATGAAAATGAAAAGAACATAAGCTAATTTTAGATAATTTAAAGCAATTTGATGTGGAAATGGATCAAAAAGGGGTTGATTTCTTACAATAAAATAACCCTTTTAGCATAGTCTTAGTAGTATTTAGCTTATTCTTTTGAAATTGATTAGATTAAAATTACAAGTTGTGATATCCCCTTCTAATAGGGATATATGAAAGACACAAAACTCTGATACCAAAGACAAAAGCTCTGATACCACTGTAATATCCCCTCCAAACAAGAAATATAGCAACACAAAACTTTGAACAAAGATACAATTTCTGTTGAATAAATTCAGAAGAATAACAATAATATAGTCTCTTAATAGCAAATCACAGATTTTATCACTTGTCCTTCTAAATTATTACAATTATAGTCCTCTCTTATGCATATAAAATATGACATACAGTCTTGAAACCTTGGTCTTTTACAAATCTAGAAATAAAACTTGAATCTGGAATGGCTTGGGTTGCTGTGTAAAAACACAGTCACCATCGTCAGTAATACTGCCGCTGTCAGTAGCTAATACTACCATCATCGATAACACTGCCGTCATCAGTAGCCATCGTCGGTAATACTGCCGCCGTCGGTAGCCGTCGTCGGTAATACTGCCGTCGTCGGTAATACTGCCGTCGTCGGTAGCTGTACAAACCTGTACGGCTCTGTACGGCTTCGTACGACCGCCAATAAAGATCACCCTATTTGTAGGACCTCTGATCTGAAGATATATGACTCTAATATAGAATATCTCTATCTGTATAACTTATTTGAATCAAAACAAGAATAAAGAAATACCTGGAATATCTGTAATAACTTCTGTGTGAAGTTATCTCTCAAACCTAAAATTCTGTGATAACTTTTGGATGAAGCTATCTCTCACTTTGGCAATAGATCAGCTGATATTCCACAGCCTCTTAATTACACACACTGAAGAGGGAACGTTCTCCAATGCAAAAGGAATCCTTGAACCCTAGGCTCAGTCTTCACAGAAGAATTTCTTAACAAGAATCAATATCAAAATAATCATCTATGCATAATCCATAATGGCCTCCATGTGAAACCCTTATACCCTCAAAAGATATGCTTGCCCTAATTAGGGTTTTCTTAAATTAGCATTAGGGTTTCTAATTTAAAATTAGAGCAAATAATTAATATTTAATAATTAATTATTAATGAGACCAAATAATTAATATTTGATTAAATCAATCAAATATTAATATCTCCCTCAATATACGTCGGATCCTCGAACCGATCGAAGCAGGTGAATCAGGGAGTGATTCCGCACATGACCATACCAAAATAAAGGTGCTCCACTGCATATCAAATATCCCTAAAAAGTAGGAGCTCAGGCCCAATGCATCTGAAATACCCTGAATGAAAACCAAATGTAGAAATTCTTTGAATCAAAGTCAATCCAAGCCCCATTATGACCCTCTATCCATCCTATTAGCCTACGAAGGTCGTATAATAGGCTAATCATCAAGACTGTCAATGTCCATGAAAAAGGGGACATGACAATCTGCCCCTCCAGAAATTGCTTGTCCCCAAGCAATCTCAAAACAATGAACTATTCGATCCCCCTGGATCCCAAGGAAAAAGTTGTGTAATATCCATCATATCACCAATCAACCCATGTGAATAAATCATCAACAGCAATAGCATCAACAGTATCAAAATCAGCAACTGAAAAACTGCACTCGACACCCAATCAACTATTTGAAGACCAACTGTAGATGCCGGAAGAAGAAACCAGTCTATGGAACTCAAGCCAACTAAAATATCAACCCTGTCAAAATTCAAGTCCCTATCTAACTGATACTCACACCCAACTAGACCGTGGATATGACAATCATTGGTCCCTGAGTCACTGACATCAAAACTAACCTCTAGATGCAAAGAAAAATAAGGAGCATACCTCACCGTATGATGCTAGTAAGAATCCCCAAACTCTGCTACTGGCTCACTATTGCCAAACTGGGACTCAATGGATGGCTCCAATCTCAGCTCAACAAACATCACCTCAACATCCCTGTAAGGTAATATAGTAGAGAGGGTTTGTAAAATCTCCTCACCCAATCTGCTAATAGCACTAGAACCTCAGACAAGAACACCTTCTGTCATCTTATGTGAGTCCAGATGAACACTTGCACTATCCAGCAAATACTCCATGAATGGTTCAGTGCATTAAAAATTATATGTGGAAGCGTCAACATACTCCCCCACACACTCCAACTGATCTCTCTGTAAAGGTGGCACAACCAATTGTACCACACTATCATCTGTGTGAGAATAATCAATCTGGAGACTCGACTCCACTGGTATCTCAAGCTCATCAGAATCAAGTACTCCCAAATCCTGAATATGTGTATCAGCCTCAACAACATGCTCATCAGCAACAACTACAGGAAGGTACTCATCACCAACCACCTCAATATACAAATGATCATCCACACTCTGTAAATCAACGCCAAAGCTCATATCAATAGACGGACTATCAACAACTGTAGCATCACTGTCTAACTCTTCCATACGAAGAGAAACAACTGGTGAAACTAAGTCCTCAAAACTATCCACTGCATTCTCCTGAGTGTCATCTGCAATAATAGGATCCTGGGACTCTTCTACAATCTCTGCCATATCTGAGAGGCCATCAACACTCAGTGCACTAACATCTGAGTCCACCTCTACACTCTGAGTGCAAGCATCTAACTCATCATCATCTTCACTATATCCTATCTCATAATCATAATAATTATGGGACATGCTGCTCTCTCGTCTAAGTGATCTGTAGTGCTCTCTCCTCAGCTTGACAAAATGATCAAAGGTCATCCTCTCTTGAACATGAGGAGGTAATAAGTCCCACTCATCATTCGCTGTCTTATACCTTGCAGGTTTGTTTTTGGATGTAGGATATGAAAGAATTTCCTTCATCCTCCTCTGGATTTCATCCAACTGCTTCAAACTGTGTTCCAGCTTCTTCATATCATTGTCCCACTGTTTCTGAGTATATGAAGGCATCATGATACTTTGTTGATTCAATCTACCCAACTACCCAACAAGATGGCAAGACATTAGTTCTGATGTGCCCAACAGGATGGCAGGAATTTGGCTCTGATACCACTGTGATATCCCATTCTAATAAGGATATATGAAAGACACAAAACTCTGATACCAAAGACAAAAGCTCTGATACCACTATAATATCCCCTCCAAACAGGAAATATAGCAACACAAAACTTTGAACAAAGATACAATTTTTGTTGAATAAATTCAGAAGAATAACAATAATATAGTCTCTTAATAGCAAATCATAGATTTTATCACTTGTCCTTCTAAATTATTACAATTAAAGTCCTCTCTTATGCATATAAAATATGACATACAGTCTTGAAACCTTGGTCTTTTACAAATCTAGAAATAAAACTTGAATCTGGAATGGCTCGGGTTGCTGTGTAAAAACACAGTCACCATCGTCGGTAATACTACCGCTGTCGATAGCTAATACTACCGTCATCAATAACACTGCCGTCATCGGTAGCCATCGTCGGTAATAATGCCATCATCGGTAGCCATCGTCGGTAATACTACCGTCGCCGGTAGCCGTCGTCGGTAATACTGTCGTCGTCGGTAGTTGTACAAACCTGTACGGCTCTGTACGGCTTCGTACGACCGCCAATAAATTACACCCTATTTGTAGGACCTCTGATCTGAAGATATACCCTTTTGACTCTAATATAGAATATATCTATCTGTATAACTTATTTGAATCAAAACAAGAATAAAGAAATACCTGGAATATCTATAATAACTTCTGTGTGAAGTTATCTCTCAAACCTGAAATTCTGTGATAACTTCTGGATGAAGCTATCTCTCACTTTGGCAATAGATCAGCTGATATTCCACAGCCTCTTAATTACACACACTGAAGAGGGAACGTTCTCCAATGCAAAAGGAATCCTTGAACCCTAGGCTCAGTCTTCATAGAAGAATTTCTTAACAAGAATCAATATCAAAATAATCATCTATGCATAATCCATAATGGCCTCCATGTGAAACCCTTATACCCTCAAAAGATATGCTTGCCCTAATTAGGGTTTTCTTAAATTATCATTAGGGTTTCTAATTTAAAATTATAGCAAATAATTAATAATTAATAATTAATTATTAATGAGACCAAATAATTAATATTTGATTAAATCAATCAAATATTAATATCTCCCTCAATATACGTCGGATCCTCGAACCGATCGAAGCAGGTGAATCAGGGAGTGATTCCGCACATGACCATACCAAAATAAAGGTGCTCCACTGCATATCAAATATCCCTAAAAAGTAGGAGCTCAGGCCCAATGCATCTGAAATACCCTGAATGAAAACCAAATGTAGAAATTCTGTGAATCAAAGTCAATCCAAGCCCCATTATGACCCTGTATCCATCCTATTAGCCTACGAAGGTCGTATAATAGGCTAATCATCGAGACTGTCAATGTCCATGAAAAAGGGGACATGACACAAGTACAAACACTTAGCTAATTCATATTGAAAAAAAGTATTAATGGGTTGGATTTACTAAGAGAAAAACTACAAAAGACTATATAAAATTCAAATAATTCTTACAAGTAGTTGTAATATTATTCCCAAAAAGGGAATCTTTTACACCTTCAAAATGTTATTTTATATGATTGAATTTTTCTAATCTAATACATATTAAGGCAACTTAACTTAACAACTATAGATATAAAGCTTAAAATGAGTATTTAAATGTGAAAAAACATTGAAAATAAACACATCCAGTCACTTGAAATTTAACATCTAATAGATGGATACTAAGAGATACACTAAAATAGGTAACCCATTAAAATCCAAAGGGATCAATATCATGTAAGAAAAGAGGGTCCCAATTTTATCTAAAAATGGGGTGTGTTGTGAGAGTAATAACAAGATGAACTTAGGATTTATTAGTAGTGTTAAGCTTTCTATAGTCTACAAAAATACACCATTTTCCACCTTTATTAGGTATGATTATAATTTTTGATTCCCATTAGATATCATAAATTGAGTAAATGAATATGGCATCTAGGAGCTTATGTTACTCAATTTTGAAAATTTATATCACTATTGGATTAATCCATCTTTATGTTTTATGAAGGGAATTACACTCATGTTTGATATAAATGTGGTAGGTGCATATATTTGGGTGGATTCCTTTAATTTCATAATAGTCCCATTTGAAGTAAAATTTTTGTTTTTGAAACATGTATACTAACTAGTTTTAGTTTTAAGGTTATACCTAATTTACTATATTGATAGGATGTTCAAGAAATATTTTAACTTTCTTGGCTAGTGTAGCAATGGAATCAACATTACCTAGAAGACTACTAAGGCTACACTTGTCTGGTAAGAGATGATGGAAAAAAAATATATCCCCACTAAGATATGTAAATCCCTCACTTATAAATATATGTGTAAGTGAAAATCTAGTGTATTGATGTATTTTATTTACATTTTAATTTATGGTATACGTATTTTGTATAAAATTGGAGATTACTATGTCCCTGTCTAGTTTATTCAAGAAGAAAATTTTATCAATATTAGGATGGGTTAGATTTTAGCTCTATTATTTAATTTTTGTATCCAAATAGGTTATTAAATTTTAATTAAGGGTTGGGTATAAGGGTACAATACTAATTTATTGGTGCCAATCAAATTGTAAATGACCATGTTCCCTAATAGATGATTTATGTATGTATTAGTTGTGAATAACAAGGGTCTACATATGATAAAATAATTCCCTCCTAAGTTAACCTTTGGTTTAGGTTTATGAAATATGTAGGATATTCACATGAATCTATAGATAGAGTAAATTATTTGATTTCACCCTTAGGTTTAAATATTTATCTATCTTTTAATTGAATAATAATGAGGATTTGGTGAAGGCCCTATATCTTATGTTTTGCCATGGTTTATTTAGTCATCACATTAATTGTATCTACTATTTATCTAAGTTTTTAAAATGATAAGACCTCTTATGTGCACATATATAGTGTGTATTTATGAATTATAGTATATTTAGAGGATAATGTTTCCAAACATAAGATCAAAAAATTTACAAACACTTGGAAAGTTTGAAGATCTCTCCTCTTTTGACTAGTTGCATAAAGCATAGTTATTCTACTTACATATTATATATGGGTATGCATTTCATGTCTTGGAACAATGGTATATAAATTGAAATTTTAGTTGAGCCTCCCCTTATTGGTGAGTAAGATTTTCATGAAAATAAGGATTGGGTGTTAATTTGACTAGTTGATGGGATTTATTATGATATGGGCTCATTATTTTATGGTGGTGGTATTTGGTCAATTTTATTCTTGGAAACCTCCTTAAGGGATTTATAATTATGGGTGTGTTGGGAGTTTATACTACCTTCCTTGAATGCTATTTTAAATTATTCAATTATACTGATTAAGTTGGTTATTCCATCATTTCATTATTATACATTGGTTGAACTAGTTTATTATTGGGGTTTAGTGTAGGTTGAGTAAGAAATCTTGATGTTCAAGGGGGTGGTTGTGTAGGGTTATTAGGATTTTAGGATATAAAATCTTGTTAAGGTTTTTTTAATTATTGGTAACCAACATTCTATTGTTTTCAAGGATTATTTACCCTCCATTTTTATTTCCATTGGTCGGGGGGTTGTTTCCAATATTAGTATTGAGGTTGTGATTACCATTAATTTCCCTGGTATTGTTGACAATGGACTTGTTGTTACTAGTATTTATTGTAAATTTATTATTATTTGTGGAAATTAGATAATTTAATTCTAAGGGTTTGGTAAATACTCATTTTTAGGATGATAAAAACACATCTCATTAGTAATATGATAATTTAAATATGAAGGGTAATTTGTCATACATGTGTTATATTACTTTGGTTTTCAATATTTCCTCTTTGCAAAAAAATATAATTTCCCACCTTCATCCTCAAGTGTTTAAAGCTAAATTTCAACAAGTTTTTATTCTATCATGTTTGTCACCTTTGGACAAGTAACTTAGACTATACATTCATCCCTCTTATTATTAAAATCATGATAGTAAATTGTTAAAATATTTATATACCTATTCATTCATGAAATGTGTCTAGTTTTGTGGCCATATAGTTTATGATATCTAGTTTGATATTTTACAAAAAGTTTCATATTTCCATTCTTGTGACTTTATTTTTGGATTTTAATGATGTATGGAAATATTTATTTAATTTGGTTCTATTCATTCATTACCTTTATAAATACCTATAAATGGATCCAATTTAATCATATGGAAACAATTAGATATCTCCACCTATGATGATATCCAAGGATTTCATGCATTATTAACTTATCCCCTTAAGAGAAACTATCTTGAGGGACTAATTTACTAACTTCAATTGTTCATACGTCAATAGACTCAATTGAAATGTCTCCATATAATCCAAAAATAGCTCATCATTTTTGTATGACATTATAAAAATGGCATCCCCAAAAAGGTATCTACCCTTGTAGTAGTCTTAGTCTCATTAAGATATTTTTATTTCATTTTATTCCAATTACTTACTATATCCTTTATTAGGCACATGAACAATAAAATATTTTCATCTTTGAGAGTGGATGGAAATAATTTCAACCTTTATTCATTGTGATTGTAGTCATAACTAAGGAACATGCTGATAGATTCAAATAATATGGTATCAATGTCTTTAATTAGCATCTTTTATAAGACAAGGATGATGGAGGGATTTTCATCATAAGGGAAACACCCACTAGGTTGTTTATGGGGAAATAAAATGTGGATAGTTCATTTATTGACTATTTTCATTTAGTATATCACATGATGTTTTATGTTACTCTTGTTCTAGTGGCCTCAACCATATTTTCAAAATATTTGTAGTATATTTATCCAAAGCTGAATAATGGATAAATTTATATGTTTTCTATAGATAAAGAGGATATTTTATATGAAAATTGAGGTGATTGGTAAAATTATTTTGTACATTATGTTTTAAATTATTTTATAAATTTATCCAATTCTTTGATTGGCCTAAATTTTCTTAATGGGGTTAGTTGGGCATAGTAAGCTCTTTTAGAGAGTGTTTTTGGTGACAAAGGAATGGAATTAATTCTATATTCCTTTGTAAAAGGTGTTTAAATTGGTAATATTTGTAAGGGTGTTAGCTTATTATGATTTATAGGTTCTTTTTCATTCTCTTTTCCTTTGGATTCATATTGTTACACTTTTTATATTAGTAATAGTTCAACTTTATCCACCTTCAACAAATCCTAATATGATGTTAGATATGAGATGAAAAAATGTGTTTTTATATTTATTTTTGTGGCTTCACAAGGAACATAAATCTCTATGCATGCATAAAATTATAGTATCCTTGGAAATAATCTACCCAAATAATCTCTCTCATGCTAAATGCAAGCCACCATAATTTTTTTGGATGTTCTATCTTGTTCATGCATTAGATTAGATTGGAAGGTATTTTTTAATTTTTACTACTCTATGCATTAGATTAGATTAGATTAGAAATGAAAAAATATATCTTAAAAATAAAGAAACTATACATCTTTCAATAAACTCATATTTGACATCTATCCCAAACAATAGTGTCAAAAATGTATCTAAATAAACATACTTATGGTAGGCTAATAACATAAACTTGACTAGGGATTTGCACTATATATGATGTAGTAGGTATTTTTAATCAACTAATAGGACTAATGGTGTTTTATATAAAATGAAATATTGTCCTAAATAGATTTAAAAAAATTGAAAATGAACCACTTTCAATGAAAGTAAATATTACTAAATGAAAGGAAACACAATGTTATAATTTAATTTCTATAAGATAAAAGTTCATATCTATTTTTAAATCTTCCCACACAAGAACAAAATTAAACATTAACCATGAAGTCAGATACTTATTTTTAAAACAAGGAACAAAATGTATAATCTAGGAAGATATTAACAATCACATAAATATATTAATGTAAAATAAACACTCATAAAAAACTCTAACTAATTAATGGGAGCCTTCGCTAAAAATCCTCACTAGTTGACCCTACCTAGGTTAAATTATATATTGAATCCCATCCTTGGATTAAGAAAAGTTACTTATAATAATTTGATATTAGTATAAGTTTAATTGGTAGTAATAATAAATTTTTATGGGTTGAATTAAAACTTTTAGTTGATTAAACTAGTGATGAATTATTAATTACAACTTTGATTTTATACTCCTATATAATCTACAACTTCTCTCTTAAATAGATAATGCATAAACATATTTATATATCCTAATATCCAATGAATAATTTTTTTAATCTATATCAATTATTATTATCGTTAATATTATAATAATTCAATCTACATGTGTAAAAATACAATTACAACCATGTGAAGAGATTGAACATACAAATTGTGATATAATGCTTTGAATATGTAGTGAGAAGTTGTAAAGGCCTCTAGCATTCAAATGATATTATATACTTATTTTGACTATCATAATTAAAAATTATGTCTAATTTTACATGGTTTGGTTTTAAAATTTATCAACTTCCTTAACTTCCTATAGATAGTGAGTGAAATATCATAATATTTGATACTTGATGAAAAAGCTAGTGGTGAGGAGTTAGTAGGGCTCATAGAGTTATATAAAAAAAGTGGATACTATAATATTCACCTAAGATGAGATTTAATAATTTATTAAGATTGATGAATGGCTCTCCTATATGGTAATCATTTTCAAATTTGATAGTCTCTAGCCAAATTTACCTTATCTACATACCTAAATCTCTAAGAAATGGCAACCTCTCTTATAAGGTAAGCTGGAAATATATCCCTATGTACAAGGTTTTTTACTTATGGTGTTTTAGAACATATATGATAAGGATGTTATTTAAAATTGGTTTTAGAGCTTGGATAATCATCCCCTTATGATGAAACCATGGTTCTATAACTCTAACCCCCTCACTAAACCTTTCAATGTAAGACCCATTTGGGTTCATTTTCCCCATCTCCCATTACAATTTTGGTCAAAAAGTTTCTATAAGTCAATAGGTAAGTCCATAAGTGAGTTTCAAAAAACTGACCCTACCAAAACTTTGTTATATGACACTACCTACATTATAGTTTTATTTAACATCAACACATCTAAGGATCTACCTACAAATATTGACCTAGAAGTAGAAAACTGGTCTTGAACCCAACCCCTTGACTATGAGGGCCTCCCTTTCTATTGTCAAAATTGATTTTAGATTGGATTTTTTTTTTTATATATTTCATTAGTGATAAAATAAAAAAGGAAGCCACTTGGTGGAAGTAATTCCTTACCATCCCTTTTTATGTGGGAAGTGGTGAAACTAAGAGTGATGATTCAAACTCAATTTTATATGAACTTGAAGACTCAATTGAGAACCTTGCAACTGGTACAAATCAATAAGAGGAATAAATCAAGGTAGCCTTAACCTCCCCATCTAGAGGTAAAGGTGATTAATTTTTAGTTGAAATTATCAAAAAATTGATTCAATATAAATTGTTATACACATATCTCATTTTTTGGATCTTGATGAAAATAAGGAGTGGACTTTATTATAGTGGAATACAAAAGGTAAACTCGGCAAAGGCCTTGGTTCAAATATATCCCACCACAAAGGGTCAAAATAGAAGAAATGTAATGCATATTTTATATTTATCCCAAGTACTAAATATCCATGTCTATGGATACCTATTAGCTAGGTTGTGTTAGGTTTAATTATACTACGTTGAATATTACTGGATGTTAGTTTTTTGGCTAATAGTTAGCTAAATATGATTGGGTGTCAAATATCTATCTCTTTATTTGGTTTCTCTTTAGAGTATCAGCTTGTTTATTGTTTTTTTTTCCAATGTTTTCCACTAATAGAGGCATATTTTGTGAGCTTAAATGTTTTATATTTATCTCCATTATGCAAGGTTCTCGGGCCTTTAAAAAACCATTTCACCCAAAAATAAATATTAACCTATATATATGAAGGTACCAAACATATTATAATAATGGTTATGAATGTGACTAAACTACATTCATATTTCACATTTGGTAATTGTTTACCAAATTTGACCCCATGTCAAATTCAAGTCCGCCCTATAAATTCAAACTTTTCATATGGTCTTGTCATGTCTTATAATGTCCCTATAAGTCTTCATTTAACCTTGTTAGCATTTATTAAGGTTAATTTGGAAAGATTAAGGTAAGGTCATATTTTGGTCACATAATGGTTTACTCTTATCCTCAGGAGATAGGTCATGGTAAAAATGTGGCATAGGTGATTATGGGGTGATTAATGTTATTTTATATCCCAAATATATGTTCACAACATTTAATGAAGTTTTGTAAAGTTTGAAGATCATTTGATAACTTGAAGGTGTTAACAATACATATAAATGGTGATTTTGGATAATATTTGTGTTTTCTAAAGTTCCTTAACTTCAAAATCCATAAAATACCACACATCAACATTTTAGATAAAATTAGTTTCTTAGAATTCAACACCACTTTCAAGAGTTAGAGGAAGTTATACAGACATGTTGAATTCATGTGAAAGTGAAAAATTTGTAGATGTGTCCTTTGGTATTCTACAGGTTGAAACAAATCTTGTAAAGAATGTTTATATCCAATAGTTTCAAAAATCTTCTTCTCTCTCTTATCATCCCCTTCACAAGCTCACATAGGCAAATATGGTTTAAATGGTATGGCTAGGAGAGAGAAGGTGGGAGCCTAAAACTTTCAAAATTTATTATAGTCTTGGTTAGATTCAAACTTAGGAAAATATTTCTCATATTAATCTCCTTATATATATAAACAATTGCTAAGAAGTTAAGGGTCTAAAAGTTGCTAGTCAATTATGATAGGGGTCTTTCTTGAGTTTTCCAAGAAAAATGGTGGAATATTTTTTGAATAATAAAGTTTTAATGAGTCTTAAACAATAATCTCAACCCTATTTAATTATTTTTAAATATTTCTATGAAGGTAAAATTTTGAATAGATATTCATATCTCCATTCACCACCTTGGACTATGTTTTATGTGTTTCTACATACATGTTGATTTGAGTGTTTGAAAGTTTTTTTCAAGAATTTTGAGATGTTTTATTAATTTTTCATGTGTTTTTACAATTATGGTAATGTAATTTCATTATTAATAACCATTTTGTGCTCTCCAAGGCTTCAAAACTTCAAAGGTTGCCACACAGTCACCTACAAGACTGTCACTATAAACAATGAATGTACAGGGTTTGAACATGATTTTAAGAAGCTAAATATCTTTGAAATGAAGTTTAAATGACTCCATAAAGTAATTTAAATACCAATACACAATGGTGTTATTGAGATGGGCCTCAACAAAATCAAACTACCTAAGATAGTCAATTACAAACTTTACCTTGAATATTGAGTATAGGGGTTGTAATGTGTTGTAAGAATGACATATGGATTTGTAATGGAAATGATTAAATTAATATAGAGGTTTTGTATACTTTAATATCTCAATTACATATTTTAAAATGTCCACTCAAACTACATACTAAAATTTCCTTCTCCTGTTAATCAGTTACCTATAACCAGTCAAGAATTTGTCTTGAAAAAGAAATGTCAATGAAATTTGAAGATATAAGATATTTTAAGGTCTTAATAAAACAATGAAATTATGATATATCTATTGAGTTAATATGTATATATTATTTTTAAGGTCAATAAAACTAATACATATTTAACTATCATAATTTCATTGTTGTATTAAGACCTAAAAATATACTGAGGTAATATTTATATATTCATTTGAAGGTCAAGGAAACTAATACATAGTTAACTATCTAAATGAACACCTACAACCAACTAAGGACATATTAATCTTAAACAATAGTAGGTTGGTGAAATACAATGTTTTAAAATTATAAGAGAGAATATTTAGACATCTCAACGAAATTGAAGAACTTGAAGTCCTTAGGACATTGAAGTCACTAAACCATTTTAAAAAGAGTGACCAATAGGGGTCACATAGTCTAATTAAGTCTACCTACTCATTCTTAAAAATGGTTATTGTTTGAAGTGATATTATAGAGGATGAATAAATAAGAAAAGGTGTTGAAATTAATTTTTATGGGTGAGAACATATCATATCATCTAATTCATACTTATGGAAAATAAAGGAACATGGGAACTCCTAAATAACAATCAATTTCTCATATTGACACTTATAGATGGCTATGAGAGATGTGGGATTTGAAAATTAATTTTGTTGAATTTGGAGTTTAAGTTTTAAAGGTGTATTATAACCTAAATCATAATATTATATAATCACTAAAATATTTTAATTTTTCTTGGTGACCTAATAAGCATAAATTTTTTAGACATAGTCAATTCCTCAAAATGCATATCTACAACCATTATTGGGAAAGTGTTTCAAACAGTTAGGTAGTATTCAGAGTTCTAAGGTTTTAAAGATTCAAGGATGATATTAATTTATGATTTCAATTCAATATTTAAAAAAAGTTTTCAAGGTTAAATAGAGATCTAAACACATTTATTACATACCTTTACTAAATGGACATAAATAAGTTGTTGGCTAGTTATAAGATTGCTCAAGTGGCTAAGCATCCTCTCAAGATTCAAAATAATTTATGTGTATGAGACTAAAGTTCTTAAAACTATTTGAGAACATAATGGTTTTGATTTATTTATAGAATGAGATAAAAGTAATAAAAGAATCAAGTTATTCACACACGGTCCTAAAAAAAATTGTCATCTCTAAACCTACATAAAGAACTAAGGATCATTTATAAAACCTTAAAACAATGGTTGTGTGTGTGATTTATAGATAAATTGTTATAATTAATTTGATACCAAATTATTTTCAAATATAGGTCTTAAATTTTTAATAATATACACAGTTAAATTTGTTCAAATCAACACCTACACAGTCAACCAGTTGAGAAGACTAATTTTTAATAACTCATTTGGTCTTGGAACAGGGGATAATGAAGAAATTATAGGTTTAAAAGGTTTAAAATGTGTTATAATATATCACCAATGTTATATAATAATTTTTAAAATATAAAATGGTAATAAGGACTATCAAAACATAACTCTGATCAGACCCCTGCTTAATCCACACAGTGCATCCATAATCCTACTTGTAATAATCAATTGGTAAATGGCTAGGTGAATTAATTTAAGGACTTAAAAAATATAATTATATTTTAATACCCATATAAAAAAATCCCATGAGGTCATATACCCTATCATAAAGAGAAAAATATTAAACATGTAGCTTAGGGTGTAATTGGTAGACCAACATAAGAACCTTAAGCATAGGTTAATAAGAGTAAAGAGAGACTTGATGAAGGAACGTGGTTGGAAAAACATTTTAAATTATTTATATGGATATTAAAGACCTTAATTAGGTCATTTTATACCAAAAACAACTTAGGAGAACCACCTACAGACCTAAAACTTGCTCACCTCTCTCAGAATGCTTATTTCTAACTGATAGGCAATCTTGCTTTGCTTGGTAAAAATAAAAAATGATACATTGGACCTTAATATAATATTGTAATTTATCCACCCTAATTTACTTAATGTTTTTGAAATAATTTTTAGGATTCATATGTCCAGCTTTATGAATCATCACTAAGAGTTTAAAGTATTTTTAGGGTGTCTAGGAGGGATATAATGACCAGTTTCTAGAGATGGAATTCAAAATAACATAAAATTAAACAAATTTATCCTAAAAAATATTATATTTTTTTATTAATATGAGTAGGTTATTCACATTTACTTGAGTTGTATGGATTACTACATAAATTGCCATAAATCCCTTATTTTTTGTTTTTTTTTTTGTGTTTTTTAGGTATTATTGAGAGATGGATACTTAAAAATAATTTTTATAGGTAATATGGGAATTATTTAATCTCATAAAATAAATAAATTTTCTCAATAACCCTTAAAAGTGACCAAACAAACTCCATTTTGTAAGGTAGTCCAAACAAGCTTGTGAAGGGCTTGTTTTTGGCCATTTCATGGTTTGGCTATGAGAACAATTTTCCATAATCCAAAAATTGATATGGAAATTTATTTTTTAATAGTTAAAGTTAATCAAACACTTCCTATATGTTTCAAAACTTTAGGAGTTTAGAGCCAAAATCCATTTTCTAGGCCCAGAGGCCTAATTAGACCTAGTTGGCAAAAGAGATAGGTAGAAAAAGTAGATTTACACTTGGATTCAGCTCATGAATTTGGTATGGAACTATAATATTATATAGGGTCCTATATTATTCATTAATTTTTTAAATAAAATTCTTACAACTCCTACACAAAGAAAAAAATAGGAACAAAAGATACAAGGAATGAGGCCTAATTGAGGCTTTTGGTAGATAATGACTTGTTAGGGCTAGTATAAGACATCAAAATATATTTTTAAATTTTAATATGATATAAATAGGACATAAATTAATATTTTATGATCTGGAGTAACTGAAACCAAGTTTTGACATGTGTGCAAAATAGGCCTGAGGAGATGAAGAGCCCTCTAGACACCTTGTAAGAGAAATAGCTAATGTGTTAAAGAGAATTGATTGGGGTTAGTTGAAATGTGTCAAGATTAGATAAAACATATAGGATAAACTGATATGACCAAAAGTAAGGCCACTTGTCTTTCAACATGTCAAAAATAAAGAGAGTTTCAACAAGCTAGTCAAGGTATCAAGCATGCATTTCAACGTCCCACACCACTTGGAGAGATGGAACATCTAAAGAAGTTATACACATGGATTTTTAAGTATATTATGATATTTCACTAAATAATCTTCTTATTTTAACTTAAATTAAACTTGTTTACCTTCTCTCTTTTTCACACTTATTCTCTTCTCTCACACTTGTGTTATATATTGAGCAACTTTGGATTTGAAATGTATCCTCCACCTGGGTATGGAAAATCCCTACATTTTCTTCTACCTATGATAAATAAAACATCTGATGTTTTACCTCATTCTTTTACTACATGTGGTTATAAATATCTAAATGGTTGATCTTATCAAGTGTAGATGTATATCACCTTGTTTGTGTCCTATTTATCTTGCCTCATATGGTTGTTTCTCTATTGCAGGTTGTATTTGGTGTCATAAGGGGTATATTATTAGTTTTTAAGTGTAATTATTCTTACCTCTTATCCTTACAATGACTTCCTCTTCTATAAAACATTAATGCAATAGCTTCATTCTAAGATGTGTGTATGTTCATGATGTCTTATAGGTCTTAATGTATAGTGCAATGTGTCATAGTGTTCAAAAAAATTTAGTGCATCACCATTTTAGGTAGGTTTATTTCATTTCATTTCTTCACTTTTCAATATAATCAGGTGATATACTATTGAAAGTGAGCCTAAGTGATTCATCAATGGGAGCTAGCTATTCAATCTAGAGATTTACACCCATTATAGATAGCCTAGAGGTCTAGGGGTAATCTCATGTTTAACCAAATTTGGAAAGGTTTGAACAACCTTATCCACGGGTAAAAACATTTTTTATAATAGTAATACCAATGAAAAAACCATTGATCATACAAATATATCAAGAGATAATAAGTTTTGAACTACATTTACAAATATACACTAAGTAATATAATAAGTGTTATAAACATAATAAATGCCAAAATATTATAAATTATCAATATAATGGGGATATATTATATTTTTTTTAATATTAAGATGTCCATTTACATTCCTCATTAAGGTTACTATTCAAGCTTTTCCAATTTAGAAATATTTTACCATAAAATTTGAAAGTAAAATAACAAACACCTATAATATGAGTCCAAAATTAGTATCCAAATTTAAAGACACAAGTTCACCCTAACTTTTAATTATAGGGTTTGATATTATCATCGATAAAAATGGAAACCATACCAAATTAATGTATTGTGTGTCTTTTTATCCATATAAATAGTTTAGAAATATCATTTTCATCCATATTCTGGGCTTGAATGTCTTAAAAATATGATTTATACTATACATCTTGGCATAAAATTTGGGATTTTCGGTCTAGTTTTTCATGACATTATGGAAATAATTCCTCTCAATCCATTCCTAATGCAAAAGATATTTCATATTAAAAATTAGGGTCTGTTAGATTTTACATATCTTTGTAAGAGAACCTAAAAATAATTTCCATCAAATTTTCTTTTACATAATGAATTACATCATTCTACATAATACACATTTGGCACATATTTCTCATAAAATAATTACATGGGAATACTTTGTGTTTATCTATTCATTTGGATAGCTCTAAGACCTTGACATTATTTATCTAATGTTTATAATATATTTTGTCATTCATTTAATCATCATAAACATCACAATTCTTAAAGTCCTCAATAACATTGAGCAAATCATTTAGTTTTTCTTTCCTTGTTGTAACCACTTACCTTCATCTTTATGGATTTTTGTAATAATTCACAATTCTATCCAAGTAAAAAAAATATCAGATCTCCACATATCTTTTCTTGAATTTATCTCTCCAAGTGTAAATATGAGGTCTCTAAAATTACCTATGTAAGTAATTATGAATTTTATTCTATAATAGAATAAAATTCATTGGGGCTTCTTTTACAATGCTCAATTTAATATTATTAATTAAATTAAATTAATTTTGGATTATTTACTAGTGGTGAAATCATTTTGGTTAATTTTTTATTACTATATTGAATGATTTATATGACATATACTTGTATACATATTTAAAATTCCTTGAATCAAATGAATTATTTAATTAGTCTTTTTATGATTTTTGGTGGTTTAAGTGACCCCATGTGATTGCAAATCACACCATTGATTTTACTTGAAGGTTATTTTTTCCTGTGTTGTGATTATCGATGTGGAAGGTGGATGTCATGAGCTATATATGGTATAATCTATATTAATTATATCCATAGATTCTTTATTATCTCTTAAAATATGATTAAATGAAATTTATATATTTTTCCACATGTCCCAATTTTTCTTTGTAAACATATCATTATTTTATTCTATTTGTGAGTATATAGTATAGATGTGTGTGTGTGAATGTGTGTATTGATTGAATTTTTAATTGATTCTTACACTAATTTATTTATGAGACATATTTCATGAAATAAATTTGGTATGATCATTTTTCATCAATGCATCTCATCCCTTCATGAATCCATAAATGTTCCTTACAAATTTACTTGCATTGAAAATCCATAGACAAATGAATTTAGATGTATATTTTAAAAATATATTCATCAAACCATTAATGGATTCAAAAAAAAATTAGTAAATACTTGATAAACTTTAAATATTCTTAATTTTTTTAAAATTAGACATTTTCCATTGCACTATGCATTCTCTTTGCAGAAAAGAAATAAATCTAGTGTGTTTTTCATGGATTACTTCCTTATAATTAGTGGCCTCATAAGTTAATTTGATGCCTTAGAGTATTCCTAAAGTATTTATAACTATAAAGTAACATTTTATTTTATCATTTATTACATTATAGGAACTACATGAATTTATAGGAAATTATGGTTATAGGTTTTTAGGAGATGTTTCTCCATAATATTAAGATAAAACCCCGTTCTCATGGTTCATTAGCCATTCCATTAGTGAAAAATAAAAGGGATGAATCACAAAGGTTTATAATTTGTGAAATTATTCCTATTTATCTTTATGGGTATGAACTCTAAGGGTCTTTTTTAGTTATCGATGAAGTTTTACTAAGCCACAATTCATAATACATGTCTAAATATATATCCATATACATATACCTATGTACAAGCATCTAGAGACCCACTGATAATGAAATCATAGATTATGTTGTAATTTATATCCTTAAGAGTGAACCATATATTCTTTCAATTCCATTTCCAAAATATTTATCTTAAATATTTGTCTTATTATCTAGGCGCTTTATTTAAAATTTAGATTAATAGGTAAATTAACCTTGATTATGATAAATTGAATAGAATAAATTATAATTTCTTAAATGACCATTCACAAAATAGAATGAAGGGTAATAACTAAATCTATCTCTATCACCTTCATATAGTGGAATATAATGGGCCATAAATATTTTAGGTAAATGATATTAGGGAATAACGGGTGTTATACAATTATGAAATAAAGCTTGGGGATCCAATGATTTGATAGTTTTTTCTATATCTAGGTCTAATTTCATCACCTTAGCATTAAAAATGAAATAGTTTTCTTGAGGGATTATGAATTAGGAAAGGTATGTGATGTAGTGTGTGTAGATATAAATGGTTCCAAGTGAGTTGATTGGTTAGGCATAGGCATATTATTCTATTTTAAACCATGTGTTTCACCCAAGGTAAAAGTTCTAAATGGGATAACAATATCAACACTAATTGTAGGATTTAAAAGATTTTTTTACATATAATAATTTGGTTATTCATATGTACTATCATGATTATGTTTCATATATTCTTATCTAACTAAAAATAATAAAGATTCAATGTAATCAAGATGAGTGTCAATGTATTCACCAAATTATTTTTCATCCACAAAGTCAAAACTAAAGTTAGCATATGCATGAGTCTTATCACTTTCTATGGTCAAAATAGTTACATCAAGATGGCGTAAATTGAATGGTATAACATTTGAAATATATGGACACTCTTGTTCTAATGTTATACTTAATTTAATAAAACTTTTCAATAATGAATATAGTGTATAATTTAAATAGTTTTCCTATCATAGTCATAAAGATGTCTATATCATCCATTCAAAAAAATATTTCAAATGATAACTAAAAAATTAAATATTAAAAAATATAAAATTGATGTCCCCTATATATCTATCTAGATATCTATCAATAGTTGAGTTGGTCATGTATATGGAGATTAGTAAATTCTTATGAAATCTGAGGTTGACATAAGATAATTATAGTTTAATATATTATCTAAGATAAAATTAAAATGTTACCGGTGTTAGATATTATGTCTAAGGTTGAAATGAAGTTAAATTAATGTTATATTTAGATCTAAGGTTGAAAGAAAATTATTTTAGCATCAGACATTCTAGAATTTATATAAACCATAGTGTTTAACCTTAGGTTTGGATAAGATCCTATGGGGTTATGGTTAATAATATATAAATGAATAAGCACAAGGGTGATAAATAAATCTATATTACGACAATTAATTAAAAATTCAAATAAAACACATATTGAATTCATTATGATGAGATATGTTAAACATGGAAAGTATAATTATGCTATATATTATAATGATAATGAAAACAATATACTTAGATGGCTATTAAGTTAAAAAATATCTAATATGGAACATGCTAGAAGGATAATATATTTGGATTTTAGAATAGTCATCAAATTATGGAAAAACTCCCTATGTAGCTATAGATAACTGTGTCAACTTGGGATAGTTTTGTCAATGCTAGGGATAATTTTGTCAATGCTACTATCTAACTCAAATGAAAGTGTCTAGCATAGAATACCTAATAAAACTTAATGTGAACACATGGAATATTATGGGTTACATGTTTCAATCACTCTATTACACTAAGATTTTTATCATGGGCTATTATTCTTGGTTAAATAACAAACCTTAGTTCATGTTCATAGTGTATGTGGGAAAAATGGGTTAGTGGGATCATAGTGTTGAACTAACCATAAATATCCATTTGTGAATGGGGTTTTAATACATATATACTACTTTAAATAGTTTCTCATAATGATGTATTTCTCCCCTAATGTGTTGTATTATGTGTGTACAATGGTGAAATATGTGGAAATTAAGTACAATAGTGACCTAAATTGTAAGTTCAAAATATAACTCATGGCATCTTCCATCAATAATTTAGACCTATATATATGTTTTACCTATCATTGATATGTATTTATGAGATAATATTGAATATTTACTCCCTCGAATACTTTTAAATCATTGACTTATAATAAGGTTTGAGATTTCTATGTCTTTTCTGGGTAATGAATGAATATGGATTGATCATGTATTTATACCAATCCATTTGGAAAATATATCACATTAAATAAGCTAGTACGACCATAGGAATATTTTCCTTTGAAAACTAGATGAATTTAAAAAATTGTACACTTACATTAGGTCAAGACACTTGTGTCTATGTAGGCATCTCACTCGGAAATAAGTGCCCAAGAAGAAAAAATGTAGGTATAGGTCCAAGACTTTTAGATATGGAATATAAACATGTTTACATAATTATAGGAAAGATATAATACTTGGGTCATCAATATAAAATTGGTTAGACTAAGAGATAAATAATGAGCACAAAGGGATAGTAGATGTGAACATTTAAGAATTAGAAAGGATATATAACTTATAGGAATATTTAAAGTCTATATTTTCTAGGTGTATAAGATTGTGGTACTATATAATTCATAAAAAGTGCCTACATTCTCCCCCCTTAATATAGTAATGAAATTGTTAGTTTAAAGGAGAATAAATGTTTACTTGCATGTGTAGAACACACCTTGTATTTGCATGATCCCAACTTGAGTGCTATGATGGTAACTTACATAAAACCAAGATAATGTTACAACATATAATTAATGCATATAATATGAAATTTAAAGCATTTGAAATGATTGACATTGAAAGAGTGAGGTTTAAGAGTACACTTGTGTATCAATGAGACCACCTTGCCTTTTTAGAAATTTGATTTGAAAATATGAATCCATATGAACCATTAGAGATAATATTAGGAAACATATAAATATGGAAAGTTCATATATATGGAAAGATAGAGATATATTAGTGGACACATTCCCCCAAACATAGAGAAAATGTGAGTTACCAACCTATAATTGAGATGAGATCAACTATGTAACCCAATCATAATTATTGTATGCAAGTGAAATAAGATATATCTATAACTTATCTTACTAAATAATATCTGATATCAAAAAAGGTAATCAAATAACTATCCACTTATAAATTTTTTTATATCAGGATCATGACCAATAATAGATCTATTAAACCTATAGTAAAGGATATCTAATCACACTATGGAAAAGGATAAGTTTCCAAGCCTTCTAGTAAAATTTCATTTTGTGATAAACCTAGCTAGGACTTATTATTATAATAAAATTAAGTAAGATAATCTACTAAATAAACATTCAAGATAATCTAGTAAATGATATGCAAGATAATTATAGTGCTCTCCAAATCTTATGGCACAAATGGGGAAGACATTAATTATGAAAATATAATGATATCTAATATAACATATAAATAATATAATAAATTAGTGATGCAATTAAATACATTAGTTATACAACATATAATCATCAACATATGAAGGGATATGAGTATACTTACCTCATTGAAGTGAACCCATCATGCCCCAATTTCTCCATTGACTAATGATGATTTGAAATAGGTTATTATGTCTTGTAAGGATCACATGGATAGATTAGATTTAGGATAAAATACTTCTCCTATGTATCCAATACCTCTAAAATACAAGTCTAATTCTTTAGGATAAAAACTTAAGTAATGAAACCTCATATTGATAGTATAAGGAGATTTATGAGTAGTAATGATGCATAATCGAGTGATAATATATTTATAAATATTTTTAAGGGGGTATTTATAGCTAAGGATTTACCTTAAACCCTCCCAAGAATTTAGCTGACAAGGTCAGCTAGGTCAACTTTGTCTAGCAGGAAATAAAGTCATCAAGATTTGATCTACATTGAATTGGGCCAACAAAGTTCTATAACATGCACTAAATTCCAAAAAAGGTCAATCGAATGGATCTCATTAGATTTTATATACCTACACCACATATTATTAATGATATAGTCATCATCTTTGTCAACATAGTAGGATGATATGAATGGCATAATCAACCTAGTCAATTTAGTAGGAAAATAGGCTAAAACAAACAATATAAATATTAAATAAACATTTAAATATAAATACATTTTTTCGATTTATAGTATTTCATAATTTAATTTATATTTTATATTTATAAATTTAGTATATTTAAGAGTGGTATCAGACCTCTATGACATATAATGTAAAATATATATTTTGGAGGGTCCTATTGGATTCTAGACTTAGACATATTTTAGGGTTTTGGGATTCTAGACTTAACCATGTTTAAATATTTTAGGACTTTAGGGAATAATCATAGGATTTTAATGGATAAATACTCTAAATAAGTTAGACTAATGGTTAGAATGATACAAAGCCACAAAAATCTTGTGAAGTACCAATATTCTATGCACCCATTTCCCAGTGTACCATTTAAGGCATGCACTCAAAGAGATTGAAACTTGATAGGTTATTTTGAGAGATAAAGTGTTCCTAAGTTATAAAGTTAATAATTTTTTTGTGTGTAAATATTCCCAGTTTAATTTCATCACGTGGTATGTGAGTGTAACATGGGATGGTGATTTGAGAAAGAACATAGCAATGCATGAAACTGAGCAAACTAAAATTGAAATACTAAAATTAATGCTAAAATGAAAGTAACTAAAATCACCATATACATGCCTTGACTTACCTTTACATTGAATTATTGTTTGTAAATATCGTAGTATTGATTATGGAGGGCACAATACTTGAATTTGAAAAACCTTAGGGATACAAGTCTAAAAATAAAATCAATGCACGCATATATATGATGACCAAAGTAGAAATGGATAAATCTAAAAAATGATTAAATTACTTATAAAATTGGCAAGCTGGAATTTTTAAGGTTGAGTTAGAACCAAAATAAAAATCATATAAATGACAAAATTATGATAAATGTGTGTATAACACACTAAATCATGTTGGGAATCATGTCAAACATGAATGACTAAAAAGGAATGTAGACACACTAAATGAAGTTGGGAATCACATAAAACATAAATGGAAAAAAGGAATTTTGAACACACTAAATAACATTGGGAAGCATGTAAAACATTATAAGTAAATGAAATATTAAAAAACTAACAAAGTTATGTAAGTGAAAGATAACCTCAAGTGAGATAATCATGTCGAATAAAACATAAATGAAATGTAAATGACTAAAAATGAAATGTAATTTAAGATATAATACAAGCATGTCAATCCATTCATAAATAAAAACATGAAATAATGTCAAATGTCCTATGTAAGATAAGTTAAGTCTATAAAAAATCAAAAAATAACATGATAGATAGAATAAAATTAAAATTTCTAAATGATGACAACTCAAAATTAGTGGTTCCCTAAAATGTGATATAATAAAGTACAACCAATTAGTTACATGAATAATATAAAAATGATATGGTGTGGTAATAAAATATGGAGGGGTGTTTTGCTAAAAAATTGGTCCTCTCTGAGGTATTATAATGAATCTCATAAACTAGAAGCCAAAAGGTATAAGAAGGTAGATGTGATTAGATTAAATAAATACCCATAAATGGGAAACTGGGAATAATGTGATGTACATAATGGATATAAGGTGCCACATGGGTGATGTGAACATCCTTAGCAAGAATGAGACATATTAGATAATTGATAAAGGCTAATAACTATTAAAAAATACTTAAGACACTTTGAATAATGAACACAAAGATTAGGATAACAATTAAATTAAATTTATCATCCTGTGAAGGCTATATGCATGATAATTAAAATGGTTCTAGCTTCCCATAATGTGTTCCCTATTCCTTAGGACCCCTTATAAAATTGTCAGACTATTATGACTATTGGGTACTCATGTGAGAAATTAATTGGTACTATGATTATGATATAATGAGACCTCATACCTTAGTATATTTGCCTACCACACCATAATAGACCATAACTCTATCATGAGGCAAACTATGGAGTTCTAGATTCAACTATAATAGGTGATGTGCCAAATAAAAATCACATCTTTTAGTGTGATCTAGATTTTAAGATTATTTTTGCTTTTTGATAATTTCCTTTTGTTTATTTTATGATTTGAATTTTAACTTTTTTGATTTTTTATAGTTTTCCTCCATATGGATTAAAATAACATATCATGAGTTAAATAGGTGATTAACATAATAGATATTACACTTGGTCACTAGAGAAAAGGACCTAAATACCAAGGTGTTTAAATACTCCTAAACTTTCCCACAAGTAAGTGTGAAATCTCAAAAATGACATATGTGTGCCTCAAATGAAAGGAAATAATAGAAATATGGGTATCATAAGAGATCCATCCATGTAATAAGTGATACAATGATGAATATTCTCATAGTTGATCACACAACGGTAAAAATAATGATATTCAATGGATGGGGTATGCTATGATAGTCATGTCACTAAGAAGCCATCCTAACCTAAAAAGGATCTAACACAAGCACCAATGAAATTAGTGGACATACTAGAAGAGAGGGAAGGTAAATGGTCATCCCAAAAGAGGGGGAATATAACTGGTCATCCCAAAAGAGGGGGAAGGTAAATGGTCATCCCAAAATAAGGGGAAATTAAATAAGGGTCAAATAGTCATAAATATACTAAGGAAAGAAGATATAAATGTAATAAACATGTTGGCTTTATGATTCAAATTAGATTTATTAGTCTTTGTTTTATGTTGTTTTTATTTTGGTTAGTTGATAGGTTAGCTACCCATGAGTTGGTTTTATCCAACATCTCTCCTATAAGCCCTTTAATGGCTCACATTAAACAAAAATAATATATGAAATTTTACATTACTTTTCCTACATATATTTTAGAATATATTCCTCTATTGACTTGGATATCAATGCTATCAGAGCCACAGCATCGAAAAGTGAAAACTTGGAGGAGAAAGATAAAAAAAATTGGTAACATATTTGCTTTGGACGATAATCTATTGATTATGGAACTTGATATACTAATGTATTAGTCCAAACCGGGAAGGTATCATTTGACTAAAGGGAATGCATTTCTCTATTAGATCTAGTTCAACATATGCCTATGTTATTAAATATAGTGGTTATCATTGGGGTTGTGAACTTAATTTTTTCGATTGAAATAACTTGGGTATTAAGTGTCGATTGCATGAGCTAGAAAACAAATGGAGGATATCAATTACTAGATAAAAATTGTAATAAATATCACCCACATCATCTCCACACATCTTCTTCCAACCTTGAGGACCCACATAATACATGAAAAGTTGTACGGTCCTACACCAGTCTAGTAAAACAAAACAAGATCCGATCAACAACAAAATGCAAAGTAATAGAGTCTTCAAAAAAATTATTTCAATGTTGCCCTTTCTACACCATGAAAGGAGGATGGTTATACACCATGAAAGAAAGATGGGTGAAGGGACTTTATATGCCACAAAAGGAAAATGGTGAAGTGATTTTTTTTATATAAGAAAAGAAAGGATAAATTAAATTCACATTTGATTTTTCATGTAAAATATAAATATATTTTTTTGTGAAAATTATAAAAGTGAAGAAAATTGAAGGTTATTGTTCATTTATAAAACATGTTTGTAGATAGATTGGCAAGTTTAAATTTGCAAAAAAGAAGTTATAATTCCTTTGGTGATATGTTTTGATCAAAATATTTTTTTGATCTTATTTTTAATGGAATGGAGTTATAAGGTTATAATAAAAAATCAAAATATTGGAGAAATAAGGGTGTAACAAAGAGTTATAAGGTGAAATTTTTTACAAGTCTTAAGAATCCTTTGTATTCAAAAACTATTTTTGAAGGTAAAGGAAAAACCTCAAAATAGTATTCCCTTGTCTTGTTTTGACTTGATTCATTAGAACCATGGAAAAAATTGTGAGTTTGATTTTTGAAAATGGTAAATTTTCACCTAAAAAGTATAAATAATGGAGTAGTAATATGGATAATACACTCATTTTTAATGACCTATGGGAAATCACTGAGAAATAAACCACACTACCAACTAAAGATATAAAGTTGATTGAATATCAGAAACATGATAATTATGCACTCACACTTTTGAAATCATCTTGCACTAAATAGGTAATCATTCATATTAAAGAAGTTAAAAATAGTGCATAGAAATCTTGTAAAGCATTAGAATATTTGTATGATAAAAAACCTACATACTAGAATTTTGACCTTCTTATGCAATGATTAAACAACAAACTGGTAGATAATGAAGATGTCTCTACATATCTTTCTCACATGAAAAAATTGAAACAATAATATTTCACAAATGGTGGTAAAATTGATGATGATATGTTTATTTCCATCACATTAAATGGTCTTAATTTTGTATACCCCAATTTTTTTGAAATGTTATATCCTAGTGATAAGCTTAATGGTGAGAAATTTGACTCTATTTATGAGTTATTAAGTTAGCATGAGATATTGTTTGCAAGGAATAAGAGTACATCCATAAAGGAGGCCCCAAAAATAGGTAATACATTATATGAGCATTAAAAAAAAAACATTCTTCAAATCATTTTTAGAGATAGAAACACTCTTTATATCACACTTCCAGACATAAGAAATATTTTTGACATATGGATTATTCTAGTTCTATAAAGTATAGCCATAATTCTAGTTCTTTAAAGCATAAACATCATTCTGGTTCTCCAAAGCATAGACATCACTCTAATTCTCAAAAACATGAGCATCACCACAAACATTCACATGGACACAAGCACAAGCACAAACATTCTTCTTCATGTGGATATTTCTCTTTTATTTTCATTAGATGTGAGAGAACATGCTACAATTATGGTGGCATAGGACACCTACCATGACTAGGCATAGAGATATTGATGAACATCCCTTAGGCTAGTATGACTAGACTCTACCAAAAATTATATTCTATACTTCTTAGAATAATGATAAAGGCACTTTTGTAGTGTTTTATCAATTTGTGTTAGGATTCTTGTGTTTGCTTGATATTTAAAGTGGTATAATCCTCCCTTTACAAATTATAAGTTCATACTAAATTCTAAAAAAATTATTTTTAGGTCATATAGTGTGTCTTAGCATTCACCTATCAAGGATATAGTGGAATTTTGAGTGTAATGTCTTCAACTAGACCTTAATTTCATTGTTCTCTAGTCTTAGTGAATCAAACTAACGTCTATATGAAATATTGTTAATTAGAAATTATATTAGACACTCTATTAACTCATTTAATATTCCATTAGTGTGTTAAAGAGTCCACGTGTAAGAGTGGATATGATAGATTCATGGTTCATCACCAAAAGCTATATAAGCTTACTTTGTGAAATTTCTTAACTCTTGTCATCCCAAATAGTTTTAGGTTTTAGAAGTAGAGGTCAAAATTATGAAATTTGAGTATTTAGCCTTATTAAAAACCGTAGATGTCTGACCCTATTATATTATACCCATATCCTAGGGTCATTCTCATGCTGAGATAGATTTGGGTAAAGGACCTGAACAATCCCTTGCCCAGCTAGGGTGTAATCAAGATCCCCAATGATGTTGGCACACCCTATGGGACCAAGGTCTAAAAGAGAGGAAATATATTAGTGTTTCTTTCCTATAATTAGATTTTAGAAGTAATAAATTTAGCACCAATGGAAAATCCAACTCAAATATTCTAGTTATGAGCAAACTAAGTATGTCTCATTATAGATTTTAATCAATTCTTACATTTCATTTGGTATATGAGGATAATATGAATAGATATTGTGAATATACCTATTATATACCTCCTTACTAGGAGTCCAAATATGATCCTCATAATCCATATGATCCATTCTAGCCCTATCATGAGCCATCCATAACAACACTTAAGATAACTTTAGTGAGCTTTGATAAACATGCACTAGACTTGTGCTCACAAAATTATTATGGACAAAATGTCCCTACTCACCAGATCCATCATGTGAGAGAGTAAATATAACAAGTGAAAAAATAATGGGAAAATTTTGAGGGAGAAAATTGTAAAAATATCAAATAATAGATGATGGATGTGAGTGGTTACATTCAAATCATTGAGGATAACCTAAAAGGCCTTGAAGAGTAGCAAGCCCAACCTCACCAATCTTATTTGCCTTCATATACACCACCTCCAATTTCTTATGTGCCACCCATTGATACCCAAGAGACCATTATAAGTGACTCTTTGAGTATTCCAAGTTCTTCATATGTTTCTCATACCTTTCCTTCTTAGAAGTCTATCCAAGAGAGTTTTCCAAAAAAGAAATAAACTATTGTTGAACAATTTGATGTTGAGATTTATGATCCTTCCATTCTTCTTGAATAACCCCTTAAAAAGTCCTTAAAATTTCCAATATAGAATAAAGTGGTGAAGTAAGGTGGTGGGCAAACTAATATTGGATCTCCTTGTCTTCCTTATCATGAAGCCACTAACCATCTTAAAGAGAAGCTTTTCTAAGAGAATATAGATAGAAAAATCAAAGTGTTGGAGTTGAAGACAAGGAAAGAGGATGATAATCAAAATCAAAATATTAAATAAGAACATATATATTTCCCATATTGGAACCAAATCATGTATTCAAGAAAATCCAAGATAATTCAATCCCCATCCCTCCCTCCTAAAAAAATTAGGTTATTTCCATCTTGGGAATCCATCTAGAGCAATATGGAAAAGAAGGAGGAGGACATGACTATAAAAAAAATTAGTTAGACAAATAAGGTGTCATATATGTCTCATATCTCTTGGAATTATTTGAAGAATATCCAAGGCCACTCCTTGAATAGATAAGTAGTGAACTCCATGTTGAACTCATAACAGATGATGATGAACTATAAGAGTCAAAAGAGGAAATCATTAATGGAATGTGACTTGGAAAATATGAGCATGATTCATTCTTTCATAGTGATAAAGAAGATGAGTTATAAGAGAAAGTACAAGATAAGTATGAGATCCAATAGGAAAAGGTATCAGTTGTGCATCAAGAAGGTATTTCTCAAGAATTTCTTGATTACATATTAGTTATCCAAAATCAAGATTCTTCTCAAAATATATTGGTGGATGACATAAATCAAGTAAAATATCACCTTTACCTAGAAGGTATCTAGGAATACATATCACACAAAGCCATTGCTAAGATGGGTAATATTCTTAAAGAAGAAGATTCATGGTAGTAGTTATACCATAGAATCATGGAAGAGCTTGAAGTGTTCACCAGTAGCGAATCTGTTGAGACCAAGGTGGAAGTTGTTATTATTGAATATGATTCAATACCTTATCCTGATCTTGGACCACTCTCAGAAGACTAGTAGTTACAAATTAAGATATTTCATGAGATTAAATATCTTTTCCAAGTTAAGGGTCAAGTATTTGAGAAGGTGGACAAAGAGTTTTCCATAGAGGATAATGACTAAGTTTAGGTAGAATATGTAGAACTCCTTAATGAGTTTAAAGAGATTGAAGACAATAAGAATCCCTATCTTATTGAGAGAAAAATGGAAATAAAATAGGTATGTCTTAATGGACCACCATTGGAGGTTATAGTTGAGAAGCCATCTAAAGAAGCTGAGACTATTTGGATGCACATAACTGATCTATTTGGAGTTATTTAGTTCTCATTAAACATCATTCTAAAGAAGTTGAAAAATACAATGAATAAGAAACATACATCGTGACCTAGGGTTAAGGAGTTTTATGCCTGATTCAATTCCCCATTCTATGATGTAAGAAGTTTTTCAAACTTTCCTTTTGATCCAAGATGAAAGGTGCATATAGTTTTAAGTTGTATATATTAGGATAGTTTTTTTTTTAAATTCCTCTAACTATTATTTTGGCACATTTATTATTGTATTTGTTTTTTCTAGGTTATTTTACCTTTAAAAAGTTCCTTGGGCACTCCATATTTTTTTATTCTTTTCTCGGTCCTTTATTTATTCCAAAAGGTTAGAACAAGATTGGTAGCCAATTCCAAATCTAGTTCAAAATGTTGGACCCAAGAAGAGACTCCATGCCCAATGGACTAAATAATACAATATGGTATAGGTTTTCTTACATATATGGGCATGTAACCCTTATGAGTCACCAAAGATATTAGCTAAATTTGGCCCACATATAATGCTTTTGCATGGTTTGATAGATTGAGTAGACCTAAGGTTTAGAATAGGTTTAAGATTGTAAAATGGAGACACAAATTCAGGTTATTATATTTTTTGATAATTTAAGAGTATGGACCAGGTTTCATAGAGCCTATAAATTCATCATGACCTTGAAATATTGATCAAAGGATGAATTATCCAAGTTTGAAGGATTAAACAATCATTAATATGTCTTCTAGAAGTGAATGGACCAGTACACTTGTGAAATTTATAAACACTCCTCAGGAAGCCACTCAAGCTAAAGGATTATAGCACAAGGTATTTACTCATGATAGTAATATGTTATATAATTTTCATGTTCACAAGATCTTTCTATTTTAAGTTATGAAGCTTCAAAGTTGAACCAATAGAGTAAGACATCTGCTCAAATGTTAAAATAAATATCAAGCAAATCAAACCATTTTGATATTAAATTTGATGGTTTCATGAATATAAATAATGGTCATGTGAATGTCATTTGATGGGAGTGAAAACATCAAATTTGAGATCATAAAATAATTGTTGGTTTTCAAATAATGGGTCCCATCAGATCTGATGGTTTGTATTACATTGTACATCTTGATCAATGATATGAGATGAGTCAAAAGGTTAATTATCTTTAGAGGCCACCACATGGCACAAGTTTTAGATATATTAGACTAAAAATATGATCTTGAAACCAATGCATGACTGACACATGGTGTAAGGACATAAATATGATAGATTGATAATGTATCTTGAATGTAAATATAGGGCTACCAAGTGGCACTAGCTTAGATAGAGGTTGACAAGTCAAAGGCAGATTAAATACTCAGTCATTTGGAGTAGGATCAATGGTGTGAGATGGTTTAATGAGTCAATGATCCAATTCATGGTCAATGACCAATGAAATTAAAGGTTGATAAGCTAAGGGACTTCTTGGAGTTCAAACACATGGCCAAGGTTGAACTAGAGAAAGATTTTCAAATGGGCACATGCCACCATTAAATCTCAATCAAATGCCAAGGATTGGACATAGCCTTGTAGTCAAGAGATCAAGAACATAAAGAGATGCCATGAAATTTTAAAATGGACCTATGGTTCAAATATTTAAAGTTTATAGTATCATTTTATGACTATGTTCATTTTATTTAAAGAAGGTTCCATGCATATATGAATTCTCATTCTTGTAAAATTTTGAATGGGTCTATTTTCACCTATTCATATCAAGAAGGGATCTATGTGGTCTAAGGTCCCCATCAACATAATGACTATATGAAAACTAATAGTTTGAGATTGGTTTTCCATCTATAGTGGACCTCTAAACATGGGATGAATTTGAGAATGATCTAGTTGGAAAAAAATTTATCATTTAAAAGGATGATATGATGGCATACACATAGACCCTAATGGTTTCATCTCCAATACCAACTACATGAAAAGGACCCCTTCTCTCCACTATGCATACTATGACAAACCAGTTAGGAGCACTTATCACTAGGACAAATTTCTAATAGATAGATATGATTTTTATAACTACATGTATGGTATAACCTAGCTTAGGATATCTTGACCCTACCATAACAACAAGAAGAAACATCAGTGTAACTGTGTAACCACTTAAAGTAGCCTAGATCAATCAAAAAGGTTTGAATGAACATAATTTGTAGAGACAAGTGTAACTACATTTCAAATGGATTTGAGATCACTTCATTCCACTTTGAGCACCAAAAATCCCTCTCTCTCATTTCCTTTCTACTATAAATATATCCTTTGAGCTATTGATGAGCATCTCTTAGGTTGGTATGACTAGACTCTATCAAATATTATATTTTTCACCTCTTGGAGTAATTAGAAAGGCACTTTTATAGTGTTTTTTAAATTTGTGTTAACATTCCTATGTTTGCTTGATATTTTAAGTAGTATAATCCTCACCTTGAAAATTATAATCTCAACCTAAATTCTATCAACTTTATTTATAGGTCATATAGTGTGTCTTAACATTGATATCTCAAGGATATAGTGGACTATTGAAAGTAAGTGTCTTCAACCAGACCTTAATTTCATTTTTCTCTAGTCTTAGTGCAACAAACTAACCTATATATGAAATAATGTAAAAATTATAGTAGACACTGCATTATCTCCTTACATAGTCCATTATTGTGTTAAATATTCCAAACCTAAGAGTGGATATGAAAAATTCATGGTGCATCACCAAAAGCTAGATAGGTTTACTTTATGCAATTTCTTGACTCTTTTCATCCTAGCTAGTTTTAGGTTTTAGAAATAGAGATCCAAATTATGAAATATAAGGAGCTAACCTCATTAAGAACCATTAAGGTTTGAGCCTGTTATAGGGTACCCATAGCCTAGGGTCATTCCCATCTTGAGCTGGATTTGGGTAATGGACTTGAACAATCCCTTGCCTAGCTAGGGTGTAATCTAGATCCCTAATACTTATATATATATATATATATTACATGTAGGCCACACACATCCCTAAACATCCTTAAATTAATCACATACCTTCACTTTATCATCTTGGTCCCTAGTGCATTATGTTTTACCACTTGGACACTAGTGCCATAATTGGGACAATAACACCAATGATGTTAGTGTCCTAATTTGGGAACTATAATCCTTTTCTTGCCTTCTATTACCAATAGCTATCTTTTCAAATCAAAAACCACCTAGGTTTGGAATAGACCTATTTTAAGACCTGTAGGATAACTACAACAATATATATAGATGAATTTTATCCCTCTATCCACTAGATGGGAATCTATTGCAAATTACACAAAAAAACTCAAAAAAATTATGCATAATCAAGGTTATCAATCCTTATTATGCCCTACTTCTACATAAAACCATATATAGTATTCCTAATCTTAGATTACTCATATTTATAGTCTTAATCACACTCAAAACACTCAAGCCAACATTGATACTAGCTTCATTTGCACTTGTACTAGCACTTAGATGGGGAGAACTACATCGGGCTTGATCTCTCCTTAAAGTATTGGTATATAGGCAGCTCTCATCATAACAAGGTCTTGAGTATGTCCAACCTACCCCATTAACATCACACTTTTATATTTTTTCCAACATAATGCCATATAAACATGGAGGTTTAGGTTTTACATACAAAATTAGTCCAAATAGGTCACCTATAGGGAATCAAAACTCATGTGGACAAGAACAGGCTTGGAAAAATCAGACACAGGTGCACCCAAAATCTTATAACAATTATGAATAGAGAACACTAGCAAAAAAATAAGGACACTATCACCATTGGTGCTAGCTTCCAATTTGGGTGCTACTATATAGTAAATATTTTTACACTTAGATCCTATATATGCCACTTAGATCAACTTCTATCCTAGTTTGTAGCTTCTAGATATCTTATATCAATCAATTTCTAAGTACCAATTTACATTATTTATTTTTATTTTTAGAAATTTCAAATTAAGTCAATTCTATTATAAATTAGTGTCTATATCTATTTTATATTTATACTTAGATTTACTATACTCAAACCCTTTAATAACCTAGGGTTTAAAATCCATAAACCCTAAAAAAGATAAATCAATAACTGTAGATACCCAAAGGTATTACACTATGAAACCATAATCACACATTCACCTTTAAAGGAATTACACTATACACCTATGGGAACCTTTAAATAAATTACACCATGTGACTCTAAATTAATTAGAGTGAGTTTAGGATGGCATGATTGTGGGACTACATGCCATAGTGAAAATACATCCCACATTCTCTCATGAATAATCAACTAAGCATATTAGAGTATTTTATAGCATAAGAACCTCCATGATACTATGTATTGGGTACAATGTATAATTCCATATGAAGTTTACCAAAATCACATAAAGTGATATATTACAATGCTTTACTATGAGAATAAGTATAAATGGATATAAGGAAATGCTTAACCATTAGTAAGTGACATTTTCAAGCACACTCCCCCTCAATGTCATCTCTAAGAGGCCCAACATTATAAAAAAATGATAAAACTTGGTAGAACCAAGTGATTATTTGAAGATATCTACCACCTATACATATGTAGGATAAAATTGTAATTCAATATCCCCATTAAGTATTTTCTCAAATAAAAAACACATGAACCTCAATATTCTTATTTCATTGGTGTTGCACAAGAATTTTATTCAAAGCTATAGAACTTGAATATCACCATGAAGGGTGGTAAAATGAAGAACTTACACATGAGGTTATTTTAATATCATTTGTAGATTGTAGATTTATGATATCACAGTATGGTTAGTATAACAATAACCAAATAAATTAGTATCATCAAATGGTGAATAATATAAACTAACATTTAAATTTTTATATATATACCAAAGTATCAATTTTTCTAATTTCCAATGATCTAAGTATAGATCCTTCGTTAATATGAAAACAACACCCATAACATATGAAATATCTATCCTAGTAATTGTTAGATAAATCAATCTACCAATAATCTTTTTGTAAAGGGTGGGGTTAGCTTTATGACATGTAGTTTTTAGATCAATATTAAACACCAAATCCAAATAGAAGTAAATGTAATCTTGAAATCAAGCATGTTAAATTTAACAAGAATATAAGGTGATGCACATATAATAAATTCACTACTAATATTATACTAAGTTATCCAAACATTAGATATCTTATTGTCAATAACACATTTTATAATTTGAGTATTAACAACAAAAATTCAAGATTAATATGATTTATATAGTTTTTAAATGATATATAATTAGATATAATATAAGATTTAGGAACGTAACATTTCATACATAAAATAAGGACAATTTTAGCATGAAATGCAATTATCTAATCAAACAAATATGAGACTAAAATAAATAATTTTATAGATGTATGAACATAATGCTTAGTAAATTAAATGATGAGGACCCAATACAAAATTCATTTAAACTTTAAATTTCATAACATGTACTATGAATCATCTAAGCATGTTAGAATGAAATTTCTCTTCTTTGATAATTATATCATAATCTAATTTGTGATTTGTCTATCACAACATTAGGAGAGGCCTTTACTTTTAAAATCAACACTGCATTTTACATTTTATACCAAACAAACACAAAAAAGTTTTATAAATAAAAATTTTTAACATGTTTTATACTTGATTTTTCAATAAAAATTGATATTCTAGTGAGTAAACAACATTATCCACTTGGTTGATTGTAAAACAATCCAAAAAATACAAATAATCCCAAAAAAGTGAAAGTCATAAGTGTTGAAAAAGTGTGGCAAGTATTCGAAGACAAATTATACACTAAAACTCATTTAAGGAAGATTAAAATCAAACAATGGACAAATAAAATGTATGTAGAATTTGAAAAAAACTAACTAACAACTACTGACCTAGCCATATTAAAAAAAATTACAAGTCAAGGGTGTTAAACGTGTCAAAAGATTCACATGTAAGAGTTTACATGACTAATAACCTGAATTTTTAACTAAATATTTATAAATATAATAAATTAATATTTACTTAAAAAAATATTTGGATGGGGTTTTGATCTTAGGACCTTGTATTTACAAGTGTCTTCCAAAACATTACTATCCAACTTCCCTTTGACTACACATAAACTTATACATGAAAGATACACTTTTTAAAGAATATTTAATTTATTATGATTTATAAAATCAAAATATTAAATTAATGTAAAAATAAGTAATTATCTGACTGTATAATGAAAAATAATTAAATGTTTTTGATAAAGATAACTAACAAAAGTAATGCGGACCATAGCTTGCATGGAAAAAGGTACTTAATAAAGTAATGGTTTAATATATAATTTATTTTTGTGAATGTTACTAAGAATTTGGAATAAATAACACATATAATGGTAAAAAGTATGTAGTTGAATAAGTGGTCAGAACAAAGGAGATTTAAGGGACCAAACTAGGCCCTGTAAACTATTGAACCACCTTGTAATGGCCCTTCTAAGCATCTACTACAACCAAAACTGAGTTTGGTTTATAAAAAATGATTTTTTTTAAATTTTTTTTGCATATTAGGATTCCATTAAATTGTCTTGTGTTCCTTTTCTATTGATCTCACATCTATATCTATTGGTCATGCATTATTTTTCATGTTTTGTCATGGTATCTAAGCTATCTAATGTTTGATCAAGTAGAAAGGTTATATATTGGGTATTTTTTCTTGTTTTAAATATTATTTAAATTAAAAAATTGATTTTAAATATTTTTTTATGGCCATGAGAGTCACCTAAAGATTCTCTCTCTTTAAAAATTTATTCTATGCATTTTTGTTGCTTGTAGGAGCCTAATGAAGGAAGATTTGAGAAAAAAAAGTAATTATTAGCCAAATATTTGTTTGGGAATCCGTTTACTACCAATGAATTACCTAATAATGTTAAAATTTTATTAATATTTTTTTATTACTTATGCAATCTAAAACTCTATTTTTGAATGCTATATTTTCATTATTTTGCCCTGCCTAACACTCCTGTAGAGCATGTGAAGCATCATATTCAAATTTATGATTTCATATTCGGCATGGGGAATCCTTTTTAAATTATATATGGGCTGAGAAAGTGTAAAATTAGAAAAAAAAAATTAATTCTTTTATAGGTGTTTTTCTATGTTCTAGAGTGTTAGATCTTTGTTTTTTTGGCCTGTCAGACACTCCTAGAAAGCTCCTAAAGCAACATAATCAAATTTATAGTTTTTCATCCACCTATGGCATGATTTTACAACATTTAGAAACTAAAATAATTAAAAATTATATAATTATATATATATATATATATATATATATATATATATATATATATATATATATATATATATATATATATATATATATATATATATATTTATTTATTTATTTGTCTAATGTATTTCTTCATTTAGTGGCTAAATCTTAGTTATTTTGGCCTACAATCTCTCTTACAAAGCCCTTGAATCTATTTATTTATGCTATGTAAGATATAAATATCCACATGCATCATTATATGGATTATGTGGGATATATAAATAATAAATACCTAATATTTTTCATTAAAATTTGTTCTTTAATGTTTTATGGTCATCAAGAGTCATGTGGAGGAGTGTGCAATAAGTCTGAAGCTATGATACCATGATAAAACATACAAAATAATACACATGATCAATATATCTAGATTTAAGATTAGTAAAAGAGGCACACAATACTATTAACACTAAATATATGTGGTAAAACCTTGCATGGAGGTAAAAAAACCCACAAAGATTATTCATATAAGAGAAACTAAAAGTACCCAAAATAATCTTTCTTCCACTCATTGTTTTATTGACTTTAGGAGTTTTGCAAGATAATACCTAACAAAATAAATATATTTGAAAGGATTGAAAATATTTATATTTACACCAAAATATATTCAATAATATATATTTACCTAACCTAACATGTGTAAGAAATACATTAAGTACAAAGTAACTAAGGGACAAAGAGAGCATATCTTACTTAATTTTCTATTATGAATCATGGTAGTGACTTGGAGTCATCACAGAGTTGTGTTGGAGATATGGATTTTTTTCATTTTGTGCTTTAAACATTTTTTACCTTCGAATAGTTGTATTTATTTGGGATAATAATGTTGATGATTATGTTTATATCCAATGCTAGTGCCTAGTGATAAATATACTTAAGAATGACCTCCAATTTAGGTCAGACCTACATTACCCTTGTGTAATATTTATGTATCTTAACTAATGTTCAATTGTTTTCCAGATCCATGTAATAAGAAACCCTAGTTACTTTTCCTTTTACCTCTTAGAACCTAGTAAAATATTTTAGTAATATAAGTTGAGCTAGCCCAAGAAACTTTATTGTTTAAAAGTGTTGCCTACATAGCCAATACTCCATACAGGGTCTCAAACTTGCATGTACATCTCCCTCTTATGCATTTGTGTGGAATTGTAATAGAATGAATATATTATATTTATCTTAGTAACCCTTTCTACTAGTGATTTAATAGTATATTTACCTTTCAAATGCTTATTATATTTAAACTAGTGTTATATTGTAATTTAATAGCTTGAAATAAATAGTAATTTATTTATTATAGAGTTACCTTATCAAATTATAAGGTGTCTTAATTATACCATAAAATTTGTATATATAGGAAACTTTTTACTTTGAATTAGAACCTAATGAAATGCAAAAATATGACCATAAGATGGGAAAGGAGGGATAACAAAATGGTCATCATGCAAAAGATACATCAAAAGATAAAAATATAAGTTTGGACCATTGCATCAAACTTGTACACTAATGTCAATGTTAGTGTCCAAGATGAACACAAGTGTCTAGGGGATAAAAACATTCGTAAAAGAAGCACAATTGGTAGGGGTCTCTGGTATACACTAAATTAGGATAAACAAACATAGAATAGAATCCCAAGGGGTAGGTTAATCAAGTGAAATAAGATGGAAAATAAGAGGTCCCTAACATACCACATCACTATATGTCTAATTATTAGTAAAGAGTTATATACATACAAGAAGAATAGTAATATGTGTACTTGTACCAAAATGGATGTATACATTTCCCCCCATTTAACCTAGTAATGTAATAAAAACATGAATTACTAGTTTAAATGAAAATAAAATACATACTATGGTGTAGAAAACACACCTTGTCTTTGCTCAAGTTGTTGCTTTAATATTTTGTCCTTGATCATTAATTGCACCCAATAATATGCCAAAAAAGATAAATAAATGTATATAATCCATATATAATAAATATTAAAAATTTTCATAAATAAAAAGCATGGATAGAGTTCACTTGTGTATGTGTCATAAAGTGATTGGGTCTAGAAGGCTAGAAACTTGAGTGTTGTAAATTAGAGAAGTAGATAGGGGAATTTATAACATCATCCATCTTATGGCCAAGAAGATGAGTGAGTCCACAAGTGGTAAAAGTGTGTTTCATCATGGTGGTGTTTTACCTATAGTGAGGATAGTTTGGAGGTGATAATTCCCCCAAATTAGAATAGGATAAGTGGTTCTTTAACCATCAAGAGTATCATTTTCTTGATGAGCACAAATCAAGTACAAAAGATATGTATATGTATATATCAATATAGGGTGAGTGATGTAATAAATATTTCCCAAAAAATTTATTAGATTGGATTATTTAATCCCTCTAATTACACCAAAAATAATAAATGACCACTCTAAATGAGTAAGGCTTAATACAGTCTACATATTCTAAATCAGGGTATCAATACGTCAAGGTATCAATACATGGAAGTTTTAAAATATTGGAGATGATTCATATTTTTTTAATCTTAGGCACATGTTTCATAGCATATACACCTCAAATATGTCTTATGATAAATCTATGTATAATAAATGGTACCAATGCATAGGATTTTGACATAACTATGAATCTGGATCATATAGTATGTATGTTTTCCTAATTTCAAAATTTGTATGTGTGTAAAACATGCTTACAAATCATGCACCCACTATGTATAAAGGAACCTAAAATTGTAATAAGTACCAATGTGGAGGACATGTTTTTAAAAACATGCCCCTGATATAAATTATATATGTTGAATACTAAGTAATTATGAAGAACATGCTTCTCAAGTATGCTTCCACTATCATCTAGAAACTATGAATGTATGTAATCCATGTCCATTTGATATGCCCCCACTAAATCTTAAAACTGATATAAGTACTACATATTGAATGAATATGGATACAATGCTTCCAAAGCATGCTCTCACTATATCTAAGAACTATACCAAGCATGTTTCAATTATGTGGAACGTGTTTGTAAACATTCCCATACTAAGATACCCCCTCTTTTGATAGGAGAAAATATAGTGCATGTTGGTGGTATCCTCATAAAAGGAACAATGAATAATTTTCTTTGTAACATTGGACTTGGTGATATTCTAAGAATGTTGTAACCAATAATTTGTAACATTGGGTTTGGTAATATCTAAAATGTCTTATAATATCTATGTAGTAAAAAATTTAAGTTATTTTTGACAATGCTTTAAAATTTACAAATTTGGTATAATATGGAAGGATTCATTGTCTATATCCCAACACAAGTTAGGATTTTGAATTTGGGTAATTAGGGCTCAAGATATGGTCATTTGAAGTTATGCCAAAGTGATATATTAGGTGGGTTGGAATATAATTTTGAAATCATTTACATTTTTATCCTTTGTGAATTTTAATCTCTAAGATTAGAAATAAAAAATACCATGCAAAAAATCTCCTTTTCCTTTATGATTTGATATGATCTGGAGTGCCCTATTAGGTTAGGACTTTTTTGAGCTGCTAAGTAGTTGTTTGGAAATTTATTGATAATTTTATTTTTTGAAAATGTGTGTAGGTAACCAAGAATGGTTGATCATGGTAGATCTATGAATCTAGGCCATTAATTGTAGTTTTCTAATGGATGTAACCAAATAAAATTTTATATATGGAGTTGTTGATATTACTAGTGCACATGAACAAGTATTTGATCTAATTACAAGATTTATTGTGATAAACATGAGGAGTTACACACAAATCTAGATAGAAGGGACATCCCAGAGTAGAGTCCCATTAAGATCATTTAGACACTTATTGAGAACTATGATTATTTGAGATGATGGAATGAGAATATATTTTTAAAGTTAGGTAAATTTAAGAAGAGAGTATGTGTAATTTCACATGCACAGGGCCCACAATTGATCCTATTAAATCTACATATAGAGGTTGTATATTTATTAATGTTGATAGTGATGAGGAGTCAACATTGTGGTATATGACCTTACTTATTATTGATATTTCTATTTTTAAAACACTTATATTAGTTTATATTTATATGGCATTGTTCATATGGATTTGATTTGGTATCTAATATATTTGCACTACTTTTTATATGATTTGTTAATTATATTTGAATTTTATGGTCTATGTTTTGGATATTGTAAAGGGTATAACAAATATTTCAATTTAGTGAACTAGTTGTATGATTTGAATAAGGAAGTAATAATCATATGTAATATATCCATGTAGGAAATGAGAATGCTTTATTGTAATGATCATGTGGTAATGTAAATATTGATTTTGATTTTGTAGTTAACTCTACTTGAATTGTAGGTGTAACATGTGAATCTATAGGTACTTGTGTAGGAACCCAGATATATTATGTAGGAACATCCCCTCCATGCATGCCTCTATCCAAAATATGATCAGGTAATCGTTCCTTGGTAACATCAGTGTGGAAGTGATTAGTCCTAGTAGAGAGCACACTAGGAAAATAAATTCTACTAGTAGACCTCCTCTATGAAGGATGATGGTTGATGGACCATGTTTTCCTCATAAATATTAGAATGGTGTGTTTAACCTGTTAGACATGTATGTGGAAGATGTATGTGAATGAGTTCTAGATGCCTCTTTTTAAAATGCAATAACTCTCTGATATACTAATTGTATAAACGTTGCTCAAGGAAAAGACACTCATTATTTCAATTTCCATTAATACCATGATAAGTGAATAAGTGGTTTCCTTTTACCTTATCAAGTATACGAGGTGGGTAATGTGAATTAGGATTGAGTGTGATCAATTGTTTATCTAATAAAGTTTAAAATATTTCATGTGGTCTATCTTAGTACCAATCAAACTAAAGAGTCTAGTATCTTGTAGTGTTATTTGGTCTAACTATGGAAAGAAATTGAAAAAAACAGTTTCCTTTCTTTTATTCAATACTTTAACTATTGCTACTTTTGTAAGTATTGGTGGTTATGCATGTAACAACCCCACTAGGCTTAACTTGAATAAGGTAAAGATTTATTTTAAGAAAAAAATTACAAAAATTCAATTTAGATAAATCCATGATGAAAACAACATACGGTGATATTTATCTAAATACATTAGTTAAGCTAATCCAAATACCAAGGTCTGGAGCTAATCTATTTAGCTAGTCATCATAACATTACAAGATCAAGTACATTGCTTAATATAAAAAATGAATACTGAATTTATTTCATAAAAGTATATTTAAAAATTTAGCCAAAATTTGTAAAATATTACAACCAACTACTATAATGGTATATATGAATAAAAAATATAGTTTTAGTATAATATACATCATAATAATAATGTATAGTGATACAAAGTTCCACAGAGTATGCAAGTCTCAACAAACTCATAATATCCATAAGTAATCATGAGTGTAGTTATTAGTGAAGTTATTTTGAATGGAGTATTGGCCAAAATTGTCTTACATAAGAAAAATTTTCCTATATAGATCAGGACACTCTCCTATACCATTTAGTGACCTTTTGCCTTCATGACTAGTCTCTTTCTAGTCCTAACTTGATGGTGTAGTATAGTATCCTAGAAGGTCTTGATGTGGTGTTAGGAGCTATATAGAGTCTTGGTGTAGTGGATGATCCAATGGTGGAAAGAGAAGACAAAATTATTGGACCTAATTCATTTTCCTTGCACTCTTTTGAAACACTTTAGCAAGGTTTAAGGTAAATTGGGAGATTTTAAGGAAAAGGACTAGAAATGGGTCTTGAACTATAAGTGAAGGATCTAGTTGGTTTCCTAGGTGACTGTTAATTTTAGGGCATGAAGTAGGTTTATAAAAAGTGTTAGAGAATCTAATGGGTCAAAAATGATGTCTAGAGAAGCTAATTTTCCCAAAATACCCTCAAAAGTGCATTAGATGATTTAAGGAGCTTCCAAATAGAAAAATTTAAGAGAAAAAGTGACATTTTGAAAAATTCAAATTGGTTTTGACTTTATTCAAACTATTTATGGCATGTTTTACATATTTACACATGTTCAAGGACATTTCAAGTCATTTGGAGTGGAAGAGAGGAGTTTTAGATGTAAGAAGATGTAGTTTTGGGCCTTTTGGAGCCTTGGTTGAATAGATTTTTGAGGATTTTGCTTAGTATAAAATCTCATATATCATATTTAGGCATAAATAATGTCCCTAATATCCCCTTTTTGGTATATTAAATTAGATCCAAGCATAATAACCAACATAAGTAAAGAAAACCTATTGGTTACATAATAGGTATGAAACATGTTTTATGCTATTAATGGAGCTTAAATCACCTCAAAAGTTTTATAAAAGGAAGGAAAAGTAACTTAAATCATAAAAAGTCTTTTCCAGATGTTGTATTGTAGATACAAGCTTCTAGTCCTTCATGCTAAGGGACAATTATTTTGTAGTCTCGGATAGCTCTGGGAGGGCCTAAGGTTTTGACTCAATATGGTTAGGAGAAAGAGAGTTAGGCCAAAATATCTTGGTAAGTTATAGAGACCCTATTTTCCTTAAAAAAAATTTTATTAGTTGTTATGTTAATATCTTCATGTTTATGAACAATCACTAATAGTGTAGGGGTGTCTTGATGGCATATTCATCCAAACAAGGTCTAGGTTTTCTTTTATTTATTTGCTTCAGGATTTCATGAAGAGGAATGGTTTTAGGGGAGTTATTTAAAGATAAAATAAGACCTATTACACTTGGTTTAATTAGGTAAATCATTCTAAGAAGGTACTTATAAAATAAAAATTATTTCCTACATTGTCCTTTTGAATGGTCTTTTGGGTTATTTTGGGAGAAAAATCTATGTTGTTAAGTTTTTTCTTTTCATCTTATATAGTTATAAATTAAATTTTTAATTCTCTACACACCTCATTCATTCAGTAAGGGATTTCTGAGGCTCCAAGTTGAATACAACCTCCTTTGAGATGTTTTGGCAAGCTAATCTTGATTTCAAGGTGAGAGAGGTCTAAGTACTATTTTTATGTGTCTTAGGAAGCTCAATTTCTGATAAAATACACAAAAATTACTTGTTCCATATCATCAATAATAAGTTAACATTGATCATATAATCTTGGTAGCTCATAGAGGTGACACATAGATCAAGTGAATATGAGTGTAGTGGGTAATTCACCACTTACAATAGTCTTAGATTTGTCTATGTATAAAATAAATTTTTAATAATCACAGAGTTTCAACTAAATAGGGTTAAATTTTTCTTAAGTGAGTCAATATCAATTAAATCAAGAAAATCAATGAGCACTAGGTCAATCCAATCATGAGAAACACAAGTTTAGAGGATAAGCATCTTTGAAAAATGAAGGTAGTTTTGTGAAGATTAAGGTAACTTATGTTTCCTTGTATTTTGTCATGCTAATCAACCTTATGAAAAGACCCATGTTCCTTAAATAAATATGTATTGAGTAATATTAGTAAAGGTTCTTGATTTATTATGCATCATGTAATCAGTTTCTCAACATTGTCATCAGTCTATAGAATTACTAAATGATCACCTATAGTAAACACTCATAATATTGTCAAAGTGTGGTATATAAGTCTCTTAAATTTAAATTATTATTTTATAAATACATATAGATTTAGTCATTATCAAACTAATCCACATTTCCATCAAACCACTATCTCATACTCTCTTAATGCACACCTACAACCATCTTTGGCCGTCTCACTTAGAGGTAAGTGATTAGAATGATGGATAATATCAATTGGTGGATGATTATATTTTATGATAAAACTCTCAAGATATAGTGCCTTATAAATTTGAAATACACCAATATAGAGGAAATCAACCTCTCACTTAGCCAAGAATGAAAACTAACACCTATAGGCACCTCTTGAGA